>LPNX010886832.1:587153-684653 GCA_001517045.1 Pseudotsuga menziesii | reverse complement strand
ATCATGATCTTGATGATGATGATGATGATGATGATGATGATGATGATGATGATGCTGCTGATGATGATGATGAAGAAGAATATGATGATGATGAAGATGATGACGACGACGAAGACGATCGTAATGATGAAGATGATGATGATGATGATGCTGATGATGATGACGATAATGAAGACAATGACATTGATGGTGATGAAAATGATGATGATGATGAAGACGATGACAATGATAATGATGAAGATGATGAAGACGATGATGATCAACATGATGACGATGATGAAGATAAGTGCATCATAGCATATTTTTTATTATACATGAATGGATGCATATAAAATGCATAAAGTGAGATGGTGCATAATTGATATTAGAAACACAGTGGTGCATATATCATGTAAAGAGAATCGATGTGTATATGTCCTAAAAAAAACATCGGTTCATACATTATGTAAAAGAGCACGAATGGGTAAAATAATTTGTTATCTTAGTTCAAGGAAATGTAAAAGATACACCAACTAGTTGAAATAATAGAATGTGTATGGTTCACTAATGAACTTTTCCACACCGAGGATATGCAAATGCTATTTATTATTTTTACAAATTTTCAATTACTCATTAGAAAATCATTTTTTTATAATAATATTTTTTTTATATTTATTTGTTGCAATTGGATATAAGAGCCGATTAAACTTTTGTTCATTGTAACCATGAAAATCATTCATATAATTAAATTTGAATTAATTATCTACAAATCATATATATTTTAAAGTAATATTTATTTTTATTTCTTAATTATTGTGCTTGGATAAGCACGTTGACTACACCTTTGTTCATAGTCACAACGTACATCATTCATATATTTAATCAATAACATAAAATTTTGTGACATTAGAGAATACGATAGAATATTTAATCAAAATGTCATTTTTAATCAAAATACGATAGAATATTTAATCAAAATGTCAGTTTTACATTATTACAATTATTGATAACTTACAATTATTTATATAATATATGATACAAGTTGAATGTGATTGTCATTGATGTCAAATGAGTTCAATGAATGACAAAAGGATAACCAAAGACATAATGGCAGGGTAAACTCAGTGAGACCTGTATCTTCTTCTTCAAGGAGTTTTTCCGAGAACCGGGGGCCATGGTCAGATAGATATTTCAACAAACTATGGGATGGTAGGTCATGGTAGGAATTTTCTTCTTCTTATGAATTATGGTGGTCATTTTCATAAGGCATCTGCTTTAGGGCAGTTTTTCAACACTTAGTCAAAGTCCCCAAATTATCATACCGTTACCAACTACTACCAAACCCCTGCAATCAGAGCAAGGGCAATAACATTTTCCATCTCCCCTTGCCTCTAATGTCTCTCTAAACTGAACAAGATTCCTTGCATTTTCATTCATAGTGAAAAATCCTTGTAGTGAGAAGTAATTGTCTTACCTACACCATACCAAACAGTAACTTGTCAAATACATTAGATATAAGTATATTTCTAAATGCAGTATATTATATACCAATTTCTGTAAAGAAAAACATGAAGACTGTGATGAATAGGATTTTCATTGATGACAACATTAATGACAATCATTTTGGAAAAATATGGTAATTTGGTGAAAAATAGGAAAATGACCAAGTATGGGGAAATTAGTAAAAATTGCCTTATGGAAATGCATGCCATAATTTATAGGAGAACATAAATGCCCTCACCACATGGGGGTTCTGTAGATTGTTGTTTTTCCTACCTGACCATGTATTCAGTTTGTCCTGAAAGTGCATGAGGGAGAAGTTATGGACCTTCCAAAACAGAGGTTTGTGCTAGAGCAAGCAAAAATGGCTAAGTAGCCTTAGAAAGATGCCCGCCCTAAATTATGGGTTAGAGTAAATGCCTGCAACACATGCGGATCTTGTAGTGTGTTGGTTTGTCTACCTAACCATGGTATTATTTCTCCTTAAGCATGTTTGAAGAAAAATTTGAATATGCCAAAATGAGGTTTCAGAATAAATTTTGGAGAAAGTCCTGAAAATGACTGTGTTGGAAAACTGGCTCAGGTAGCCTTAAGAAAATTCCCACCACAAATTGTGTGTTGAAAAAAATGCCCACACCATATGGGGTTCTTGTAGATTGATATTTGGCCTACCTGACCATGTATTTAGACTATCTTGGAAGTAGCTGAGGAAGAAGTTATGAACCTGCCAAAACAATGTTTAAGGCAGATTGGACCAGAGTAAGAAAATTGTCAAATGTTGGAAAAACTAGCTCATGTCGCCTTGGTAAAATGTCCGCCGTACCTTATAGGTGTATGATAAAAATGATATAAAGCTATCATCCTACAACTTGTTGAAGAGGATATCTCGCCATCTCTCAGTTCTCAAAGAAGATGTTTGATGACAAAGATAATGGTATGCCAAAACAGAGTTTCAGGTTGTTTTGCACTATTCCAGTACTGGAAAAACTGCCTCAGTGGCCTCAGGGAAATGCCCGTCCTATCTCATATTGTGATGAGAAAAATAATATGAAAGTGTTAGGCTATAGCTTGTTGATGGGTGCATCTAACCATGGTCTCAGTTATCCCATGGAGTGTTTTATGACAAAGATATAAATCTGCCAAAAGTAAGAAATATATTATTTTGCATTTTAAGAACACAAGAAAATTGGTTGTGTTAGATTCAGGAAATTGAAAAGGCATTTTGAAAGGCCCGCAAGGAGGGGTTATTTTGATGATAAAATTCATCAGGTAGCATAGTCATGTTCCTTGGTGAACTGACTATCCAGCCATACCTTCATGTTGTCTTATGATGGTCTCATATGCAAAATATCAATCTGCCAAAAATAGGAAAAATAATATTTTGCATAGTGAGAACAAAAGAAAATTGACCAAGTGTTAAAAACAGGAGTTTGAGAGGTCAGTTGGAAATGCACGCCAAGGGCTGTCTTTGTGCAAGTAAATTTATCAAATGTCATGGATCCATTATTTGGTAAGTTGTCCATTTTCTCTTGACTTCAGATCACCATAGAGTGTTCACATGTGTGAAATAGGAGTCTGCCAAAATGGGAAGAAATATGTTTTGATGTTCAAAAGAGGTTGAGAAGCTATTTTGAAATGCTTGCCAAAGGTTGTGTGTGTGTCAACATATTTATCTTGTGATATGGTCTTGTTCATTTTTGAAATGGATATCTAGCCAAGATTGTAGGTTTCCTTATGGTGATCACATGAGGGAGAAATCAATCTGCCAAGGTAGAAGAAAAATTGTTTTTACAAGTTAAAAGCAATTTTGTCCAAGTGTTAAATTAAACAGTTTGGAAGCCTGTTTTCAAATGATCTCCAGATAATGCGTGTGTATCAAAAATTTCAAAAGGTGACATGGATCTAATCCTTGTTGAGGTGGCTATCCAGCCATACTTTCAGTTTGCATTATGATGGTCATATATGCAAAATATGGACTTGCAAAGTTAGTGAAAAATAATAAACATAGTTTATTAAATAAGAAGCTATAGGAATGTATTTATAAAAATAAACATAAATTTAATAAAAAGAATTAAGACCGACTTTTGAAGAGACACATCTTACTATTGGAGAGATGCAATGTTTAGAAGAAGTTTTAATTGATTATTTCATTAAAACAATAAATAACAAATAGAGATTCGAAGAGGTGTCTAAGCATGATGACATGACAAGGTGTAATTGGAACAAGACATGAAGGATAGAGATGACTAAGGGCATGCATAATGACATTTACAAGCAAGCATGACAATCATGGAACATCTAGAGAGTCAAATGACCCATTCTGTGTTCATTTTAAGATGATTTGGGCAAGACAAAGATGTTGGTGCAAAGATGACAAGGAGATGGTGACATGACAATATACAAGCAAACTTGATGATAGAGATGGCTACGGGCATGATAAGATTGGTAGAAAAAGTTGAAATTGAGTTGAAGCCTTATCTCACTAATTCACCCCCCCTCTCAATGAGCATTGTGTCTAACAGACTAAAGTTTTCATTTATGCCAACAAGTGTTGTGCAATGGCCTTTGATTTACTCACAAGAAGACCTTGATAGTTTGGGCATTGGAACACTAGGTGGCCCAAATGGTCCAAATGAAATTTTTCCTTCTACCGTGGAAAGTATTTAACACTGTGTCAACAACCAATAGCTTATTGGAGCATTGAGTCTATAAAAAACGGAATTGGCTAGATTCATTGTTGACTGGACCCTCTTGTTGCAATTACTCTGGTTTAAATAAAAGGAGGGAGTTGCAGGGTTGCTAAATTAGTTCGTAAGGTACATGGCCCAAAGAATACAACTGTTATTTTGAGCCTCAATGTTAGTTTGTATCCCCCCAAAAAGGAGGCATGCTTACCTTTTATGAATTTACGGCCAGATGATTGTTGCAGAGTATGACTGACCTCTCTAGTTTTGGATATGGTTGATAAAGAAATCCGGGCTCAATTTGCGCTCAATCAATAACCAAGAACTTTGTCACAACTATAGAAAATGTGCTAAGTGATACAGCTTGGCATGCTCCTGCAAAGGAGCTGTAAATTGGATTTCAATTTGATTTCACTCTCTGGCATAGTTTAATCAATGGACTGCTGGAAATATAAAAGGTAAAACTATCTATGCTAACATCCTATAGGTAACTAGGTTGCAGTAGTAGAGATAGCTGCAATGAGGTAGTCAGTTTCATGGCAATTACTATTTATCCATGGCGACATCATATATGAACAAGTGTAAACGTCTCTATGCAAAATATAAGGGCACATGGATGGCCTAAGGTGAGGATATAGGCGACTTCTGTCATATACATAAAATACTATACCACACATAGCTAGTTAGACCTAGACCCAAGGAAAAAGATGCAACATCCGAGGAAAAAAAACAAATCTATTTTATTATTATTGAGGGTTGCCATTTCAGGATTTCTCTCTATGATTGGACAGAAGATAGAAGCAAGTTTTTTCTTTAATGTTCAATGCTAGCTTCATGCTTGCTGGCTTGAATATGAACCGAGGGAGGGCTGGAATTCACTTCTCACCGAGAAAAAGTTTACTCCGTTATGCAAATAGTGAGATCTTCTTAATTAGATGTGGACGAAAATGCATGAGTTGACCCACGCGTAAAAACCAAGAGCCATTGAAAGCTGGCATTGGTTTGGTGGGTGTGCAAATATAGCCATATATCATCGATATAGAGATGAAAGTTCATCGAAAATTAAAAAAACATCAATATTGCCATGGTTTTTCCGCCATGATAAAAAAAATCAAGTATTAATCCACGAATGTTCAAAACGTGGAAATATTTCATGGAAAAATCCGCCCAAATGTATTAGTGTAATGGGGTCCTGCTCTGTCGATCCTATACCTTGGGATTTTTTTACGAGTGAGGGATCTGAACCTGGGTTGACTGGAAACACACCAACATATGGTTTTGTTTCTGGGATCGTGAATCATTTTGGTGGGGACATGTTTTGGCACCTGACGAAGCTAGAAATTCAAGATTGGGTGGATTTTAAGGCACTAGAGTTTGCACAGGAAGAAAGTGAAGGATTTTGACTAAACCCAATAGAGTAGTTGGAGCGCTACCTTTATACCGATATTCATGAGAATTTTTTTAGAAAATTTTCGATTGTGTTGCACAAATGGTTGTTAAAGTTTGCGACACAAAAGAAATATTTTCAAGGAGGAGAACCGATAGAGTGGAGCACTCAGTTGATTCAACAATTGAAAAGTATTATCAACCCTATATCTAGGGCTGTCAATTTTTGGGTTGACAATATTTTGGAAGGATACATCACTGAAATTGTTGTCGATGCTATAAGGTCATACAGTGAAACTGAAAAAGAATTTTTCCAAGGACCTAAAGGATGATACCTAAAATCTTTAATGACTTGGATCAAGATGCTCGTATGTGAGAAAGGGATCCCAAGAATGTATTCCGATGAATAAATATTTGTGCGTGAAGACCTGAGATATATCGCAAGAGAATTTCGAGAAAAATGGAGCAGAGTAAGATGAGATGTTTCCTGGTGATAGCGAGAATGAACTAGAAGGTGGATGTCTAAGAAGTGGGAGAAGAATTCGGTCGGGAAAGAGAAGAAGGATTGCGACTAGAATAGGAAGTTTCAGTATGAACGGAGGAGAGGACTACGAATTGGCGTCACACTTCGACGAAGGTTCTTGTGATGAGGAAGAGGAATATCATCCTATATCTAAAAAAGAAGATGAAGAAGAAGCCCCAGATCCAGAGTATGAGTAATACATGCCTACAACCCCGTGTACATCCCTAGAGGTAAGATCTAGAAACTCATCACCCAATGGTTTTTTTAATCGAAGCAAAAATAATAGTGGGAATAGAAGATAAGGGACCCCCATTAGACAAACCTTTAATCCAATGGTACCAAGAATAAATATAATGGCCGAGAATGATATAAAGTTGCCAATATTTAATGGAAATAGGTTAGAATACCCTAGACAACATTGGTTTCTATGTGAATCCATGTGGACCATGCAACAGGTCCAAGATGAAGCCATCAAGAAATCCCAAATGATTACAACACTTAGGGGTCATGCGTTGGATTGGTACATGAAATTCTTTTTGGTTCCGATAGGAGTCGCACAAAAAATGTTAGATAAAATCTAGGTAGGATTTATAAGTGAGTCCAGAAAACCCAAATATGAGTTGTAGTGTATTACAGAGATAAAATAAATAAATTAATTTCCTACGAAGTTTGTTTAAGACTTCGACCAGAGATTCAGGATGTTGATGGCCAAAGTAAGCTTTCAAATGTTGGACGTTCAACAAAAATAGTGGTTTATTATGGCATTGTTACCACACATCCTTATTCCTTTGATGAAACAAAATATTGTGTCATAGAGCAAGGCCCTTGAGCTCACCATGAAGTTGGAAGCATTTCCAGTTGGAGAAATAGTACAGGAATTATGTAATGAAAGTCACAACTTTCCAACCTGACATTGCAACTTCATGATATTAAGAAAGGGAAGGAAGTGCAAGAAGAACTATGGTGTACCAGATGCATAACTGAAGGACATCGTAAAGACAACTGCTCAACATTTATGTATTATGTCGCATCAGGAGCACCAAACCCGATAAATACACAAGGGACGACTTGGTGTAGAATCTGTCAAACTAGAGGGAACCGGTCGGAAAATTGTTTATACTTACAAAAGATCGTAAGTTCATCGACCATTTTATACTGTAAATTCTGTATATTAGTAAGCCATGATGAGAAATACTGCAGAGCATATCAACTGTTGCATGAGAAAACTGATACCTATTTAATGAAGAACAACAAACATATGCATGTTGAGCAAGATCAAGCTCAGTATCCAGAGGCTTAGTATCCTCAGGCCCAATATCAACAGAACTAGTACCCGTAACAACAATACCCTCAACCTAAGGGGTGGAATTTTTAGAGGCTGAGGGAAAGGAGGAGTATTTGGTTGCAAAATAGGCCAAATTATATGTTATAATTGTGGGCACCCTAGACATTTTTCCAGGGACTGCATGAGTCCTACCACGACATGTTCATACTGCAAAGATTTTGATCATACTTTCGAGGAATATCTTCAGTTGATTACGAGATGGTATGCCAAGAATGTGGGAAACCGGAATCCACCACATAATCCCAATCCGAGCCCCAATCAGAATATCCAGAATATCTCTACTGAACCAAGGGAGCTACATATTGATGTCATGGAAAGAGGAGGTGATGCAACTGGGGCAGATCAAGGAACATTATATGTACAACCGCAGGTGCGACCAACAACACAAAAGAAATCACAATTCAACTTCCAAAAAGAAAGGAAGTATTCTTGGATGCATGACAAGAATTCATTGATAGGAATCAAGCATAGAATTTTGCTGCTACACCACCTTAAGGACCAATATTGGGAATGCCTGAGAGATTTGATCAATTGTTCTGAAATCAACCGATGGAAAAGTTTAGTAAACTAAAATAATTCTTTAAAGTTGCTTAGCACTAATACAAGATAAAGATGTTGTCACAGAATTGACATTTTTTATAGAAGAACCTCAAGAAGAGGTGCGACCAGAAAAAAATGGTCAATCATATTGGGAAAAGATTGAAGACCGGTATAGAACTGAGAATGACTTCCGAAATAGGAGATTACGACATGGAATATATTATTTTCAACTTGGGATATGATGTTAACATTATGACTAGAAAAATTTGGGAGAGTATGGGGAAGTCGAGACTTGTATGGTCTCCTGTCCAGCTAAGACTAACAAATCAATCAAAAGTCCTACCTATTGGTCTACTGACTTAGGTGGCTGTCGAGATAAAGGACTCAAAACTTATGCCATCTTCGAAGTGATTGAAATTATCGATGTTACAAATCCATATTTCTCACTTCCGGGGATCGACTGGGCAATTGATAATCAGACCATTATAAAATTTAAGAAAATAATCTTCATGTTTGAAGACTTGGAGTTAAGTGTGGTCACACAAATTGATCTGCTAGAATATCATAGATACATCGAGCAAGTGAACAGTGAAGGGAAAAGAATATATCTAAAAATATATATATAACATTGATTCTACAATGGTTGATTATGTGAATCCAATGGCCGACGGAAAGCTCAGTTGACGCAACTTTAGTTCCTATACATTGGATTCTAGAGGAGCTTTGGAAAACTAGCATAAATGATTGCATGAAGTGTTGATGAGAAGATGCACAAGAATTACAAAATATGTGCGACGGGTAGGCATCGAGGTAAGTGACCTACCCACATATGAAGGTTTACCTAACCTGGCATCTTTTCTTACAGAATTTGAAGAAAACGTTACAGAACATCAACACTTATCGACTCTATATTTTGTACTGAAGGCTACACCTGCTAGATGGCGATTTGCACATAAATAATCTATCTCATAATAGTCTGAATGTTAGAGATTGACGGAGATCCTATTTGGAGAGAAGATCAACTATACCAGTCGGAAGTACACAAGAATGACTAATCCTGTCGAGCACATTAATTATTGTCATGTGACATGGGAGGCATGTATGTGACGGGAATGGGTCCATCAGTTTATACATACACTGGAAATGATACCAAGGAACTGGTACATTTAGGTTTATCTACGACGAGGGATAGTTGAATATAAGTACTAGCTTCCAATTTTACACACACATTTGAGTTTTTTGATGACCATACCTCGATTGATGTTGCGTTACAAGTAATCAAGATAGAGATATTTGAAGAAATCACGACGTCGATGACAAAATTTAATCAAATCAACATGAATATCTAGCACTGGATGGAGTGATATAATGTGATGGCTAAACCAGATGATGATGGCCCGCAAGACATAAAAATCCATGAGTCTGAAGGTACTCACTTGGTGCAAGGATTTGGTATTTCAAGTAACCCGTTGTTGAATCTGTTGAAAGTCAAGAAAGTAAATATTGGGTCTCCATAGAATTTAAATTTCAACAATATTGGAGATTATTGGGACGATGAAACTATCAGGAATATCACAGACCTACTACATGAATTTTAGGATCTGTTCCATACAATTTTTTCATAGATGAAGGGGATTGTCAGGGACCTTTTGGAGATGAGGATATCATTAAATCTCGACACAAATCTTGTGAAGCAACGACCATATCAGCTGAATCCATGATATGAAGAAAAATTTAAGATAGAGTTAGATCGAATGTTAGATTTAGGTATCATAGAACCCTTTGAATAATTTGAGTGGATCAACCTGATGGTAGTGCAAGATAAGAAAATAGCCGGTGAAGTACATATTTGTGAAGACCTAAGGAAGGTGAACAATACCTGCTTGCATGACCCATTTTAGACTACATTTACAAATGAAGTTTTGGAGAGTGTCAAGGGTCAAGAAGTCTATTCATTCACTGATGGGTTCTCTAGCTACCATTAGATCAAGATCGCGAGGGAAGATTGACACAAGAAACCCTTTGCGACAGAGTGGGGGTATTTCCAATATACGATAATGCCCTTTGGACTCAAGAAATATCTTGTTATATTTTCTAGAGTAGTAGCGGTTTCTTTCAAATACTTTATTCATAAATTTATTAAGGTATATTTCAACGACTGGACGATGTTTGGGATCATAAAAGATCATATTAAGAGCCTTAGACTAATGCTAGAACGATGTCGATAGTATCAGATTTTGTTGAACCTAAAGAAATGTATTTTTTGTGCATCGATTGGAATTCTGTTGGGTGATGTGGTTTATCGCGATGGAATCCTGGTCAATCCTACTAAAATTGTGATCATCGTCGACTTACCACCACCCTCAACAGCGAAGCAACCGAGAATGACATTGGGACATACATGATACTATTGAAAATTTATCAAAGTATATGTAGAGGTGATTTCTCTAATGGAGAAAATGTTGAAGAAATATGTTACGTTTCAATGGAGTAAACCTTGCCAAGAGAGACTGGACACCCTAGAGAATAATAAGGTCACAACACCCATACTAGTTTTTCTAGACTTGAAGAAGGAGTTTCATGTTATTTTCGATGCGTCGTTTGTCACGCTCTATGTTTTACTAACACAACTTGGTAAAGAGTCTATCGATCATCCTATAGCCTTGACTAGCAGAAAATTATCAATTGCAGAGAAGAATTACACCGCGACCAAAATATAAGGCTTAGCCATGGTGTATGTGCTTCAAAAAATTTGACACTATCTCCTAGGTGGAAATTTCAATATGTTCGCAGATCATTTTGTGTTGAAATACATGGTCAGTAAACTAGTGTTTGGGGGGGGAGATTTACTGGTGGCTTCCTCTTTTCCAGGAATTTGACTTTGAAGTTATTGATATTAGAATTTGAATGTCGTTTAGAAATTCAAGCAGATAGTTCTAATAATGTTTGCAGCAAATAGATGGAGAATGAAGATACAAACTGAAAAAAACAAACCACACAGGAACCAGACAAGTATTGCTCAGAAATTTACAGTATCATTCAAAATAATAAAATCCAATGTTACAATAGTTTACATAGGAAAATAATTCGAATGCATGACATGCAATTCGAATCTATACACTGGGTCTGACTATAGCTAACTGACCATCTAACTCATGTTGTCTCAATCAATTTCAGAGTCCAACAGATCAAATCCCAGGTGTCCAACAACTCAAACAATTAGTGCTAGCTAGTTAACTCAGTGCAACTGAGTGTGGTAGGTGGGAAAAGGCGCCTACTCCAAATGTATCCATGCATTGTCCATGAAAATATTGCACTAGATAACTGATTGTGAACTAACTAGGGGCTAACTTAGACTAACTAGTACTAACTCCAACTAACTAAAGTAGGTTGGTATTGGGACTCCCAGTGGCTCCTAAAATGTAGGGATTGGTCTAAGAGGCACCCAAACTGATGCATGCACATGTAGTAAGTGGAAGTTAACCTCTATCAATTTTCCCCACACTCCAGTGAATGGTACATGTGGCCCCATTAGGCCAAGTGGACCCAATGGTACTAGTGGACCTAATTAATTAATTAAGGTTCCTAAGTTAGGCTAAATAATCTAATAGACAGTATGGTCAAGGGAGGATTAATAATCCTAACACCCCCCCTGAATCCTCACTTGGACAACTATGGGCCCTGGTAACAACAACATAGGACACACAAATACAATCTAAAATACAGGATGCTACTTAATACAACCGAGGAAATAGGGGAAAACCTCGTGGGAACCCCCCCCAAAATAAGCAGTAATACAAATTTAAAAAAAAAATAGTGAAAATTTTGGCTACTATTTGCAACACTATGCAGTAGCAGTATCTTGGTTTTGTGCAGGTGAACCCATGAATCCAAAAAAAGTGCTTATGTCTGGAGGAATCTTCTTCTTTGGAAGAAGAACAATGCACTCAATTGAATTAGAAATATAAACAGATGCACGGTGAAAACTGGACCCATGTAGAGCAGCTGAAATCATCTGAAGAGAGAGAAAAGGTGCTTGAGAATTAGAACCATGTGAGGAACACCCAAGAAACTAACATATTTCATCCTTAAACAGCAAGCCATGAGTGGTAAAATCAGCCCCAAGTGTTAGGAGCAAGTGTCCAGGCAGATGCAGAATGTCTTCCTCTTTACTAGTTCTGTGAGGAGATGAGCATGTAAACAAAGGTATAGAAGCCCTGAGATTGTGGAGAGAGAATGATTGAGCTCCACAATATGATATAGCTTCATAAATATCCAATAATTCACAAAATCTAATATCAGAAATCTCATAAGAGAAAACTAACATCGAATCCTTAGCAGCAAAATTGAAGGAGACTTGCGGTGCTTGATTTGTCACACCAAAATTGATGAAACATATTACAAGAAATATTGCAAGCTCTTGAATATTAAAACATGAACCACATATTATAATATCATAAAATAAATCAGATCCAAAAAGGTTCATATCAGATCCAAAACTGTGAAGTGAAATCAAATCCCCAGCAACAATTTTGAAGGAGACTTGCGGTACTTGATTTGTCACACCAAAATCCATGAAACTAGCTACAAGCAGTACTGAAAGCTCGTGAAATTTAAATATTGAACCAAGCAATATCATATCAGATCTAAATAATATCATATCAGACCCAAATAATTCCATATCAGATCCAAAAGTGTTGAATGAAATCAAATCCCTAGCAACAATTTTGAAGGAGACTAGCGATACTTGTTTCTTCACACCAAAATCGATGAGAACAACTACAAGCGGTACTAAAAGATATTGAACCCTAGAACCAAGTAATATCAGATAATATCCAAATAATATCATATCAGATCCAATAAATTTCATATCAGATCCAGGAGTGTGCTCCACCGAGCTGGTAGATGCACAATTTTCTCCTTCTTCAAAACCTTTGAAAGAGATATTTGGTACTTGTTTCTTCACACCAAAATTGATCAGAATAGATACAAGCGGTATTGAAAGATATTGAACCCTAGAACCAAGTAATATCATATGAGATCCAAATAAGATCATATTAGATCCAAGAGTGTGCTCCTGAGTATCGGTGCATGCAATCATGTAGGAATTTGTTGGAAGCTCGAGATCAATGAGAGTGAATGGATCACTCCTACAATCTGATATTATTTCCAAAATATCCAAAGAATTATTTATCTTCACACTAGCAACATCATTAGAGACAGAAAAGTCAAATTCCTCACCCTTTCCTGGAGAAATCACCGGTAAACAATGCACATAATTTATAATAGAAGAATCACTGGAGAATTTTTGCATAGAATGGAAGGAGAGATTTTATTCAACAACAGAGATTCGAATACCTTATTTTGGATCATCCATGGGAGGAGATGAGATATCATAGATCTCATACACTTCCGAAGCAGCAGGAGAAGGAGTCACTCCAAGGAGACTTTCTTCAATTTGAATTGACTATGAGGAATATTTTGCTTCTTCTTCATCTTGAACAACTTCATCAGAGAGAGTAGAGGCCGATAATTTTGAGTAAAGAACTCTTGTGGTTCTGAATGTGCTCCCCATATTTCTATAACAATCCTCATTGTGCTTCCCAAATATTCAATCCATTTCTATCCAGAGATCCTTTGGGTATTTTTCAAACTCAATAAGGTCTATAAGCAAGCTTCGAGAAAAAGTCCCACATATTGCTCCATAAGATCTATCACTGTCATTTAGCCAGTCTTTCTCATATTCATAAGACTCTTTAACAAGTCCCATAGATACCTCATAGATACCTTATCTCTTTAGAGATGCAATCATCTTCGACTTCCATTCTGAATATCTTGTGGATGGAATAAGAAAAGGAACTGATAATATCGAATCCATATGAAGTTGAACCTGCAAAATATCACTGCAAAACTAAAAATATTTGAACCGTTAGAATCATTCTTTTCCTCTTGACATGAACATATTTTCAGGTTCTGTCACACCCTCTCTGTTGCCCTGAATAAATACAAAGCTAGCAAATCATCATAGGGGACTTCTGTGGAAACCCAGTTGCTTCTGATGTTCGATGGGGAGAAACAAGCATGAAACCTGCCTGAGAAGGCTGTGATACCATATTAGAATTTGAATTCCATTTAGATATTCAAGCAAATAGTTCTAATAATGTTTGCAGCAAATGGATAGATAATGAAGATACAAACTGAACAAAGCAAACCACACAGGAATCAGACAAGTATTGCTCAAGAATTTACAGTATCATTCACAATAATAAAATCCGGTGTTGCAATAGTTTACATAGGAAAAGAATTCGAATGCATGAAATGCAATTCGAATCTATCCACTGGATCTTACTGTAGCTAAATTACCATATAACTCATGGTGTCTCAATCAATGTCAGAGTCCAACAGATCAACTCCCAGATTTCCAACAACTCAAACAATCAGTGACATCTAGTTAACTTAGTGCAGCTAAGTGTGGTAGGTGGGAAAAGGCACCTGCTCCACATGCAGTCATGAATTATCCATGCAAATCTTGCACTAGCTAACTGATTGTGAACTAACTAAAAGTAACTGGGGGCTAAATGAGACTAACTAGTACTAACTCCAACTAACTGAAGTAGATTGGTGCTGGGACTCCCAGTGGCTCCTAAAATGTAGGGATTGGTCTAGGAGGTACCCAAACTGATGCATGCACATGTAGTAAGTGGTAGTTAACCTATAGGAGTGTTCCCCACACTCCAGTAACTGGTACATGTGGCCCCATTAGGCCAAGTGGACCCAATGGTACTAGTGGACCCAATT
Organism: Pseudotsuga menziesii; assembly: GCA_001517045.1. NCBI lineage: Eukaryota > Viridiplantae > Streptophyta > Pinopsida > Pinales > Pinaceae > Pseudotsuga > Pseudotsuga menziesii. The sequence goes on along the minus strand of LPNX010886832.1, from coordinate 669,898 downwards.
AATTAATTAAGGTTTCTAAGTTAGGCTAAATAATCTAATAGATAGTATGGTCAAGGGAGGATTAATAATCCTAACAATTGCTAATCCAGGTCGACTGAACTCAGGACCAGACCATCTATCGAGGCTTTAAAGTGGAGAAGAACCTATGAATCTCAATGATATTCTTCCTAATGCATAGTTATTTGTAGTAACAATGTTTGATGATTATTATAGAGATATTATACATTTCTTGAGTATGAGATACCACATAAGAAACAATTAGTGGTGTGAGCTGCATATTCCCAATTGATAGTTGGACAATTGTATAAAATGGGACCTAACGCAATTCTTTGTCACTGTGTATTGGAAGACAAGTGACCAATGATACTAAATGAAGAGCATGCTGGTGTCAAAGGAGGCCATTATGCTAGAAAATATACAGTGCAAAAGATATTACAAGCAGGATTGTGGTAGACTACCTTGCATGTGGATGTTAGAGAATATTGTCACAACTGTGATATATGTCAGATAATCGAAAAACCATCACGATGAGATGAAATGCCACTAGTACCTAAGATAAATTTATAGGAATTTGACAAATGGGATGTTCATTTTGTGGGTCCTATCAACCCATCAAGAAAAAGAACATGTGCACGATACATTAGTATTCCGACATATTACTTGACAATATGGGCTTAAGTAGTTCTAGTAAAGGATTTTATTGTTGCGACTACTACAAAATTTTTGTTCGATAATGTTGTGACTAGATTCAGATGCCTGGGGATTTTTATAAGTGATCAGGGAACACACTTTGTCAATCAATTGATCGACAAATTAACTAAATAATTCTAGATCCAAAATAGGAAGACGATACCATATCACCCACAAGTGAATTGTGTTGTCGAGAAATTCAACAAGATCCTGGAGGACGCATTGACAAAGATTTGCAATATTTAAAGTGATGATTGGGACCAGAAAGTTTCTATTGTACTATGGACATATCACATGACCTATAAGAAATTGACAACCTAAGCTCCATTTCAACTAGTGTATGGATAAGAGATTGTTATGTCAATGGAATACATTGGACCCAATTTACAAATACCTACGATTATTGAAATGACATATGTTGGTGTTATAGAAGAGATATTTTCATAGCTTGTGCAGTTGGAGGAAGAGTGTTTCATTGCAGGTTATCATCAGAGTGTTGAGAAGGTGCGATAAAAATCCCGGGTGAATGTATATCACCTTTGTGTCGAAGTTTACTTCATTCTATTGCATCCGAATGAGTATGATGAGTTGTTGTGTATACAACTGTAAGAGCGGAGGCCATTTTTCATAGAGTATGGTTATCTCTATCTCCAGTACAAGCACCGTTTCGGAATCAGGCATCGAAACACCTTCACCTACACCCATTATGGAAGAATAAGTGACATAATCACCAATGATTCCACCAGTTCATTTACGACCAAACCCACCTTGCATGTCAAAAAGGAAACGATTTGGTACCCATAAGAAGGCAACAACACCACCACCAGAAGAAGAAGAAGGGTTTGCATCCATGCTACCAAACTATGTACCGCCCAGACTAGCCGATATGCCTAAGGTCAGACATGGAAAAATGAAAGGTATAAAATGGTATCACCAACCATAACAAAAGGATTTCAAGTAATATATAAAATCATTCCAAACTTGCAGAATAAGAGCTTTGTTGACCACGACTTGCACAAGTTTCCAAAACTAGACATGAAAAATTATATGACAATTGTTCATGACATAGAGGCTGGCCCTATGCACATGGTTCCAATGGAATGGGAAAGAGGATTGGAAAAATATAGATTACTATTGTTGATGTACATGCCATATTTTGGCTGCACAACAAAAGTCAATACCTTTGTTAAATACTTGCTATTTTGTTTCCATGGCTCGACTGAAATATTTTAGTGGATGTCAAGCTTATATCAGCAATCACTGAGCTCTCCATTTTAGGCATCGACCCAACGCCATTTTTTGGGAAAGACTAGGAAACAAAATTAACAAATAAGTTGAAAGAGAAGTATGCACTGACAAGGGACACATGAGGCTTTGTAATCGCTTCTATCAATGATACTGTTGTTTGGTTCACAATGAAAGTTTTATATAGTAAGTTGTTGTGGAAGATGCAACCAAACTAATACCTACTAAATGAACTATTAGCAGATGCAGAAGAGGTACAGGAAAAAGGTAGTCCATTTCATTATTATTGGCTATTGATTTTGATTCCTTTTGTTGTATGGGAAGAACTGCCAAACTACCAAGGGGTAGATGTTCCCGTCTTATGTCGAGGAGCTCGATACCAGAATCTATGGTTTTCCAAGGATTAACCTGAGCAAAAAAAAAGAATAATATAGAATTATTTCTACAAGGTGAGACCCTTCGACATTTTATTAGGAAGTAGGCCAGGCTCACCATGATGACTATTAAGAGGTTTCAGAACCTTATCATATTTTCAGTCGGGGCCCATCATATTTTATTTGAGCCTCGACAAGATCCGCAAAAGAAATGTTTGCCAACATAATTTCAACTATCTAATGCATAAGTTGATGCCATCGTTCAATAATAGCTGACATAATCGAGAGTTCTTGTTGCAGATGATCAACTCTCTACAAAAGAAGAGCCATGATAGGATGATCCATCAAAAAATAAAGATGGGTGAAAGTGAGAAGATCCACCACCAAAAGAGACTCCATATACTTCCCCCAATAATACTCAGATTAATGATTCAAGTATGATCCCATCATACCCAACGGTGGGGGATCAAAGGAAGTAGTCAGAGAAGTCTACGCAAGGTCATAAGAAGAGGAAGGGTGATGAATCAGTTGGAATCGCCGGCCTTACAAATGATGATTACACACTTCTTACAAAAGAAATGGTATAACTCACTGATGTGAGCTACAAAAATATAGATGAGCGTTAGACATAATTAACAAGTAGCATTGTATATTTACTACAGACACTTTGTAAAGAAGTAAAACAAGTTCGAGTGGCGGTCGACTACATGCCACAATTTACTGAGTCGCATGACATAAATGGTTCATCTGAAGAGAAACCTAGCGATATGTCGATGCCAACTCCACCAATAAGGTTTCCAATGCTGGTTCAAGCAATCAACTTGGTGACAACAAAGTAGAATACCATGGTCAAAGAGTTGGGCCATGTCACCATAGATTTCTCTGCACTGTTGATGTATGATGTACATGCCATTCGGAATGGTGTAGTCACAGGAATGAATATTCAAGAACGTGCATCAGTTAATTAGGTAAAATATTTGCACAAATTTGTTAGTAAGATGAAGAAAGAAGTTCAGGAAACAGAGCAAAAAGACAAGACTTGGGAGGAGGATAAGCATCGGCTCAACATGGCTATTACACTCGCTTGCAGTAGTTTTACTATGGAAGGCATCACACATGAGATGTTTGCAGAAGCCAAAGTCTTTTGACTTGGAGAAATTATAGAAAACCTCCACAAGAGGGTCGTAGAGTTGGAATTACAAGTGAAACCCAATACATCTCCAGAGGTAATGGAAGAAAGAAGAAAAACAACAACTAAGGATGTGACAAGGATAGAAGAGGTGGAGGCACTATGTGCCAAGGTATTCGAGCAAGTTTCTTAGTCGTGGGAAGCTTAGATCGATGATGAAGAGTTAGAAAAAGTAACAGGGCAACTGCGCATTGTCGAAGCATAGGTGAACCAACTAAAGAATGAACTAAAGAATCCGCCATTAATCGAGTTGTTTGTCATCGTTATTGTCGGTCTAGGTTGAGAGAGAACAAGGATGCTTAGCTCTAGAATCAATCCATGCTATGTGTAGATCAACAGTTGAGAGAAAAAGAGAGCTACTTAGCTAGAGAATTGATCCAAGTTGTGTGCAAATCGATAGTTTAGAGAAGAAAGGGAGAAATAAATAGACCCAAAACCATAGAGAATGAGAGGAGAGAGATCTGTATGAACTATAAAATATATGTAAAGTAGAGTCTGTAAGTTGAGTGCGCAGGCCAAAGGTGGTAACCTATTTCTCATGCTAGATGAAGAGCACCTTTATGGATTTTTCCCGGATGGGTTTCCACATTAAACATTGTCTCTGTGTGTCTTTGATAATTATGTTTATGTTGAATGCATGTATGTTGTGAATTAGTGAATCTGAATGGGTTGCACAACGTTTGTTTATGAGTAAACCCATATATATATATGTGTGTTGCACTGCTAATAGAATGAATCTGTTATAAGGATTTTATGTTAAATACTGCAATATGCGTTAACAGATAATTACATTGTTATCTTGAATGAATAAGAAATAACAAGAAGTATAAATTCCCGATTTCGGTCGAATGATTTAAGAATTAATGTAAGAGTGAAAATCCCCACATAACTGCAGAAACCTGGTTTTGGCAGTTCCCAATAGATATATCGGGTGCAACTACATCTGCGTCGTAGGCGTTGCCGATAGGGGTTCTGCTCTGTCGGGTTGATATCTAGGGATTTGTTGACAAACCAAGGATCTGAACCAGGGTCGACTGAAAGCATGCCAACAATCCATCTAGAAACAAATATCCAGGTAACCATTCTCAATATCTATGCTCTTTTTCCATATTATAAAAAAAAGGGCTGCTAGGAATCCTTCAAAACAATGTTAGAAAATACTCATGGCTGAAACCTCATCTTGGCAGGGAATATGAACATAACCTTATCTATCGAAGAAAAAAATGGAATATCTATTGTTGGAGACTCCTTTCGGGAACAAGTGGAAGACTTCATTCAAGATTGGGAGCTCTTGGATATTAAGCTTAGAAGAGGAAAAAAAACCTCGACAAACAAAAGGATTGGGCCTGGCCAAATAACAACTCGCCTCAGTCACTTTCTATTTCATTCTTTACTACTTCACCTTGGATTCTCCTTCTCCTCTTTTATTGTTCCTTTTGGTGTCTTAGATCACAAACCCATCTCCTTATCAATTGAAAGATATCAAAAGATAGGCCCAATCCCCTTGAGGTTCTATCTAATATGGGTTTCCAAGCCAAGATTTTTTGAAACAGTATAAACATCCTAGAACAACTAGTGAAGGGGTCCCCTTCCTACATATGGTAGGAAAAAATTCATAGGGACAAAATATCCCTCAAGGAATTGGCTAAGCAAAATGTAAGGTGCTTGGACTCAGAGAGATTTTTGAAGCAACAAGATTACACTCAGCATCAAGAGAAAAGGGAAAGCGAATAGATATCCAAAAAGGACCTAATTATGAGAAATGAATCTAGATAGATTTAAGTAATGCTTGTAGAGAGGAAAGGGAGTACTGGAGATTAAAGTACAAGTCCCTCTAACTAAGAGGAGGAGACAGAAACACAACTTATTTCCATAAACAAATGTAAATGAGGAGACAAAAAAACATATTAGCAGAGATAAAAAATGAAGAAGGAGAGATGGTCTGGGACTTTCAAAAGATCAAGAAAGAATCCTTTATTCAATACAAAGCTTGTAATCAGAGAAATAAAGAAGGCCCTCCTTTTCCACATACGATATCTTAACCCTCCTTCTTAAGTTGGTCTCCCATGAAAATAATGTAAATCTGTCCAAGATAATTACATATAAAAAAACTATTCAAGTTATCTAAGAATCTAAACCAGATAAATCCCCCAGTCCATATGGGTTCTCTCTTCATTTCTATAAATTCTGATGGCCTTTCATCAAATATGATCTCTACAAAATGATCAAGTTATCCCAATTCAATCCAAATCTTGGAGGGGGAACTAATTCCTCATTTTTAACTCTTATCACAAAATAGTTGCCCCCTTCCTCATTTTCCAGAGCTATATCCCTCTCCAACTCTTCTTACAAAATATCAACCAAAATTCTAGAAAATAGGTTGAAAAACATCATCCCCTGAATCATATTTGAAAATTAGGGGGGGTTGTTGGCAAGAGGCAACTTATAGACAATGCCATTCGAGTCCAAGAAGCTATCCGCTTAAGTAGCAAAAGCAAAGAAAAATAATTGGTTATCAAAATAGACATGGCAAATTCCTTCGATAAGGTGATCCATGATTTTTTTTCAAGTTAATGCACCATTTTGGTTTTGACACCAATTTCATATCTTGGGTTAAAGCTTATGTTAGTAGACCATGGGTGGCTCTCTTAATTAATGGCAGACCAATTGGCTTCTTTCTACTAAGTCGTGGTATTAGGTAGGGATGTCCTTTGTCCCCATTCCTCTACATAATGGCTGTAGATCTCTTGAGCATAAAATTGGAAGAGGAGAGAAGGCTTGGAAATATCCTAGGCATTTGTATCACTCCTGGTGTCAAGGAAATCAACCTCCCTCAATTTGCAAATGACATCCTATTTATAGGAGGTGCCTCTCTCATAATGGCTCAAATATTTGATTATATTATGTCTTCATTCCATTACGCATTAGGAGGTAATATAAATAAATTGAAAAACAAATTCTACACATGGAATTTGCCAAACGTCACTTCTACGACCATATAAAGAAAGTTGGAAATCCTAGTCTTAGTGGCGTGGAAATACTTTAAGTATCTTTAACTTCCTATTGCCTTCTCCTCCCCCTATGGTTAACATTGGGACTCTCTGACCTTCAAATTTAAAGGAAAAATCCAACACTTGGGCTCGAAGCTGAAGAAAACAGATAGGAGCGCTCTAGGATTCTTAATTCTTCCAAACTTCCCAAATCTAATATTTCAAAAGATGAATCTGTTTCCCTAAAAAATATAAATTCAAACAAAGATATAGTCATCCTAAAGGCAGATAAAGGAAATTCCATGGTCGTGTTGAACTCCTTGGATTATGAATCCAAGTTAGCTGATCTCTTATCTTCTTCTTCTTATAAACTTCTCCCTTCCAATCCTCTCAACAAAATCACTAATAACGTTTCGAGAGCTATTAACTCCTCTTCACTTGACCCCTTCATCAAGAAACAAATTCTTCCCCATAATCCCTTACCACCTAGAACTTATGTCCAACCTAAGGTCCATAAAAAATATACTCTTCTCTGTCCCACTATCAATGCAATAGGAGCCCCCACTCATGCCCTTTCTTGTTTTTAGTTGATAATCTTATTCCTTTAACTTGTGAATCTAATTCCTTCATCAAAGAATCCTACGATTTTATTGATAAAATTAGAGACCTTCACCTCATTGAACATGATCTTATGGTAAAATTTGATGTAGTATCCCTCTTCAACAAAATTTTGAGCCCTGAATCTCTTGAAATTATCTTTAATTTTGTCGATTATGAAACCATCAATCATATCAAACTTTGCCTCTCCTCTAGTTTTTTCAATTTTAAAGGAAAATTCTATGAGCAAATTGAAGGAACTGCCATGGGATATTGTCTCTCCCCTGTAGTCGCAAACATATTTATGGAACATTTTGAATCCATTTCCCTTAATTCCTATCCTGACAAACCCAAATTTCGGTATTGTTTTGTGGATGACACCTTCTTCATCTAGCCCCATAGGCGGTCCTCCCTAGATAACTATTATATTTTTATCACTTAAGCAATATGATCTAGGATCTTATATGAGAGAATAAAATGGACAACAATAATCCCAAGAGACAAGAGATACAAATAATTTTCCTCGGGGAAACCATAAAAAAGAAAACCCTGCAATTTCCTCAGAGATAGAATGAGCACCAATAGCTAAAGTAAAACCCAAAAACATAAAGATGATCTCCGACAGCTGATCTCTCTCACTTGTGTCAACACTTTTCTCTCACTCATGCACCCCAGTTGAGTGAGTGTGTGTGTGATAAATAGAGAGGCTGACTCTCTATTTATACTCTTTTGTTCACTTAATATTTGACTCATAGTATGTAGGTTCGAGTAATCCTAACTCAGTTATGTAGGATTGAGTAACCACAATTAGGGTACTAATGACCCGAATTGACATTAACTCACTAGGGCAGACTTCTCTAGGAGAGTCTAATAACCCTAGTGCCCCACAACTGCAGGGAATTTAACCCNACATGACTTGTTTACATTATTGATTCTCCCGATAGGAACATCGGGGTATGACATGACTCAATTACATTATAGATACTTCCCGATAGGAACATCAGGGTATAATACATAAGATATACAAGTGAATACATTCTGAAGTTACAAATACATCAACACTCCCTCTTAACTATGAAGGTATTCTCTTGACACAATTCATCAGCACATGTCTTCTTCTCTAGATCAAGTCTAGATCATCATCAACACTGTATCATCACTGGATCATCATCAAAGCTGGATCATCACTGGATCATCATCATCATTGCTTCTGCCATCTTGATCAACTGGTGCTATCTCTCAATTATTCTTGTCATAGGAAGTTCTACAGAGCCAACCCTTTTTCATGCTGGTTGTAGGCCTAGCCTCCAGGTAGGTCTTCATCTTCTTCAGCACTTATATCTGACCCAGTCAAAAAGGCCCACCCATCACTTACATCTGACCATGAGAGGAACACATCCACCATCATTTCAGAAAGGCATGCCCAACACTCACATCTGACCATGGGAGGAACACATCCACTACCATGTCAGAAAGGCCCAGCACTCACATCCACTGGCATGATAGGACACACCATCTATCATCCAAGGAAAGGATCAACACTTACATCTACTGGCATAGCAAGACATACCATCTACTATCCATAGAAAGGAACAACACTTATATATGACCATGGGAGGACCCTCCTACCACCATGTCAGAAGGGCTCCGCACTTATATCTGACCCAGTAAAAAAGGCTCTTCACTTATATCTGACCATGGGAGGACCCGCTTACCACCATGTCAGAAGGGCTCTGCACTTACATATGACCCAGTTAGAAAGGCATTGCACTTATATCCGATCATGTGGGAGCCAATCCCAGAGTCATATCAGAATGGCTCTGCACTTACATCTGACCATGTAAGGAACCAATCCTATCACCATGTCAGAAGGGCTCTACACTTAAATCTAAGGATGGAAGGAACCAATCCTATCACCATGTCAGAAGGGATCACAGACTCATCACTTCCCCTTGGAAGGAACCTCGATCTGGAGAACACCAAGCTTCTCCCTGAAGTACTCAAACTTCACTATGGATAATGGCTTGGTCAACACATTAGCTATCTGCTCGTCTGTCGCAACATATTGGAGCTTCACTACTCCTTTCTGCACCATATCCCTGATATAGTGATATTTGATCTCGATATGCTTCAACTTGTCATGGAACACTGGGCCCTCTGACAACTTCAAACAACTATGGTTGTCACAATATATACAAGTAGCATCCAACTGAAGATCAAATAAATCATATAGTAGCTTCCTCAGCCACACTGCCTCACAACTAGTCGAACAAGTTGGGACATACTCTGCTTTGGTTGTACTCAGTGCCACATAGGACTGCTTCCTACTAAACCAAGAGATCACACCTGATCCCATATTGAAGCAGCACCCCGAAGTTCTCTTCCTATCGATGGCACTACCTACCCAATCTGAATCAACATATCCTTCCAGGTTAATCTTCTGATCTGTCTTATACTTGAGCCCATACTCAACTGTACCCTTCAGGTACCTCAGAATATGCTTTGCAGCAATCAGGTGAACATGTCTCGGATTCGTTAGGAACCGGCTCAATGTGTTCACAGCAAAGCAAATATCTAGTCTTGTATTTGTTAGGTACATCAAGGACCCAATCATCTGACGATATATCGTAGCATCAACCATCTCTGATGAAGCATCACTCAATAGCTTCAGGTTCGATACCATAGGTGTGGTCATGGCCTTGCAGTCCATCATCCCGAACCTCTTCAGGATCTCTACTGCATACTTCCCTTGTCCAAGGGGGATTCCATCCGCACTCTGCCACACATCCATGCCTAGAAGTAGTGCATCATATCCAAGTCCTTCATCTCAAACTCGGAAACAAGTCTCCTTCTTGTAACTTTAATGAGTTCCTCTTTTCTATCAGGAACAAGTCATCGACATATAATAGGAGCATCACTGGTATTCCACCTTCAACCTTGAAGTAAATATTGGAATCCACTTTACTTTCAGTAAAGCCTAGAGTCATCAGTAAGTTGTCCATTCTATCGTACCATGTCGAAACTCGAGGTCTTCTGTAGTCACTCCCTCTAAAGCGGAGCATCATTCTCCCTCTTCCTTTCATACTCTATGCATTGAAACATTCTGTACTGGAGTGACAAGTAGCTTCCTCGGCTACTAATATTCTATGTATCCATCTAGGTTCACTGGATACTAAGATCCTATATCTTGAAAACATTCTCCTCACACCCATCTGTGAGCTTGTCATCCTCTATAGTATTTCATCTTCAACCTTGTAGCAAAGGTTAAGATCTTCATCACTCTAAGTGATCTTCAAGATCCTAATGTATGTGTTATCCCATGGGTACCTTCTGAGCTCGTACAAGGACTTCTTTCATTTGCACATATGATTCTGCCTATCATGTGTCTTTCTAGTGGCTGCAAATGTCTCTTCGTAGTCTATGCCTTCTTTCCGTGAGAATCCTCGTGCTACAAATCTTGCCTTGTATCCCACGATGTTTCCATCTACTACATGATGGAACTACGAACTTCCCTTCAAGTCTCCCTATTGCATCCTAGACATCATTCTTCTTGAACTAGTATTCTCCTTCCCTTTCTTCTTGGCTACTTCTTCATAGCTGGATGGTTCCACATCAATGATATCGCTAAATAGTGTCACATAACTGCATTCGTCATATTATTCTTCATTCTTGGATTATTTCTCAAACTTCCATCACTTGTTCTTCGGAACAAGTCTCATCCTTCTTTTCTTGTAGGTGACTGTACATGATCTTTCCTACAAGTCAAATGCATCAGTTGTATGATTAGAAACATTTCATAAGGCATATTCATAATGGTAAATTCCTATGCATAAATATATAATCATGCAACTATTTTAGCCAATACAACATTCATCCATATCTCACGGAAACTTTCTAGATGCCTTCCATCTCTAACAGGACAACATTGAGATTGTGCACTAATCCAATATGTCAGCAAAGAGGTTTCATTATAGATAAGTAGCAATGGAGATTTGTATAGCACCATGGGATACTTACCCATAACATGCATAGTAGTAGTATATTGTCATTAATGTAAACATTCTATCATGTATGACACATCAACTGAATATAAACAAATGCATAAAAATATATCATGAAATGACAATTGAATACTTATCTTTATTTGTTTCATGGGTAGACTCCTTATTAAGCCTTCAGCTTCAACATCTTCTTCATTCGTAACCACATCATTTCTTATCCAAATGCTAAGCTGGATAAGAGGTTCTTCAAGAATTGATTCCTTCATATTCCTCATCGCTTGAGGGATCTTCTTTGAATCGTGAGCACTTGATCTTCAGTTTCTCCCATCTTCTCTTTCTCTTATTATGAGTCAATATTTTTCTTGTGTGCAATCTTCCCATAGTCTGCTGAAAAGAATCACTTCCTTCTGGCACACATTCCTCGAATGAATGAATCCCATGATCCTGGGAGGCCATTCAAGGTGGTTATCACAACTTCTGCATTCTCTACTTCTTCATCCACTACTTCAAGTTGTTCTTTGATTTGAGAGACCCTTGTAAATTATGACTGTATGGTCTCAGCATTCTGGATCTTTACATTCTTCAACTAGTTTCTCAAAGTCATCTTCCGGTTTACGTTCTTCCCTTCAAATAGCTTGGTCAAGGAATCAAACATCTCTTTATGTGTCTTTAGGGAAGACACTTGTGGTATAAGGTGATCCTTGATTGAATTAGCAATGATCTTCTTGGCCTTGACCAAGTACTTCTTGTGTAAGGATTTAGCCTCATCTCCCTCTAGAACTGGAACCTCTCCACTTATGTAGGTGTCCAATTCATTTTCTTAAGGAACCAGTGAAATCCTATACTTCCATGCTAGAAATTTTTCAGTTTCACCAAGCTTGTTATTAAGCTGGTGTGATTAGTAATCTTGAAGTGAGAACCTCAAATGTAAATAGCAAAATATCAAATCTTATCGATTTGAGGTGTTCGTCCTGGTTCTAGATCTAGTTGATCTAGGGTTTGTCAGAGAAAACCTAATTTTCAAAACTTGGAATTTCAAACTTTTGATTGGATATAAATATGGGCCTCTTCAAGGCAAGTTGTCCAATGTACTTCTTTTCTTAAAACAGTAGAGGGAAGCTCCCAGAATAGGAAGCCCTAGTTTTTCAATTTCTTCTGTAGAAATTTCTGATACTGTTTCTGCAGTATCTCCGAAATTACTACACCTTTGTGTATGACATTTCGTACTGAGGTAGCCTCGTTTGTCCTTTTCCAAAACCATAGGTTTGAGCAGAATTTGTTTCACCATTTGGGACTTATGATAGTTTTCCCAAGGTGATGTCTTTTAGGACTATTCAGTATAGCGAACTTGTACAAACTTCCACGTGTCACTGTTTCACCTTTGGGGTCTATTAATAAAGAAGGTACAGTCCCTGCCCTCTCTAGAACATCTTTCAAAATTGCATTTGGACCTTCCTAGCCTGAGATACATCAATTCTCCCTAGGTGTCCTGTTTAGGGAGGAAACCTGGAAGAGGTTGTAACCGTGATTTGGAGGAATCATATCTCCCAGAATATAGCGAATTTGAGGATGAAAATTTTACAAAGTGTACATAAGGGTTTTATCTTCGGCTTGTGAAAATTTTGGCCCTTGAGACTTCTTCAATCCTGATATATAGCGAATGTACCAAAACTACCAGTTTTATTATTTTAGGGTTTTTCAGGCCCGGGGTCAAATTAGGGTTTGAATTTCCCGTAGTTTTACCCAACCAAAAATCTCGACCTTGGTCTCTAAAATTCAATTTTGATGAGGAGAGAAATCCTATGTTGGGCTCACTCAAAAATTCCTCTTCTATAAAAATCCCTAATTTCCCGCAGCAAAAACTGAAAATGTCTGGAATCAAATTCTGGCTGGATAGAAAGATGTACCCTTCAATGGAGAGTTAACCTAGCATCCTTTTGCTGATGGATTATGGAGAGAGAACCAAAAATTAAGAAGCCCTAGATTTTGTAGCTGCACAGTGTCTTCTTCTCTGGTTAGCTCTGATACCATGTTATATTTTTATCATTTAAGCAATATGATCTAGGATCTTATCTGAGAGAATAACATGCATAACAATAATCACAACAGACAAGAGGCACAAAGAATTTTCCTTGAGGAAACCATAAAGGAGAAAACCCCACAACTTCCTCAGAGATAGAATGAGCACCAATATAAAAAGTAAAACCTGAAAACATAAAGATGATCTCCGACAGCCGATCTCTCTCACTTGTGCCAGCACTTCTCTCTCACTCATGCGCCCCAGTTGAGTGAGAGTGTGTGAGATAAATAGAGAGTCTCACTCTCTATTTATACTCTTTCATTCACTTAATATTTGACTCATTTATGTATGCTCGAGTAATCCTAACTCAGTTATGTAGGCTCGAGTAACCACAACTAGGGTACTAATAACTCGACTTGACATTAACTCACCAAGGCCAAATTCTCTAGGAGAGTCTAATAACCCTAGTGCCCCATAACTGCAGGGACTTTAACCCTTGATCAATAAGGAGGGTTACCCCCTATGACTTTACATGACTTTTTTACATTGTTGATTCTCCCGATAGGAAAATCGGGGTATGACATGACTCAATTACATTACAGATACTTCCTGATAGGAACATCGGGGTACAAGACATAATATATACAAGTGAATACATTCCTAAGTTACAAATACATCAACAATAACTACTTAAACCATATCAATAGTATGTCCCCTCATATCCAGTTCACTATGGAATTTGAGCATGATGGATCTCTTCCCTTCCTTGACTTATTCATCACTTGACAACTAGATTCCTCTCTTTTCCATCAAGTGCACTGAAAAAAAGACCCATAACGATAGGTACCTTCATGCTCAATCCAACAACCATCCCTCTCAAAAATACGTTGTCCTTACAACTCTGATCAACTGAGTTATTCACATCTCTAATCTCCAACATATTTCCCAAGAAATATCTCAGCTAACCAAGGCACTTATGGCCACTGTATACCCTAGACACCTAATTAACATAACTTTTCAACAAGTCCTTCATCCTAAACCTCGACCCCTCAAGCCTCCCTCCCCTATACAATAATTTGCATCTCTCCCTTTCATCCATGGTATCATTGATCACATTTCCAAAAATCTTATCAAAAGAAACATAAGAACCATATTTAATCCCCAAAAGACACTGAAACAATCCCAAGGTGTCTACCAAATTTTGTGTTCTTGCGGAAAAGCCGATATAGGTCAAACTGGAAGGCCCACCCAAACTTGTCTCGAATAACACATCATTGATACTAACCACAACTTCCTTACTAAATATGTTATAGTTGAACATTTTTTTAACAATAAACATCACATATGTTTCTATTAAGCGAAATTCTAGCCTCCACAACTCATTACTCCTCTTGACTGATCAGGGAAGCCTTAGAGATTGAAACATCTCTCAAACTTTAATCGTGATTATGGCTATAAATTAATCCATTATTGGAAAGCACTTATCCATCATCTTCGCCAATAATTCTTTTTAACATTCTAATCCATCCCCACCTATTTTCTCATAGAGCCCGAGCCTTTGCTTACCCCTTCTCTCCCCTCCCCCCCTTTACCTTCTCTCTTTCTCCAATCTTCCTCTGTTACCTTCTCTCTTTCTCCCTTCCCCTTTTCCTCTCTAAAAATATTTTTATTCGTTGATCTTTACACCGCTTCAATTCTTTAATTTTCTCACATCTTAAATGTTTTAATAATTAAAAACAAATTAAACACACATTGTTTGTACAATTTGGTCATGTGTTTAATCCAAAATCTTATTTTTATCTTTTTTGTTCTTTTTAATCTTTTCCCTCACATCTTTTATAACTTATTTATAAGGACAAATTCATATTCTTCCTTCTATTGAAATATTGGACAATACTGAGAGTAGGGGGGTGAATCAATATTGTTAACCTTTAATAATTTAAACCACTTTTAATTTATTCATTAACACATAAGATCAAATTGAACACACATAATACAAATTTATCATGGAATCCCGATTGGGTAAACCACCAATACTTCCTATTTCTGCAAGATTGCATTTACAAATAATTTTTTCCTGCTACTACAGACAAGGATGGTACTACACCCAATTTACCAGCAAATACTGGAAGGAGGCTATGATCCCCTGATTTATTAGCTACTACTGAAAGGAGGATACAACACCTTGTTTACCAGCTTCAACTGGAAGGATGCTAAAACCCATTGCAAGCTTGTTTCCTGCCCTAGCGCCACCCTACCACCCTAATATGATAATTCAGTCTTCCAGATCTTCGATTGTTATCTATCACTGGTTTACTTTGGTCTTTATTTTTTGCTACTACTGCATGGATCTAGCAGCTCTGAGAGACACCTTATTTTCATTTCATACTTATGTTTATATATCTTATTTTATCATTTAACCATCACACCTTTACAAAATAAACTTACGCTCTTTCATCCTCGTGCCTCTTCAAATATCTGTTAATTACTCTTAAATTCGTGATTTTGTTCATTGCAGATTTTTAATTAATTAATTAATTAAAAACTCTTTGGACATCTCAAGCCTGCGACCTTCTTCTATATTCATTGCAAACCCTCCATTTTTGCTATCATCTTCTTCTATCTACAGGTTTACTTCCATCTCAGGCCTTCGAGCTTCCTTCATTTATGGCTCACGGCCTTCATCCATTCTTCACCTGCAGGATTCATCTTTCTCAAACGTTGACCTTCATCATTAAGCATCCACACCCTTTCTCACTTGACTACACAGTCTTTTAGTTAGGTTCTATGTTTAGTAGAACCGCTAAGGGTACTATGAACTTGGCCTCTGTACTATGATCTCGATTGATTTATTAGAGAATCGATCAATCCCATCTCCAACCATATTGACAACTGAACTCTAGTCATGTTGATTGTATCGGCGACATTGTCACCTTTTCTCTGTAGTCTAGCAACACGACCGTTTCGGAGAAGGCTCCCAAGTCCATTTCGGTTATTTCGGTGACATTATTTAAGTCATACAGGCTATATAGACCGCCTTATCCCTTTTCTTTTGATTTCAGGGCATGGGACCATTTCGACGGACTTACTCCTGTCACGTCGATTGTATCGACGACATTGTCACCTTCTCTTTGGATTTTGGAGACGCGACTGTGTCATAGGAGTACTAACAGGCTTGGAATCTTCCATCTTAAATCTTTTCAGCGTGTCTTTAATGTACTTGGTTTGAGAGATAAAAATTCCTTTGTATGTTTGATAAACCTGTAATCCTAAGAAGAATGTTAGTTCACCAAACATTGACATTTCAAATTCCTTCTTCATTTCAGAAGCAAAGTTTACACTTAGTATTTGTAAATTGCTTCTGAATATGATGCCATCTACATAAACAACACCAATACTCATATTTTCATCTTCAATTTTTAATTAGAGATTACTTTCAGTGGCCCCTGTCTTAAACCATTGTTGCTTTAAGTAGTTGTCCAGCCTTGAAAACCATGCCCTTGGAGCTTGTTTGAGGCCATAGAACTCCTTTTTCAATTTACAAATGTAGTCTATGTTTTCTGATAAGAGAAAACCTCCAGCTTGTTCAATATAAACCTCTTCTTCTAGTTTTCCATTCAGAAATGTAGACTTGACATCCATTTGATATACTTAAATTTTTTTATAGCGTGAAAGTGCTAAAAGTATTCTGATTGCTTCAAGTCTTGCTACAGGGGAATAAGTTTCCTCAAAATCAATCCCTTCCATCTGAGCATACCCTTTACATACTATTCTTGCTTTGTTCCTTATCAATTGTCCAACTTGATTGAACTTGTTCTTGAACACCCATTTGGTCCCTATAATATTTTTGTCTTTGGGTCTTGGGACAAGTTCCCAGGTTTTGTTTTTCTCAATTTGATCTAGTTCTTCATCCATGGCCTTGATCCATTCATCATTCTTGTTGGCTTCTGTAAAATTCTTAGGTTCCACTACTGAGAGTAGGGCTTGTTCATTAAATAGTAGTTGTCTCCTTATACCGACTCCAGCATCTTTCTCACCGATGATCTATGTCTCAGGATGATCTTTTTGTATTCTTCTAGTTGGAGCTTTTGTATCAGATATTGGAGAATTTTCTTGACTTTCCAGTGTATCTTCCTCCTCTAATTCCTCTTATTCATCATGAATACTTTCATCTTTTTGCAGGTCTTCCTTTTCTTCATCATTTGTACTTATATCTCCATCAGGACTTCTTATCCTTCTTGGTTTCATGTCATCTATTCTTACATATACAATCTTGTGTAACCTTTTATTATAACATCTATATGCCTTCTTGGTCGATGAGTATCCTAAAAATATACCTTCATTAGTTCTTGAATCAAACTTGCCAAGATCATCCTCATTCATTTAAATGTAGCACTTGCTGCCAAACACTCTAAAGTATTTGACTTAGGTTGGTATTCCATACCATAGTTCATAAGGAGTCTTGTCCTTATTCACTATGAGTTGTCCTCTGTTAAGTATATAGACAACTGTGTATACTGCTTCTCTCCAATATGCATCTGACAACTTTGCTTCATTAAGCATTTTTCTGGTAGCTTCTTGGACTGTTCTATTCTTCCTTTCAACAACACCATTATGCTGAGGAGTTTTTGCAGCTAAAAATTGTCTTTTAATCCCATGTATTTCACAAAAATCATTGAACTCATTTGAGGTAAACTATCGCCCATTTTTTGATCTAAGACATTTGATTTTATGATTTATCTCATTTTCAACCATTGCTTTGAAGATTTTGATTTTTTCAAAATCTTCTGATTTTTCTTTGAGAAATGTTACCCAATTCATCCTTGTATAGTCATCAATGAGAAGCATAAAATAGTATTCTCCTTGCAGAATTTTAGTCTTTGTTGGTCCACAAATATCAGTGTGAACTATTTCCAGAGGATGTGAGGTCATATGTTCTTTTGTTTTGAAACTGGATTTAGTTTGCTTCCCATGTTGAGAGTGTCTACAAAGTGAGTTTAGAGGTTTCACAATTTTAGGCAAGTCTCTCATGATGTCCTTCTTACTTATCTTGACAATATTATCAAAGTTTAAGTGTCCCATCCTTCTATGCCATAACCAACTTTCATCAACCATACTCAAGTGGCATTGATTTTCATTTTCTAGGATGTATACATTGTTTGAATTTCTTACAACAGTGCCAACAATTCTTCTTGAGTCATTTTTCCTAATTTCACATTTCTCAGAGTAAAAAAATACAAATGTTCCCTTGATCACTTGTTTGACTTACATTGAGGAGATTAGGCTTAAGGTTTTCTACTAGTAACACATTTTCTACTTTGATCTTACTATTGATAACAGTTGTACCTTTGTCAATTATTTTGGAAGACTTATTGTCTCCAAATGTGACTCTACCCTTATTATCTTTTAATTTTATGAACCTGGTTGGGTCACCTGCCATATGTTTTGAACACCCACTGTCTATATGCCATAGATATTATTTCTTTGTTCTGCATAAGGCAATCATGGATCTCTCATTTTCTTCCTTTTTCTTCCAATCCTTATTTTGGTTTTTGTCTTGAAACTTACTTGCAACAATTTTCTTTGTAGGAGTCATCTGTTTACAATTTCTTGCCATATGTCCATAGTTATTACATTTGTAACACTCTAGGTAATATATTTGAGGAAGTGTAAAGTGGATATGATTTCTTCCTTTTGGTTTGTCACTAGGTGAATTCTTCTTGTATTCTCGAAACTTTCTAAGGGCTCTGCAATTTAACGTTTTGTGACCAAATTTATTACAAGCATAACAATGAGCCAAAAATATATGCTAATATATATTTGGCACTGGTATTTTGGACACTTCATTTGTTCTATTTTTGTCATAGGAGGATGGACCAGATTTCTTGCTTTCTTCCTTTTTCACATGAATTTTTAGTACATCAGCGTAGCTTCTTTTATTTCCACCTTGGTCAATAAAAGAGGAATATTCTAGCTTCTTTGCTTTGTCATATCCTAGACTAGATTTATCACTTGATGGTCTTTGTATACTTAAGATATCATCTAAAACCTTTGAGTTGTTCTCAAACTTTGATTTGATAGCTTCTTCATCAAGCCTTTTCCTAAGTTGCATGATCTCTTCTTCATCAAGCCTTTTCCTAACCTGCATGATCTCTTCTTCAAACCTTTCAGAATATTGTATTCTTCTTTAGAGCTGCAAATTTAGGTCCTCTTCAATCTTTTTGGCCTCAATGAGTTGATTTTCCAACTCGCTAATGACATGGTTTGACTGTTCGTTCTTTCTCCTACATTTTTCAAGTTCTTCAAGAGCACTAGTGAGTTCAAACTTTAAGTCTACTATACCTTCCTCATCTGATTCACCATTCTGAGCTTGAGTATCAATTCCCATGAATAGAATTTATGTTTCTTCATCTCCACTTGTATCTTCATCTTCACTATCTTCCATTGTGTAAAGAATTTTCTTTTTGTTTCCCTTTTTACCCTTTTTTAACTTCTTTGAGAGTTCTCTCTTATCACTACCATCTTTTTTAGAGTAAGAACATTTTGAATCAAAGTGTCTGATTGTTCCATAGCTAAAACAATTTAGGGGTAGATTTCCTTTGTATTTTTCAGTACCTATTTCAAGTTTTTTAATAAAGAGGGCTTCTTCATCATCTGAAATATCTGAATGGATTTTGGATGGAGCTTCGGACTTCTTTGAATCTTTAATGGCTTTAAAAGTTGCCTCTTTTCGCGAAGGGTCATTCTGCCCCGTTCTCATCTCATATGCAGTCAAAATCCCATGTAGTCCATCTACTGTCACAATATCAAGGTCATTTCGTTCTTCTAAAGTGGACACCTTTGAGTCATACTACATTGGCAATGTTCTTAGTACCTTATCAACTACTTCTCTTTCCTTTAATTTTCCTCCAAGGCCTTTAATAGAATTTACAACTTCATTTACTCTTAGAAGGTATTCTCCAATGTTTTCTTCTTCTTTCATTTTCAGGATCTCAAACTGCCCTCTATATGTCCGAAGCTTGAATTATTAGACCTTGGATTCCCCTTAATAGATAATATTTAACTTATCCCAATCTTTTTTGGCATTCTTGCATTGCATAACTTTTACAAATACAGTGTTTGTCAATCCACTCAGGATGGCATTTAAAGTTTTTGCATTAGCCTCATATTGGCCTAGCTCCATACTGTCTGTAGGTAGGTTGTCGTTTTTATTTTTGTATTCTCTTTCAGTTGCTGCCCATTCTCACACTCTAGTATGCATAATTTTCTCCTATGAATAATGGAGGTTTGTTAGTGGCTAACCCTTCTTTTTTTATCTATAGTGGTTTTTTAAGTAGGATCTTCCTTCTAGTGGTTAAATTGTAGTGAAGGAACCCGCTCTGATACCAATTGTTGGAATATTGGACAATACTAAGAGGGGGGTTGAATCAGTATTGTTAACTTTTAACAATTTAAACCACTTTGAATTTATTCATTAACACATAAGATCAAACGGAACACACATAACACAAATTTATAGTGGAATCCCAATTGGGTAAACCACCAATACTTCCTATTACTACAAAATTGTATTTACAAATAGCTTATGCCTACTACTACAGACAAGGATGGTACTACACCCTAATTACCAGCAACTATTGGAATGATCCACATGGATATCAGTGGCCACCCACCTATTCCACTGGGTCAAAACAATTGTCCATTGTGGCAGTTTCCTAGTTATTTTTCTACGGCTTTTCGGGTCCCAAACTTTTAGAGCCATTTTGAGGCCCTAAACGGTGTTTTTTTTGGCATCAAATGGTTTATGAAAATATGAGTGCATTTCAAACTCAATATTTGCTACTAATGAATGTAAATATTGGATAGATCTTTCCAACGATCTATAAAGTGCCCAAATCAGAGATCGTATGCAAAAGTTATGACCCCAGGAAGTTGTCTGTTCAACCCACCACCTTGGGGCCAAAAACTTTATGATGGTTCATCTTCGAGGGTTATGTTATGGACTTTTGGGGTTCTCGACCTCATTATTACTATAAATAGGCCGCTTTGGCCTCATTTTGTATTCAACTTTGCACGAATGAGCGTAGCAGTCACATCTTTTCTTAGAGATAGCCACCGCCATTCTAGCTATTGTATTACAGTCTGTTCTATTTCCGCCATTTAATAGAATATGTATTTATTGTATCTTTGTTATATTTGCAAAATGTATGTAATTATGATTTTGTATCTATTCTTTCATTTCGTTCACACATAAGTCCAGATCATGGAAGGAGGCTACGACCCCTTGGTTTATCAGCTACTACTGAAAGGATTCTACGACACCCTGTTTACCAGCTTCAACTAGAAGGAGAATACAACCCCTTGAAAGCTTGTTGCCTGCCCTAGCACCACCCTACCACCCTAATATGATAATTCAGTCTTCCATATCTTCAACTATTATATTTCACTAGTTTACTTTGGTCTCTGTCTGCTGCTACTGTTGCATGGATATGGCTCCTAGAGACACCTTATTTTCATTTCATACTTCTGTTTATATATTTTCTTTTATCATTTAACCATCACACCTTTACAAAATGAACTTATGCTCTTTCATCCTCATGCATCTTCAAATATCTGTTATTTACTCTTAAATTCGTAATTCTGTTCATTGCAGATTTTTAATTAATTAATTAATTAAAAACTCTTTGGACATCTCAGGCCTGCAGCTGTCACATGCCCCAATTTTGAAAAAATAATATTATCTTATTTGATTTTATTTAAAGACAATATGTTAAATTTTATGCTAAGTTGTAATTGATGACTCAGCAGAGTCAAGGATATTTAATGTAATTCAGAATATTTTTATTATAAATAAATAAAGGTGGAGACAACAGCTTAGGAAAGTTGTTAAATGAGTGTTTATTGGTCAAATTGGTGGAGGAGACTGGGTGGAGAGCAAACAGACATGTGGCAGCATCCTCAAACCACTTCCAATTGTTGTAGGTGGAAACCTCCCAACATTTGGGGTCATGATCCCCCAAGAAAGTGGGATCATAGTAGGTGGCTCAATTAATGACAACTGACCTAAAAGACCTAGTAAATATTTATAAAAATGCCCATTGAAGAGAGCTGACGCTGCTCATTTAGAGAAGTGATCAAGTTAGGTGAATGTACTTCAAATAAATTCAATGGCAAGGGAATTTGTGGAAAGAGTTTGAGGGGTTAATTGCTAAATGATCTAGTGCAGCTTTTCAGTTGAAGGATCTTACTGCTGAGTGCAGAGTGATTATTGAGTCATTGGACTAGTTTATTGTTTGCTTGCTCCACCAGTTCTCAGCCAAGGAGACCAGAAATAGGCTCGGGGGTCCTGAGGAGGCGTTGTTTGAGCGCTCTCCAGGAGTTGGTAGGGAGGAACGGCCTCATAACGCTGTTGTTGTCCATCTTAATCAGGTTCTACAATCTTTTGTTTTACTGTGTTAGATGGTTAAATATGGATTTGACTGCTAAATGAATGTTAAGTATTCAGTTGTAAAATGTTAAGAGTTAGTTATCTTTTTGGATTAGTGAAGGAATGAAACTGAATAGATGAAAAATAAATTCTAATCTATGTTTTTCCACGCCTGGAAGGACCAGACCGTACTCCAGCATAGATAGAGTATTTAAGTAGATGAAGAAAATGATAAGAGATTGAATTGAATAGATGTGGTTCTGCAATACATAATAGCAGAGTAGTTTATTTCAGAATGTAGATTATTATCAAGAAAGAACAATAATCTAGTTATCCATGTTATTGTTTTACAAGTTTATTTATGAAAATGCACTGGAAAAGAAATAGCAGTAAACTAGTACAGGTAAAAGAATTATTATAACAAGAAAATATACTAGTGGTTAAGATATTGTGGTTACATACAATAGTTTATTCTTCTTTTTATTTAAGTTAAAATATGCTGGAAGTGAAACTATGTCATGATATATATATATATATATTTCCTTGTGTTGATTCAATAACTTTTTGCAAATGCAGTAGAAATAACCCAGTCAACCACTTTATTATATTCTGCTAAGTAAAGAATTAAACTATAAATACTTAGTTATGTACTAATAATATCAAATAACTAAGTCTACAAATATTTGAACCCCAAGTAGGGTGTTATTAAAATAATTAATTTATAAAGAATAAACTAAGTATAGAGTTTATGTACATCTTATCAAAAGAACTCTAATAAACCCTATCTGTAATTTATTACATAAAACAAACAGAATATGATAATAATTAACATATAAATAAACGATTATTTATGAAAAGAACTGTATTAAAAATTACAAACAGGATATACCTATAAAAGCAAACTACAGGGTCGAAACCCTAAACAAGTATTACATTTACAAATGACAAACATTTAAGTTCTAATCCAATTATTTGGATTATTTAATTAAATAACAACTAGACTATTATAAATTATTTACAGTCCCTTAAGGACAAATAAAAAGACAATTGTAATATTATAAACTAGAAATTTCCACAACACACCTGTAGCAATAGTTAAAACAAATTTAACAAAGTAACAGAACCTATAAAATAATAAATTGTAATATTTATTTTAACAAGGGTTTCTTATAGGGAAACCCTAACTCGTATTCTGAGCAAACAAGTAAAATTTATAAACTAACCATGACTGAGTGATAGTCTTAATACATTAACAAAATATTTTATGAAATACATTAAAAAGTAATAATATTCATTCACAGTCAAATAGGGTAAAAACCCTGAGTACACAGAGTATCAAATAGTAGTACTGTAACCGAGTTTGAGCTCGAAGACAGAACTGTCTTAACAAACTATTGTTTACATCAACAAGCCATAAGGCTAAACATTAAACCAAGTACAACACCCATCTCACGGTCGGGTTTACCCATCCACTAGTGAGGGTTTGCAGACCTATTAAACAATAAAAACCTTTAAAAAGAGACTACACATCTAATGACGAAACTAGAAGAGTTTCCAAACTCAGGGTTTCTCCAATTGACAACCCTGATACAGGTAGGGAAAGAACCCAACATTTAACCACAAGGCTTACCTGTATAAAGCCACAGCCTTCGAAGACAGTCGGTGTACTCTTCTTCACAATCGATGAATGTAGTCTCCAGTCCCTGCACATAGATTTCATTACAAGGTGTCAGTACAGGAAGTACTTAAAATATTGTATACCCTATTGTAAAAGAAAAACACATGTTGTATAATAAAAACAAACACTTAATAAATTACCTGGTGTAAAAATGTCGAGCAGTATTATGGAGGGACTGTCACCAACTGCAATGCATGCACCTAGTCTTCCAAACCCTACGACAAAGGCAAAGCACTTTCAAACAACAAGTAAACTCTCAGCTTCGCACAACACTGACAGCCTGTGGAAGGAGAAAAATGGAGTATAGATAGGCCGCAAGCCAAGTGCTATGAAACCTACAAAATCGTGCAGGATAAAACCCACAGTTACAAAGAATGGCATTAAGACTAAGCACTGACAACTACAGCAACAACCACTCAAATATTGGAGCAAACTGGAATAAGAAAGAAACCACGGCTGCCATGAAAAGCTAGCAGAGCAGCCTGAAGGCAGCGCAAACTGTGAAAGGAGAATGATAAGGGTTAGGGTTGTATCAATTATATAGATCTCCATCACTTGGCCAGGAGGAGACCACGTGTTTCCAATATTACAAATCATGCAGTGGGTCGAATTGAATAGTTTTTCCTACAATCCAATAATAACCAATTATTTATAAAATGATTTTTAACAAGCGATGCATAAAATATAACTTATGCTTTTGTTATCACGTCGTAAAATATATAGTGCTTATCGTATGGTTTGTTAGCTCATCATTGGCATTGGGATAACAACATTAAGTTAATGTTGACCTAGCAAAAGGTGTCACCACTTAAACTTTGGGTTTATCCCGAAACAATCGTGTGTAGAACTTATCTCATCGCTAATCATATGTCCATTATATCGTAATATTGATAACACGATATGGATGATTGGTAAACCATATTTCATTAACGTTGACCCTAGTAAGTGTAGTAACCATTTGTTATATGGAAGATTCCAAGTTGAATTGTTTAAGAACATCGAACAACTTTAGTTTTCTATATTTAAATACATTATGGTCCATGCATGGTTATACTCTATTAAAACAACAATTCAAGTTGTGACAATTATAAAGTTGCATAGCATAGTATTGAGTATAATCATGGACTCTTTACAAGCTCAACTTTGTTTTAGACTTGTATGTCTAATAAACAAAATAGTTTATGTATGATCATACTCCTTATAAAAACCAACGAATCAAATAGTAGTCAACTATAAAGTTGGCTAGTATAGTAAAAGAATACATTTATGAATTCTTTTACATAGTTCAAATTGGTTTAGACTTTAATAGACTATGGTTGTTTCTCAACTTGGCATTTGCTAGTAATTTATTATGTCTATATAATTGGTAGAATGGTTTTATGATTATACAAAATAATTGGTGCTTAGCATAGAATAAAAGGTTGATCTTTATAGAAAACATCAACCTTAGAAGCTATTATAGACAGAACTTAATACAAAAAAAAGCATTAAAGTAATAATGAAAATTATATGGAGTAATCTTACTCAAGTCCATAATCAATTGGAATAACATGGCCTGACTTAGGTTTAAGAAGTAAAAGATAAACAGTTGTTCATGTGAAACAACGCAGTTGTTTTTACACTAATTACACATATAACAAGAAGTTTTACAGGCTGGAAGCTTCCCTACAAAAATGAAAGTACCGAACAACTAGATATTGATGTAAATATTGCGATAATGTATACGATACAATAGGACAACAAGTATAACATTGCAGAATATGCATATCAAAGTAGAAGTTACTATGTAACAAAGATTACAAGTTTTAAGTCACAGTAAATATCTTTACTATCGCTAAGTTCTATAAAGATAGGAACTCTTTTATTTGAAACTTGCTTACAAAGAAATACTAGAGAAAACAAACTACTTTACCTCATTGAGTTGCTTGGAATTTATCAGCTTATCTACTAAGCACTTTTAAGTGCAAATAGAAACACTTTTGGATACTTTATGAATTTAAAACGTTTACTTGTTCGATCATACCTGTAAACCTGTAAGAACCAGTAATCTTTCTGTGTTAGCATAATTGCTAAGTAAGCCCAGGATTCAAAGTTAGATTCCACCTACTTGTCATAAAGAAGACTCATCAGTAAACTAAAATAAAACAATACGCAAATAAATCGTATTCTCGTTACAAAAAGGAAAATTGTTTAGTAAACATAATTGAGATTATGTAATATTAATCAATTGACTGTTTCTTTTTCTATTATCCTTTAGCTGTTAGTAAACCGCAGATTCAACATTTTATGTTATCTCAAAATTTTAATTTTTTGTAAAAATTTGGTGTTTTGACATGTGGCATCAGAGCACAAGGTTCAAACACTAGGCCTTGATGAATCCCAACTAGCTTTTATGAAACAGTAAATTGATTTATTATGCTGATGTATTTTCTTTTAAATGTTATTCAACAGAGAAATTGTTTCTGAAGTTTAACAAACAGGTATGGAAAGGCTGGAAGAATATGCAGAGGAGGAATCTCCATTTACTGAACCAGAAAACTTACCAAGAGATTCTATACCAGAAGATTTAACTACCAATTCCTCAGAACTGTTACAAATCGTAAAATATCTAAAATCGGAAATGGAATCTGTAAAATGAGAAAATGAAAGGATTATGAGGGCTCAGGAGGAGCTAAATCAGATCCTAACAGAAAGGTTTCAACCTGAGGGTAGGGGTAGAAGAACTGAATCAGAAGATACAAGTCATCAACGTAAATTTAAAAATATGAAACATACTAAAAATGAAAGCAGTTCATCTTCAGAGGTGTTTGGTGAACAACGGAATTTCAATTCTACTAGTGATAGTAGTGATGATAATCATCACACTAAAAAGAGGAAATACAAACCTTATGAGGAAATTTCTGGGGAATTCAAAAATATAAAACCACCAACATTCAATGGAGAGACTAAGAAGGGGGAGGAAGCAAAATCCTGGTTTTCTGGGATGAGAAGTATTTCCAGATATATAACTATTCTAACCAATTAAAGGCTAGAATGGCTATTTACAATCTCTCAGGAAAGGCTAACATTTGGTGGCAGGATTTGAAGAGAGTTAAGGGAATCAAAGAGAAGAATGTAAATTGGAGTACCTTCAAGAGGTACTTTAAAAAGAAATTTATGTCTGAGCAATACTATGAAGAGAGAGCAAAACAATTTTATGAGCTTAAGTTAGGAGCAATGACAATGAAAGATCTAAACATCAAGTTTTTGAGTCTTCTTAGGTATGTGCCATACCTTGTAGATGAGAAAACAAAGGTACAACGATTCCTCAGCTATCTACCTTATCATATTAAGGACATGTTTGAATATGACAATCCAAAGACTTTGGAAGAAGCTATGAGGAAAGCTAACTTCTGTTTTGAACAGAATCGAAAGAAGGAAACCATGGCCAACTGGAAGGCCAAGAAAAATAATAATCAGTATGAACAAAAGAAGAAATATTTTGTGCCCAACAGAAATTCTAAGAACAATAAGGCCAGAAATTATCCTAATAATAAGAACTTCCAAGGAAATAAGAATAATTCTCCAAACAATCAGAATAATTCCAAGGGTAAAGAATTTGCTAATAACCATGGTAATTATACCAAGAACTTTGAGCGCAAAGAACCTATAAAGTGCTGGGAGTGTAATGGCCCACACTATGCTTCAGTCTGTCCTGATCGAAAAAAGACTGTTAGCAATATTCATACCATACAGGAGGAGATGACTGTTGTAGAATTAGCGAGGACTATGCCCAGAATCAATGCAGCCTTAGAGAATCGACAAGCAGAATATCAAACTTCCATGGTGGAAGTAGAAGGTATGATAAATCAAACCCCTGTAACTATTTTGATTGATCCAGGAGCTAGTCTCAGTTATATTGCACTTAAAATGGTATAAACATGTAAGTTACCCGTTGAAAAATTTGAGAATTCTTGGTTAGTTTAGTTAGCCACTGGTGCTATAAGAAAGGTAATTTGTTTTGTAAAAGAATGTGCAGTAGTTATGGATCATTTTGAAACTGTCATAAAGATTAATGTATTGCCTCTTGGTTCTTATGATTTACTCATCGGTATGGATTGGTTAGAACAACATAGGGTAATTCTAAATTGTTACGATAAAAACTTTACATTTCTAAACAGTGATGGAAAAC
The DNA here is from genome assembly GCA_001517045.1 of Pseudotsuga menziesii. Classification (NCBI taxonomy): domain Eukaryota; kingdom Viridiplantae; phylum Streptophyta; class Pinopsida; order Pinales; family Pinaceae; genus Pseudotsuga; species Pseudotsuga menziesii. The sequence goes on along the minus strand of LPNX010886832.1, from coordinate 641,516 downwards.
TAGTAAGTGTAAAAGGAATCCCTAGAAAAACCACTATAAGGCAGATTTCTGCTATATAGCTTAAGAGAGCTGTTAGGAAGGGTTGTAAAGCTTATGCAGTAACAATAACTGATGAGGAGAATCTAAATAAGATGGATAAATTAAAATTGGAAGAGATACCAGTCTTAAGAGAATATGTTGATGTATTCCCTAAAGAAATTCTGGGACTACCTCCGAAAAGGGAACTGGATTTCACCATTGAGTTGGTACCTCGTGCAGTACCTAGCTCAAAGGACCCTTATTGAATGAACATACTTGAACTTAACGAATTAAAGTCACAATTAAAAGAATTAATTGATAAAAAGTATATTCGACCCAGTGTGTCTCCTTGGGGGGCACCTGCCATCTTCGTTAAGAAAAAGGATAGAATCATGCGACTTTGCATGGATTACCGTCAGTTGAACAAGATGACCATAAAAAATCGATACCCATTGCCTCGTATAGATGATCTGTTTGATCAATTATGTGGATCCACAGTGTTTTCGAAAATAGATTTAAGGTTTGGATATCATCAAGTTAGGATTAAAGATGAAGATATCTTTAAGACAGCTTTTAGAACTCGATATGGCCATTACGAGTTTGTCGTCATACCATTGGGGCTTACTAATGCCCCAGCTATTTTTATGTGTTTAATGAACAATGTTATGCATAAGTATTTAGATAAGTTTGTGGTCGTGTTTATCGACGACATTTTAATCTATTCAAAAACTGAAGAAGAACATAAAGAAAATTTAAAAATTGTTTTTCAAGAGTTACGAGATCATCAACTCTTTGCAAAATTTAGTAAATGTGATTTCTTCAAGGATAAGATTCAGTGCTTAGGTCATGTGGTGACCAAGGAAGGGATTTCAGTAGATCCTGAAAAGATAAAAGCAATCGAAGATTGGCTAGTTCCTAAGGATGTAACGGATGTCCTATATTTCATGGGCATTATCGGTTACTATCGGAGGTTCATTGAAGGTTTTTTGAGGATTGTGAATCCTATAACTTCTTTGTAGAAGAAAGGGAAGAAGTTTTATTGGAACCAGAAATGCGAGGAAAGTTTTAAAAAGTTAAAAAATTTATTAACCAACGCACCTAATTTAGGAATAGCTGATCCTAATAAAGAATTTGTAGTGTGCACTGACGCTTGCAATGATGGCTTAGGTGGTGTTCTGACTCAAAAATGGCATGTTATTGCCTATGAGTCAAGAAAATTAAAAATTCATGAAAAGAATTATGCAACTTATGATATGGAATTAGCAGCTGTATACATGCTTTAAAAATGTGGCGACATCACCTAATTGGCAGAAAATTTATTTTAATGACTCATAATAAAGGATTGAAGTATATGTTAGATCAGCCTAATCTAAATGCCAAACAAGCTAGGTGGCTAGCTTTCCTAAGTGAGTATGATTTCGAAATTCAACACATTAAACGTAAAGAAAATAAATTTGTTGATGCACTAAGTAGGAATGCAAGGCTGAATTTTGCAGCAGTTATCAGCACTTATACTACAGATTTGGATGAATAGCTTAAGGTAGGAATAGAACAAGATGAAATTTATCAAAGTTTATAGCTATACAACAAAAATCTTAAGTAAAGGGTATAGTTTGAATGCAAAAGAATTTTTACTGTATAAAGACAGAATGTATGTACCTAACGTACCTAAAGTTAAGCTGTTAATTTTGGATGAAATTTATAAAACTCCATACTCAAGTCATCCAGGCTATCAAAAGACTATAACTATGTTAAGAACATAATATTTTTGGCCAAATATGAAGACTGAAGGAGCAAAATATATCGCTAGGTGTTTTGAATGTCAGCAGGTGAAAACTGAACATCAACACCCAGCTGGATTACTTCAGCCATTACCCATTCCTAGCTGGAAATGGGAGATAATCAGTCTCAATTTTATTACTGGACTGCCTAGAAATTAGAATTTAAATGACTCTATCATGGTAGTAGTCGATAAGTTAAGTAAAGCAGCTCACTTTATACCTATTAAAACTACATACAAAGCTGCAAACATAGCTGATATCTTTCTAAAACAGATTTTTCGACTGCATGGAATTCCGAAAGTCATAATCTCAGATAGAGATCCTAATTTACAGGTAACTTTTGGAAAAATCTGTTCAAAGGATTAAACACTACATTAAATTTTAGTACTTCGTTCCATCCTCAAACAGATGGACAAACTGAAAGAATAAACCAGGTACTAGAAGATTTATTAAGAATGTATGTGAAAGACCAGCCAGGTAAATGGGAGGATTACTTGCATCTGGTAGAATTTGCTTACGAGAGTCTGTATGGAAGGAAGTGTAATACTCCTATATCTTGGAGTAATCCGGTGGACAAATTGGTATTAGGTACTTAAATGTTAAAAGAAATGGAAGAAATTGTAAAGCAGGTACAAGGTAATCTAAAAGTGGCACATGATCGATAGAAAAATAAAGCAGACCTTAAAAGAACTCCAAAGGAGTTTCAGGTAGGTGAACATGTATTCATCAAGGTGAGGCCCAAAAAGAGCTCTTTGAGATTGGGAAGTTGTGCAAAAATAGCACCTTGTTACTGTGGTCCATTTGAAATTTTGTCCAGAATTGGATAAGTAGCTTATCAATTAGCATTACCACCCAATTTAAGAGTATATAATGTTTTTCACATTTCTGTATTAAAGAAATATCTTCATGATGATACTCATGTTGTTAACTAGAATGATGTACAGGTGGAACCAGAAGGAGATTTTCTGGTGGAACCAGACTGTATCCTCAGGTGGAGGGAGATCACACTTCGGAACCACACCATTGGACAGGTGAAGGTGCAATGGAAGCACCTTAGTCCAGAGGAAGCCACCTGGGAATTGGAAAGTAATATGCGAGATGCATATCCAATTCTGTTCCAGGGGAATTCTAAGGATGAAGAATAAATAACATCGAGGACGATGTTATGTTCTAAGGGGGTGTGTATGTCACATGCCCCAATTTTGCAAAAATAATATTATCTTATTTGATTTTATTTAAAGACAATATGTTAAATTTTATTCTAAGTTATAATTGATGACTCAGTAGAGTCAATGATATTTAATGTAATTCTGAATATTTTTATTATAAATAAATAAAGGTGGAGACAACAGCTTAGGAGAGCTATTAAATGAGTGTTTACTGGTCAAATTGGTGGAGGAGATTGGGTGGAGAGCAAACAGACATGTAGTAGCATCCTCAAACCACTTCCAACTATTGCAAGTGGCAACCTCCCTACATTTGGGGTCATGATCCCCCAAGAAAGTGGGATCAGAGCAGGTGGCTCAATTAATGACAACTGACCCAAAAGGCCTAGGCAATCTTTATAAAAATGCCCATTGAAGAGAGCTAAGGCTGCTCATTCTAGAGAAGTGATCATTCAGGTGAATGTACTTCAGAGAAATTCAATGGCAAGGGAATTTGTGGAAAGAGTTTGAGGGGTTAACTGCTAAGTGATCTAGTGTAGCTTTTCAGCTGAAGGATCTTAATGCTGAGTGCAGAGTGATTATTGAGTCATTGGACTAGTTTATTGTTTGCTTGCTCCACCAGTTCTCAACTAAGGAGACCAGAAATAGGCTCGAGGGTCCTGAGGAGGCGTTGTTTGAGTGTTCTCTAGGAGTTGGTAGGGAGGAACTACCTCCTAACGTTGTTGTTGTCCATCTTAATCGGGTTCTACAATCTTTTGTTTTACTGTGTTAGATGGTTAAATATGGATCTGACTGCTAAATGAATGTTAAGTATTCAGTTGTAAAATGTTAAGAGTTAGTAATCTTTTTGGATTAGTGAAGGAATGAAACTGAATAGATGAAAACTAAATTCTAATCTGTGTTTTTCCACGTCTGGAAGGACCAGACCGTACTCCAACACAGATAGAGTATTTAAGTAGATGAAGAAAATGATAAGAGACTGAATTAAATAGATGTGATTCTGCAATATATAATAGCAGAGTAGTTTATTTCAAAATGTAGATTATTATCAAGAAAGAACAATAATATAGTTATCCATGTTATTGTTTTACAAGTTTATTTATGAAAATGCACTGGAAAAGAAATAGCAGTAAACTAGTACAGGTAAAAGAATTATTATAACAAGAACATATACTAGTGGTTAAGATATTGTGTTTACATACAATAGTTTATTCTTCTTTTTATTTAAGTTAAAATATGTTGGAAGTGAAACTGTGTCATGATATATATATATATATTTCCTTGTGTTGATTCAATAACTTTTTGCAAATGCAGTAGAAATAACCGAGTCAACCACTTTATTATATTCTGCTAAGTAAAGAATTAAACTATAAATACTTAGTTATGTATTAATAATATCAACTAACTAAGTCTACAAATATTCGAACCCCAAGTAGGGTGTTATTAAAATAATTAATTTATAAAGAATAAACTAAGTACAGAATTTATGTACATCTTATCAAAAGAACTCTAATAAACCCTATCTGTAATTTATTACATAAAACAAACAGAATATGATAATAATTAACATATAAATAAACGATTATTTATGAAAAGAACTGTATTAAAAATTACAAACAGGATATACCTGTAAAAGCAAACTACAGGGTCAAAACCGTAAACAAGTATTACATTTACAAATGACAAACATTTAAGTTCTAATCCAATTATTTGGATTATTTAATTAAATAACAACTAGACTATTATAAATTATTTACAGTCCCTTAAGGACAAATAAAAATACAATTGTAATATTATAAACTGGAAATTTCCACAACACACCTGTAGCAATAGTTAAAACAAATTTAACAAAGTAACAGAACCTATAAAATAATAAATTGTAAGATTGATTTTAACAAGGGTTTCTTACAGGGAAACCTTAACTCGTATTCTGAGCAAACGAGTAAAATTTATAAACTAACCATGACTAAGTGACAATCTTAATACATTAACAAAATCTTTTATGAAATACATTAAACAGTAATAATATTCATTCACAGTCAAATAGGGTAAAAAACCTGAGTACACAGAGTATCAAATAGTAGTACTGTAAACTGAGTCTGAGCTCGAAGACAGAACTGTCTTAACAAACTATTGTTTACATCAACAAGCCATAAGGATAAACATTAAACCAAATACAACACCCAACTCACAGTCGGCTTCACCCATCGACTAGCGAGGGTTTGAAGACCTGTTAAACAATAACAACCTTTAAAAAGAGACTGTACATCTAATGACGAAACTAGAAGAGTTTCCAAACTCAGGGTTTCTCCAATCAACAAACCTAATACAGTTAGGGCAAGAACCCAACATTTGACCACAGGGCTTACCCATATAAAGCCACGGCCTTCGAATACATTCGGTGTAGTCTTCTTCACAATCGATGAATGTAGTCTCCAGTCCCTACAAGGAGATTTCATTACAAGGTGTCAGTACACGAAGTACTTAAAATATTGTATACCCTATTGTAAAAGAAAAACACATGCTGTATAATAAAAACAAACACTTAATAAATTACCTGGTGTAACAATGTCGAGCAGTCTTATGGAGGGACTGTCACCAACTGCAACGCGTGCACCTAGTCTTCCAAACCCTATGACGAAGGTAAATCACTTTCAAACAACAAGTAAACTCTTAGCTTCACACAGCAGTGACAGACTGTGGAAGGAGAAAAATGGAGTATAGACAGGCCTGTTGGAACCCCAACACCTCCCCTTGATTTTATTCAAAATAAAGGGGGCCCCCATATAAATCTTGTAAATACTTAAGCTTTTGTTTGCTTGATTCAACCAAACGTTTGATGATCTCTTATTGATCCTTGACTTGTTATGTTTGTTTCTCTTTGACTTGTCAGTTATGAAATAAGGACTTAGTAATATGAATAATCTATGCTGGTATGGTATGATGACATCCTTTGATTGTGCATGATTGACATTTTTCTCTTTATTGTTTCTTAAGATCGTGCAACAAGTTTATGGTCTTTCGGTAGATTTTTTCTATTTTGGTCCTTTGGATTTTTATTTTTTACTATAAACCAAAAAATAATTTGGTTCACCATTCATGAGACTCAAACTTACCACTTTTATATACTTTACATGATCATAAAAATGAATTTTAACCGAATGGTTTTCAAAACCTAACATATCCATCTCATAAGGCCATTATTCCATCACGTCCACTTTTTCATAAAGATGGTAACAAATGCATCATATATACATATTTTAATCATAGAATATATGTTTCACACTCTATTTTACTTTTTAGATTTTAAAATTTATTTTTATGTCAAGTTCAAAAGATAGAGTAACTTTCATTTATATTTTATAAAAAAATGATACTTTACACATTCATTGAATAATTTTATCTTATGGCACGATTTTTATGATGATTATAAATAGAGTAATGCGGCTCATAAGGGAAAGGGAACAACGTGTTTCTACCCTATTATCTTAAAATATCCATAAAACGATATAACTCAATCTAGAAGTTCTCAACATTTAAAACTTTGTTGTCAAATTGTCAACGACTTTATCAAGTTACAATAAATCATTCTACGTTCAATAGATCCTTATGATTGAGGAGAGTATGCCATATCACACGCTGAAATTGCCACGTAAAGAGAAAAGGATTTAATGTATAGAGAAATGGTTTGGTTACGATGAAGATTCCATATAAAGGCGTCTTTCTATCGCCGATTATCTTCACCAAATCGCAAGACTATCCCGTTGAAAATGCAGCTATACCAGGTCACGATTAAGGATCACTAGATAAAAAGGAACCGTCACATCTCAGTCACAGCCAGATATCACAGAGACTCTAGGATCTGCCACTTCGCCATACAGAAACTGTCATGAATTGAAAGATAATTGAAAGACAATCTTAACAAAAGCATTTAACTCATCACCTCGTAAAGCTCAACAAGTAACCATCAGATTTTATGACTGATTGAATTTCCAATAAAAGATTGGCATTAAATGTTGCTATTGTGTGGGAATTCCACGTTACATTGCCAGAGACATCAGTGGAAAGGATATATCAGCCACGTGTATGATTTTTCCATATTTCATGCAGAAAATATATAAGAATAACATTCACAACAAATCCCTTGGATCAACAAAGACATGTTTAACCCTTTCTTTATCTTCTCCCGTCTCATTTGATGTTTATCTCAGTTTCGTATTTTTAGATTTTACTTTTCATATGTTAGTTTTATATTGTTCGGGGATTTAGTAGGGTTGGATTTAGATTACTCAAAATAATTTATTGTTTGATTTTCAGATTTACATGGCGAAGAAATCGACAGGTTCGACTCATTTGGAACAGAAGTGAATTAAGACGTGGATGAATGAAGGACCATGCGATGGATTACAGGCCTAGGGATCATTGAAATCGTGAAGATAATCGGTTGAAGAAGATAAGAAGTTTGACGAGGCTTCTGGAGAAGGGAGTTTGTTGTACTGTTTTCAAAGAAATATTATCGGCTTCCGGTGTATAAAAAGGAGGAATTCGACTGTTCAAAGGGGGGGGGGGTCGGATCTCTGTAGAATGAAGAGCAGTTTTATTCTCTGTAATTCTATTTTCTATTTGGTAGACTTTGTTATCTGCGGATAGAAGAGAGACGCAGCTTCCGCCAGAGAGAGGGAGGATGGAGTGTTGGAAGAAAAACTCATTTGAAATATATCTTATTACTGGTACTATCTCATACTCGAAGTTGAACCTTTGATGTGAATGCTACTGGACATCTGCAAACAGATACTGTTATTGGTATTTTGTTTTTTTTTGGATTTATATATATATATATATATATATATATATATATATATATTTCAGCTTGTTATCTTCTGTCTTTATATTAACTCAGTGTGCCGTGACATACTGATGTTTAATTATATCTTTCACTTTATCAGCTCAAGTTAGTATTTTGAATAAATATTTCATTATGATTTTGTTTATTAGTATTTTTACTATAAACCTAAGTTGTAATGATATACTTTTCTGTCTGTTTAAAATTTCATTTGTATGTTGACAGTGACTTTTAAATAGGCATTATCTTAAATTCAAATAGCTGCCTTGATAATTAATTATTAATCAATTTTAGACAGTTGAAATTAACTGTGTGTTTGCAAATTATGTTTCAATTCTGTTTTCATATAGCAGAGTGACTTATTAGTTATAATTTAAATGTGTCTGTTTAAATTATGCTTTAGTCTTTCTGTTTATCTTTTAATGATTAATAGTTAATATAATCTTAAATTTGCTCTCAGTTGTAAATTTGCTCTCAGCTGAGATAGGGGTAAATAGAATAAATAGAATAGTTAAGTTTAAATTTCATTTTTAAGTTTAATTAACAACTGTTAAATCATTTTGCATACTTTACATAAGTTTTCATATTCAGAAAACTTCCCAAAATCAAAGTCTTTCCTTAAGAAAGCAACCATAGGACATTTTAGATATTTAGGTAAAATAGACATTAGAATAGGTTAGATTTTGCTGGTTTTAAGTTCTCCTTAAGAGACAAACTAGCTGGTAGCAGGACCACAACCTGCGAGGTTTTGTTAATTCAAACACACCGGACGCTGGTTTAAGCTGATTGTGTGGACAAAACCTCCTTATTGGCCTAGATTCAGAAAATCAGGCCAACAAATGGCGCTAGAAGGAGGGCCGATCGGCAAGTAAGCCCTTTTGAGCTATTTCTTTTAAATTTTAATATATTTAAAAAATGGCTCCTATTACTGTTTTAGAACATGCTTTCAGCATGCCTGAGCCTGCTGAAGGTATTTCTGAAAGTGCAGTAAATCTCTTGCAAAGGTTAAGTTTTGATGGAGAAGGTAAAATGACTGCTTTGAAACATCTCATTGAATTTATAGATATTTGTAACCATTTTCCTATAGTGTGTGAGAGTAAGATTTGCAGGCTTTTTACTGTCACTTTCAAAAGAAGAATTTGAGGTTGCTTCGAAATGTTACCAGCTAAGTCCATTCATTCATGGAAACATTTCATGGAGTTATTCATTGACGCGCATGAGGATTATAATTATCAAGAGTTGAGGTATGAGATTGGAAATCTTCGCAAACAAGAAGGTGAATCTACTAGTACTTTCTTTTCAAGATTTATGTCAATGCATTTTAGATTCCATGAAAAATATCAATTTTCTGCAGAAGAAATAACAGATTTATTTTTATCTCTTGATTCTCTTTCAACTTTATATGATCAAACAAATCATGATAAGCTTCAAATTGACGATATGCATATTGATGGTTGCATCACTTCATCGGTTAATACTGATTCAAGGTCTAATTTTATTGATCCAAATTCTGACACTAAAATCGTTGAACATCAACAAATTTTAAGATCTTCTAATATACAATTTCAAGAACAACAAAATTTAAATTCGACACTTACATTAAAAAATCTTTCTCTTGTTCAAGCAATTATAGTAAAAAAGGAATCGATGATTTTAGGACTTGAAACCGACTCTTTGAATGATCATTGCATAAATCATGATTTTGCATTTTCTTCCTCTCAAATTGAACAAAATTGTCTCATTCCTTTACAAAATATATCAACAAATCAAAATATGAATAATGATTTTTCTTTTGAGTCAATTAATCAAGATTGTCCTTTGCAAACAGGAACATCTAATTTTCAACATTTGGAAAGTTATCATGCTTTATATCCGGATCTATTTACTGATTTTAGTTCAAGTTCAGATACTAATATACAAACACTATGGTCAGTTCCTATGCAAAGTGATGTGTTGTATAAGAATGAGGAAAATATTTCTATTCAAGATATTGACGAGGAAAATAATCTTATAAATATCGCTCATGAATCTCATGCATACAATAATATTGGCGATACTAATTGTAAATTAATCGAATCGTCAAAATCTCATGAATTTCAAAGGGAAAGTGCTTACTCTAAGGTAGTGTCAAAATTTGATTTTCAAATTTATGATGATGATACTTCCTTACAAAATATATCCTCTACTTTAACTTTTCCTAGATCCTTTGATCATAATCTCGACATGCCACTTTTTTACTATCCTGATGAACTTGTTATCACACATTCCATTGAATCTTCACGAGTTTTAGATCTCCTCCAATCTTCTTTTTATGATCCAGTTGATGCATGGTTGGAAGAATCATATTTTAAAAGATTTTCATGTCATCTTCTTTTTCCTTTTGTAAATATAAGTTCTAATTTAATACTTTCTATTTTTCAGTATGAAGCATTTCAATTCATATTCGATATGTTTTATTTTGCAGGATTACAAATGCTTCAATGGATTCAATGGAAGCTTACCTACGAAAATGAAAGTACCGAACAGCTAGATATTCCAGTAAATATTGTGATAATGTATATGATACAATAGGACAACAAGTATAACATTGCAGAATATGCATATCAAAGTAGAAGTTACTATGTAACAAAGATTACAAATTTTAAGTCATAGTAAATATCTTTGCTATCGCTAAGTTCAATAAATATAGGAACTCTTTTATTTGAACCTTGTTTACAAATAAATACTGAAGGAAACAAACTACTTTACCTCATTGAGTTGCTTGGAATTTATCAGCTTATCTACTAAGCACTTTTAATTGCAAATAGAAACACTTCTGGATACTTTATGAATTTAAAACGTTTACTTGTTTGATCATACCTGTGAACCTATAAGAACTAGTAATCTTTCTGCGTTAGCATAATTGCGAAGTAAGCCCAGGATTCAAAGTTAGATTCCACCTACTTGTCATAAAGAAGACTCATCAGTAAACTAAAATAAAACAATACGCAAATAAACCTTATTCTCATTACAAAAAGGAAAACTGTTTAGTTAACGTAATTGAGATTATGTAATACTAATCAATTGACTGTTTCTTTTTCTGCTATCCTTTAGCTGTTAGTAAACCGTAGATTCAACATTTTATGTTATCTCAAAATTTTAAATTTTTGTGAAAATTTGGGGTTTTGACAGCAGCCTTCTTCTATCTTCATTGCAAACCCTCCATTTTTGTTGTCATCTTCTTCTATCTGTGGGTTTACTTCCATCTCAGGCCTTTGGGCTTCCTTCATTACTGGCCTGCGGGCTTCATCTATTATTCACCTGCAGGCTTCATCTTTCTCAAACATTGACCTTCATCATTAAGCATCTGTGTCCTTTCTCACTTGATTGTACAGTCTTTTAGTTAGGTTCTATGTTTAGAAGAACCACAAAGGGTACTATGAACTCGATTGATTGATCATAGAATCGATCAATCCCATCTTCGACCATATCGTCAACAAAACTCCAGTCATGCCGAATGTATAGATGACATTGTCACCTTTTTCTCCAGAGTCTGGCAACGCGACTATTTCGAAGAAGGCTCCTAAGTCCTTTCCAGCTATTTCGGTGACATTCTTTAAGTCATACCGACTATAGTGGACGCCTTATCCCTTTTATTCCAATTTTGGGGCATGCGACCATTTTGGTGGACTTACTCCATTCATGCAGACTGTATCAACGACATTGTCACCTTCTCTTTGGAGTCTGGCGACGCGACTGCCTCAGAGAAGGCTCCTAAGTTATTTCTAGCTATTTCGGTGACAAACACCGAGTTGAACCAAATACTCAGAAACCTTTGTTATTGACAATATATTCCCAATCTCTCTGATCGTTTCAATGCTCACTCGTGAGTCACCTCATACGGTCTCGGCCGGTCTCTCCGATCGTTTCGGCACTCACTCGCGAGTCACCTCCGACGATGTCGACAGATTTCTTTCAGTTGTGTCCAAAAAATATTTTCCCAAACTCTCCGATCATTTCGATGATAATGTATGAGTTACACCAACATGGATGATTCAACTGACCATTTCACAGCGACTGGATGAGTTACGCCGACATGGATGATTCAGCCGACCGTTTCGGAGAGAATTAGTCCATTTCCAAAGTTGTCATAGTGTTCTAGAATGATGTTAGATTGCAACAATGACTTCCTAATAACACCTAAACACCATCATGTGGTTTCCTAGCCTCGTCACACATGCCACATCATCACTTCCTTTGAAATTAATGAACTTCTTTAACATCAATGACAACCTTACTCAACAACCACATCATCACTTCCTTTGGCATTAATGAACTTCTTTGACATCCATGATGTCAAAACCCCAAATTTTCACAAAAATTTAAAATTTTGAGATAACAATAAATGCTAAAACCCACGGTCTACTAACAGCTAACGGATTTCAAATAAAAGAACAGTTAAGTAAATAGTTTCACTAAATCTTAAATTATAATAACTTAACAGTTTATTTTTTCGTAACAAGAATAAAGTCTTCTTGCGTGTTGTTTTTCTTCAGTTTTCTGATTAGTCTTTCCATGTCAAGTAGGTGGAATCTACTTTTGAATCCGGGGCTTACTTAGCAATCGTGCTAACGTAGATGAATAGTGATTCTTACAGGTTTACAGGTACGATCGAACGAGTACATATTAAAAGTTCTTTAAAGTGTCAGCAGTATTTTATTTACAATTTAAAAGCTTAATAATTAAGCTGCTAAACTCTAGACAACTCCTGTAAGGTAAAACCATTTGGCTTTCTTCAGTTTTTCTAGTAGTCACATTCAAAAGTAAGTAACGACAGTAGGATATGTTTGCGACTTTAAGCTTTAGAGTCTCAGTTACAAAGTATTTCTACTTTAGTCTATGTAATTTGTAATGTTATAATGATTGCTTTTATCAGCGTTTATGTAATAGTACATTATCTTGTCTAAATAATCATTATCCCACATTTCGCTTCTGCAATAAAACTTAGAGTCTGATAAACTTGGACAGTATAAGTTCAATTGTACAAGTTGCAAGCCATCAAGCCTTCCTACATAAGAGCATTGTTTTACCTATACTTTAATTTTCATATTAAACCATGAGGTTCTAATAACTTTTGGACTCAAAAGATTCATTCCTATTCTAGTTATCTTGTTTAGTTTTATAACTACTTATTACCCAATTGACCTATTGAATCTTTTAGTAATTTCCAATTTGAGTCATAACTCAAAATTCATCAACGTATTGTTGCTATGAACTGTGTAACATAATTCCATACTAGTACTCTTACAATAAGTTTTGTATCACTTTAAAGTTCTGTTATCATTTGAGTTGTTAGTTTTTGTAAGTCTCATAGACATGCATAAACTGTTGTTTGATAGACATTTAGTCTATACTTAGTTTATGATCATAAACGTATTCAAAATAGAATTTATAATCCTTTGCACTAATGCATTATGCCATTCATAACATTATGACTTGTGATATTGTTATTGCAAGAGATTTACAAAGTATAAACTATAGTTTTATTACAAGGAAAACTATAGTTGTTTATTGGTTAGCAAGAACTCTCCCAATACAATATTTAATTTCTTATCTATATTAAAGACTTAAAACTTTGATCTCTATCTATAAACAAGACATGAATTAGTTGATTTCTATCTTATCATAAACAATGTTTAGAGAAAGGTTATGCAACCATTCATCTCGTTATTGTGATGTTATGATATGATAATATAATGTTATTGGTGAAAAGGGTTAAATGCATAAACAAAATCGGGCTTTTAACTAAGATATGTAAATGACACTATTAGCTAGGTCAACTTAACCATCATGTTGATAATTTGTCACTATACTACAAATAATATGGCACATATGATTAACGATGGCATGGAAATTATTGGGTTAATATTATAGTTTTAAAAACTCGAACCAATGATTTAATAATTGGTTTTGTTCTACGCAGGCACCATAGTCTTCGACCCACTGCGTATTTGATTATTGGAGACCACGTGGTCATTTCCTGACCAAGTGTCGGGGATATAAAACTCTAACGTGACCTAATCTTTATCATTACTCTAGGTCTAGGGTTGCTCTGCTTGGCTCCCATGACGGCCGTCGTTCCTCCTTGCTACAGATTCCTTGTGCCTTGACTCTGTGTTGCTTTTGTCACTGGTGTGTGGGTTTAAAAGCTATTCTCCATGGCTAGATTCTCATTCTGCAACCTGTAGAGATTACTATTGCTCGTGGCTTGTTGTCTGTGTAGTTCTCCTTTCGTTGTCTTCGTAGCTTACAATGTGCTTCAGTTACTGGTTACCGTTCTCGTGGCTCGCCGTTGTGTGAGAGATGCCCTTGCATGCTGTTAATTTTTTAAGAAGGCAAATCCTATAGGTGATAGGGCTTCATTGGGGCTGCTCGTCGTTCTCTTCTGACAGGTAAATAATAACTTTTAAGTTCAAATTCTTTACTGCAAAAATACTTTGCTGTTACAGTGAGGTTTTTAAAAGCATTGTTTAACTAACATAGTTCTTAATACTTTGCTAGCAGGTGCTTGCCATCGTAAATCTTTTACAACGAGAAAATGACAGTCACCAACAATGGCTGTGGCTCGTGGTTCATTTTTGGGTAAGCCCCGTGGTCTGAATGTTGGATTTTTCACTCTACTAGTGTTAGGGTGGTCGATGGAATCACACAGGGTTTTGGAAAACCCTTTCTCGTCTCGCCACAAGTTATATTGTTGTGTTGTTGTTTCTATAGCTTAATGTTGTAATACTTAGAATCAAACCCTCGCTAGGGTAGACTCAGTTTATCTGAGCACTATAATTAGTTGAAGCTTTGGCTTACGGCCGGGTTTAAAGTTTGTAGTTTTTGTAATGACAGTGCTGTCAGTAGACTTTTTTGGTTTATCATATGTTTACATTACACTCTGTGTAAAAAGTTAGGGTTTTACCCTTCTTAAATGCAATGAAGTTTATACTCTGTTTGTGTACTCTGTAAGGGTTTATAAATAAAAATTTAAGGATGATACTTACAGCCGTAACTTAATTCTTACATATTTTGATTGAAGTTATAGAATAGGGTCTGACTTGTAAAAACCCTTGTTTTGATATAAATTATTCTTGTTATAATAATTATATAGTTTTTCTCTTTTCCTTAAAGGACTGTGAGTAATGATATTAACCTGGTTATTAATGGTTACATAATTTATGTAAATTTGGTTTGTAATGTTTGGTACTCGTAATTGTAATAATTTTAAGGGTTTTAACCCTGACATTTATTTCTATAGATGCATGCGGTTAGTAAAAGAAGGTACCTTTTCTTTCATAAATACATTTATACATGTTGATCAATAATGTAATTCATTTCTGTGTATAAAATTTCTAGTTGGTTCTTTAATAGTTTTTAGAAGAATTAACTTGTGTTTAACCTAGGTTACTACAGCATATACAAATACAAATAAATTACACTCAGAATATGAGCTAGGTTTTATCCTCTTTAACTTTTATAGAGTATTAATTCCTGCATTGTTATCTTGTTAATTCGATTACTGTCACACAGTTTTCTTCAGTTTGTTTTTATGAATTATTAATTTATAAACATCATTGTTTATTGTTAACAATAATATTATTTGTATTAATAATATTATTATCTAAGATTAATGTATCCTCTTAAGTTTATGTTGGTATTTATATAAATTATTAAATAAGACTGAGAGAAGTCTATAGTAAATGTGTTTAGTTAATAAAATTATCTCTGTAAGCTTGCTGAAAGAAAATAAGAACTTTTCTACCTGTCAATACTCTTTACATCTATACTGTTTGTAAGTGTATAAGGACTGTTTCTTATTAATAATAACTTAAGCGTAGGTTACTATTGTTCTTTAGTTATTAATACTAAGAAAATAATACTGTAATATTTATCAAGTTCTTATTTAGATTTCAGATAGTTGCAGGTAAACTAGTTAGCACTAATGGAAAAGAGATAAACTATCTGTATTATTTTTACATCTTTTCTTAACATAAATGCTAAACATAAACATTCATCTAGTAATACTAGTTCTTCTATTTCAGTATAAATGTACAGTTTATAGAAATAGATATTGTGCAGAAGAATGAATTATATGCCTAAACATACTACTGTCACTAAATAATATGATTCTCGTTCCTTTCTGATATTCTAAATACACAGTCTAGTTCTGACAACATCTCTACAAAACAGATTAATAATCTTTCTAGAAAACAACTATCTACTGAAAGAAAACACTTCAATACTTTGAAAAACATAAGTATTCTATTCATTCATATTCCTATCATACTTCATTCATTTAAACACACTACATGTGCTAGAGTACGATCTGGATTACTCCAGATGGGGAAAAACACAGGTAGGATTTATCTTTCATCAAAGTACAGATTCAGCCTTGAAACAACTAAGAGATTTCAACTTAACAATTTACAGCATAACATATAATCATTCATTATTTGTTCACACACAGATATAAACTATAACACAGAAATTAAAAGATAATGGAACCTGTTTTTAAAGCTGAATGACAATAGCAATGGGAGGCCGTTCCTCCCTACCAACTCTTGGAGAGCGCTCAAACAATGACTTCTCAAGACCCCTGAGCCTGTTCTGGTCTCCTTGGCTAGAACTAGGTGGAGCAAACAACAAAGTACTAGTCCTGAGACCCAATACCAACTCTGCATACTGCAGTAAGATCTTTCAGCTGCAAAGCTGTACTAGATCACCTTCCTGCAGTTTACCCCTCAAACACCTTCCCCAAAATTTCCCTTCCCAATGAATTCCTTGAAGTGCATTCACCTGAATGATTCTTCTCTTGGAATGAGTAGCCTCAGCTCTATACATTGGGTACTTTTATTAAGATTGCCTAGGTCTTTTGGGGTTGGTTTCCATTAATTGAGCCACTTGCTCTGATCCCACTTTCTTGGAGGATCATGACCCTAAATGTAGGGAGGTTGCCACCTGCAACATAGGAAGTGTTTGAGGATGCTGCCACTTGTCTTTTTGCTCTCCACCTAGTTCCCTCCACCAACTTGACCAGTAACACTCTTTTTAACAGCTCTCCCAAGCTGTTGTCTCCACTTTTATTTATTTAAAATTAAATATTCAGAATTACATTCCACATCCTTGACTCTGCTGAGTCATCAGTTTCAACTTAGCATTAAATTTAACATAATGTCTTGGAATAAAATCAAAATAAGATAACATTATTTTACAAAACTGGGGCATGTGACACATGACAACTAAATTCAACACCTTCATCACTAAAATATGTTTTCACTCTCAACTTCTCACTTTGCAATTGTTAAAGGTGCTTCTATTTGGCCATAATACTTGACAAACTTGAGGTGGCAGCCTGTCAAACTTACGAATCCTCTATTATTAGTCAAAGTTTTAGGAATTGGAATTTCCATGATAGCCTTAATTTTTTTAGGGTCACTTTTATGCCTTCATGGGATACAATATGACCCAAATATTCCACTTCCTAAACCCCTAAGGCAGACTTAGAAGGCTTGGCATATAGTTGGTGTTCCTCCATTATTTTTAAGACCCTGTCAACATGTTTTACATGTTCTTCCCAAGATTTTCTATATATTTGTATAGCATCAAAGAATACTAACAAAATTTTAATGAGGAAGTGTTTAACAATAGTATTCATCAAGCTTTAAAATGTGGAAGGTGCA
This sequence comes from Pseudotsuga menziesii, assembly GCA_001517045.1. Classification (NCBI taxonomy): domain Eukaryota; kingdom Viridiplantae; phylum Streptophyta; class Pinopsida; order Pinales; family Pinaceae; genus Pseudotsuga; species Pseudotsuga menziesii. Next base: position 624,004 of record LPNX010886832.1, on the reverse strand, counting down.
TTAGTAAGGCCAAATGTCATCACCGAAATTTTATAATGACCTTCATGTGTTTTGAAGGCTATTTTCAAATTGTATTATTTCCTCATTCTAATTTGATGATATCTAGAATTAATATTTTTAAGAGGAATAAATCCCCAATAACTGTTTGGGTTCAGCTGTTACAAAGCAATACCCATAAAAAAAACTCAATTAAAACAAACAAGCAATTGATATTTTTTTAGGGATAATAAACCTTAAGCATGCAAAGTCCAAGAATGGCAGACCCGATTCCAATCATTTTAGGTCGAATCTATTGGATCTTGATATTTTATCCTTTGCTTCAGTCGCTTACAACGGTCCTGAAATGAAGGCAAAGAAAATGAAAGAATCACAATTTCCACATAAAAATTAGAAAACAACGTGCATAATTACAAATTTCCTATTCAGAGCAAATGATCATTTAAATAAACATAACACATTTCAAATATGTGGAAATTGAACCCAAGTGTTAGAACAATTACACTCACAACAATTGCCAATTACACATGCAAATTACTCACAAAGGAGACTGAATAATGGAGCAGAACACTAATCTGTATTGAATAAGTGTACAATAGCCAACCCTGTGAAGTCATAGGATGCCACAATAAATAATTACATGAGAGATTCGAATGCATGAAGATTCCATTCGAATTGAGTCAAAAGCAGGCTTATTAAATCTAAGCAAATCCCCCATAGGTGCATAAAGCAGTTTCCAAAACTGTCTAGGAGCTCACAAATTGGAAAAATCAATTAGGCAAGATAATAGGTGGTGGAAGGAAAACTCATACATGATTTTCATAGGAGAAAAGAGTGGAAGATGTTGAGGACAAAAAACAAGTTAACTTCACCTAGTCAAACTTTCCCAATTGCCTTAAAACTTAGAAAAAGCAGGCAATAAAGCAAAAAAAAGCAGACATGCACTAGGGAGGCCAGGAATAAAACAGATTTGATTCCAAGAGGTTTCCCAAGCGCTCCATGACTCAAATTTAGCAATTTTGACCACTATGGATGTGTGGAGGACAACTTGCATAAGGTGGAATATGGAAACTAGGCAAATAAGACAAAAATTGGATTAATTAATGTCTAAGGTAGCTAACTATGGGTTGATTATTCTAACAAAATAGACATCATATATTGGATGTGAAAGAAGGAGTTCATTTGTATATTAAAAATTGGCAACGAGATCCATGGAAAGAATGAACCTGATCATGTTGTTGCACCATTTTGGAACCAAGTCCTGGGTCCTTTCTCCTAAGCTACTTTAGCACTCCAACTTCACTCAAATATTTCCAATACAAAGTATGCTCAAGAGAATATAATGAGTCTATAGCATGTATCCTTGTAATGAGAAGGATGGAAAATAATAATTCCATATAAGGACTGAGGGATGTTCTAGACAAGGGAAATGGGTTGTGCAATATGATCACAAAGATGGTCTCTTCTCTAATAAAAGCTTGAACAAATAATAGTTAGGGTAATTAGAGACCCAATTTTCTCTTAACTATGCTCTTTTGATGTTTTTAAGGAGCAGAGTTAAGAGTAATTATTCAAGGTTTGGTGGCTCGGCTCTGTCTCACCCAGCTTGGGCTCTGCCTTTGCAGTCCGACGATTGTGTGGATTTGAGGATTGACCATGTGTATGGTCGTGTATTGGAGAAATTTTAAGTAGTTGATATTGAAGCATAGTCGTGGTTGATCGTTCGAAGTTTTGGCTCCAAGAATAGTTCATTCTTCCCCTGGATCGGTGATCATACTTGCTCTCAGGAGGCTGGATCATTCTATGCAAGCTTTGCAGGTTTACATCTGGATGATATTGTTAAGTGAGTTGCAATATTTTCTACTAGATTTTTTGTTGTGTGAAGGCTCTCTTGGTATTTCTACTGCGTGAAGGACAAGAGAGTTTCCTGGACCAGGCTTTGTGGAGAATCGTTTGCTCCAAGAACTCTTGTTGATTGCAGACTGTGTGGTTTGAATCTCTTTGGTTCTCTATGTGAGCTGTGTGCTGTGAGATCTGGGTGGATATTCCTTTCTTGATTGTGTTAGGGTATGGCTCTTTCAGTGCTCTAGGAGTTTCTGATATGGAAGATGGAGGGGGTTCCTCCCCTCCCCCAGATCTCATCGATTTTAGGAGATTGGTAGCATCAAGCAGCAAGAGGAAGATCAGTCAAATTCAGCAAAATTTTGTCAAGAAATTAGACAACATTCCCTTGGTGGCTCTTCCTGCTGAGAAACCCTGCCGAACAACCTTGAATATTGCAGATCAGGGTCTCATTGGCCAGTTTACTAGTCTTTGGCCATCTCCTAAAGCAATTGATGGGTGGGTTCAAAGAAACTGGAAGCCCTTTATTTCAGAAGGCATTCACAACAATTTGATAGGTAAAGGATACTATGTATTTCTCTTTAGAAATTCAGAAGATAGAGATTTAATTTTCAGAAATGGGCCATACTTCATGGGCCCTCAAGGGCTTTACCTGAACAAATGGACTCCGAACTTTGATCTGAATCAAGATGTCCCTTCTGTTGTTCATGTATGGGTTAGGCTGCCGCATCTTCCTCTTCATTGTTGGAACCCAGAGTCTCTTGAAGATATAGGAAATACTTTGGGAAAGTATATTGATATGGCTAAAAGAAGAGATCAATATACTTGTGCCCAAATTTGTGTTGAAGTGGATTTGGAGGAAGGGCTTCCTGAAGCAGTTAACTTGACAGTAGCAGATTGGTCCCATTTGCAAGAGCTTGATTACAAGCAATTTCCCTTTAAGTGCAGACATTGTCATGGATATGGGCACTTTTCCAGATCATGCAAGAAGAAAGCAGAGGAAGAAGTTGTTAAAGAGAAGGGAGACCAATGGACACAAGTGTAAAAAATAAGTTCAGCAAAGCTGGGGAAAAAATCAAAGGGAAGAAGACGAGAATTGGGGACGAGTAGTAATCCCTCCGAGAAAAAACAAAATGAAAATGGAGCAGCTATGAAGGATACAACAACACAAAACAAATTTGTTGTGTTGAGCGATCCAGAACAACAAGTACCTTCAGTTCTTGAAGAGGGAGAAGTTCCACAATCTCAAGATCGGATACAAGAAGAAAATAAAGAATTAGCTGAGCTGAACCCTGGTTCTCCTGCTGATAGACAATATCCCACTAATGCAGAAATGGAAAAAAAAAGAAGCCTATGGATTCTTCTGGTTCTTCTGAAGAGGATTCTTTAGAGAGGACTTCAAAAAAAGGGCGCAAATCTTTCAAGAAGGTTCGAGAGGAAGAATTCAAATGCTTGAAGAGGAAAGGAAGTCAAGCCACAATCGAGATGTCAATTCCCAGGAATACGCGGGATAGACCTTCTAAAGGAGGCCCTCTTCCTTCTGTCACTAACAAATAATGAATATTATCTCTTGGAATTGCAGGGGGTTGGGAAATTCTTCGAAAGTTGAAGCTGTTAAAGACCTCTTAAGAATGGCTTCTCCCGATATTATTTTTCTCCAAGAGACAAAAATTGAGGAGGCCAGTCTTCTTTCCTTAAGTAAAAAGAATTGAAATAAGGATGCAGGGATGGTTGTGAGTGCACGGGACTCATCCAGTGGACTTTCAACTCTATGGACAGAAGAACTCTTCTTGCTGGAAAAATCATTTAAAAGGCAGCATTGGATATTTACTGAGCTCCGACATTCTCAAAGTAAGATATCCTTTAATATTTTTAATCTTTATGTCCCTATCAATTTTCAAGAGAAAAGAGATTGTTGTAACTCTCTAGCAAACTTCCTTGCTACACACGCTCCTTCAAATTTAATTGTAGTTGGTGATTTAAATATTACATTGGAACCAAAAGAAAAAAAAAGGTTGATTATGTGGGAGAGATACCATGCATAAAACGGTGGAGAACCTTATCTTAGTTTGGGATTTGATTGATTTTAAGCCTAAAAGAGGTCAATTCACATGGTCTAATAATCATACAGGAGCAGCCAATATATCATCGAGATTGGAAAGATTTCTAGTTCGGAGCTCTTTTCTAATGGAATTTTTTTTATCTCCTCCAGTTTCTGCCCAAACTCACTTTAGGCCATAAACCAATCTTGTTGCAGTTTGAGGAAGAAGAAGAGCTTGGTCCCATTCCCTTTCGGTTCAATCCTTTGTGGATTAACAGAGATGGTTTTTTTCCCACTATAAATAAGGCATGGAGTATTCCAGTCACTGGGTCACCAAACTTTGTTTGGGTGAGGAAATTAAAAAACACCAAAACTGCATTGAAGGATTGGATAAAGCATTCTCCTAAAAATCCAACTAGAAACAGAAAAGAGGCCTTGAAAACGCTTGAGGAAATTCAATTGGAAATGGAAGAAACATAGATTACCTTTGCCATGCTAGAAAATGAAAAAAAATTCCAGTTCAACTCTTTTCAAGTGTTTCGGCAGGAAGAAGAATTTTGGAGATTGAAGTCTTGAAGTTTATGGTTGATTTTGGGAGATCGTAATACTTCTTTTTTTCATAAGCAGTATAGAGCCCGACTCTTCCATAACCATATTCAGAAATATCCACGTTGACTGGTGAATCTTGTAAAGGCATTTCTCAAATTAAAATTGCTGCTGAAGTTCACTTTCAGAATTTGTATAGAGAGGATGGTTCTATTGACTCATTAAATTCAGAATTTCTTTTCAACATCCCTAGTTTGGTGAGTGTAGAGGAAAATAGTGAGCTAATGAATTCCTTTATGGAGGAAGAGATCTTATATGTCATATGGTCTATGGAACCAGATAAATCTCCAGGACCTGACAGATTATCCTTTCACTTTTATAAAGTTTGTTGGTCAATTATTAGAAAGGACATTCTCAAAATGATCAAAGCTTTTTAGTCAAAAGCTAAAGTTAGTGGTTGTACCAACTCTACCTTCCTAGCTTTAATTCCTAAAGAAGTTAAACCTACCACTTTTCATCGATTCAGACCTATATCATTATGTAATGCATCTTACAAAATTTTATCTAAGCTCTTAACTAACAAGCTAAAACCTCTACTTGGTGTTGATGTATTTGTAACTTTGGAATGTATTCATCTATGTATCTTATGTATTGTAACCCGATGTTTATTCTGGGATGTATCTATAATGTAATTTTGTCATGTTGTCATGCCCCGATGTTCCAATCAGGAGAATCAATAATGTAAACAAGTCAAGTCAAGTCATAGTGAGTAACCCTCCGATTGTCTAAGGGTTAAAGTCCCCGCAGTTCCGGGGCACTAGGGTTATTAGACTCTCCTAGTAGAGGTTGGCCTTGGTAGGGTTTTAGTCATGTCGGGATTAGTATAAATAGAGAACTGGAGTCTCTATTTATCACACAACTCATCCACACGCAAGTGTAGCGCATAGTTGAGGAAGGAGAAGACACTGGGGCTAGATAAGAAGATTACTGCTGTCGGGAGATCACTTACTGTTTTGGGGATTTTACTATTTTGGTGCTGATTCTATCTCTGAGGAAGTTGCGGGGTTTTCTCCATTTATGGTTTCCCCGAGAATAAACATTGTGTTCATTGTCTCTTGTGTTTGATTGTTGTGCTTGTTATTCTCTCAGTAAAGATCCTAATATAATGCTAGCTTAATGATGAAATTCTAACATGGTATCATAGCTAACCTGAGAAGAAGACACCATGCAGCTGCGGGAACTAGGGATTCCTAGTTTGTGGATATTCCTCCATAGATTTTCAGTAAAAGTAAGGGGGAATAACTCTCCTCCCTAGGGCGCATCTATCTGTCGAAGAAGAATCCAATTCTGAGGTTTTTCAGTTTTGGACCCAACACTACTACCGGAAATTAGGGATTTTTATAGAAGAGGAATTTTTTAGTGAGCCCAGGCCTGGATTGATCTCCTCCCCAAAATCGAAGTTAGGGATAAATTTCAAGGCATTTGGGTGAACATATCTTCGAAAAAGCAAAACTCTAATTTGCTACTGAACTAGCACTGCAGGATTTCAGCTCAAGTCTCAGATCCGACATCTTGAACCTGGTAAGATCTAAATCTTTTGTATTTCCATTTGAGGTTCTCAGTTTAAGATGTCTCATCATACCAAGCTTGATGAAAATCTTGAGGGAGCTGATAACTTCTGAGCTTGGAAGTATAGGATCTCCCTGGTCCTGGAAGAGAATGAATTAGACTCCTATATCAATGAGGAGGTTCCAGTTCCAGAGGGAAATGAGGCTAAGGCCTTGCATAAGAAGAAGTTGGTTATGGGAAAGAGAATCATTGCCGATTCTATCAAAGATCATCTCATACCACAGGTGTCCTCCCTTAAGACACCCAAAGCTATGTTTGATTCCCTAACCAAATTGTTTGAAGGAAAGAACATTAACAGGAAGATGACCTTGAGAAACCAATTGAAGAATGTGAAGATCCAGAATGCTGAGACTATTCAGTCTTACTTTACAAGGGTTTCTCAGATCAAAGAGAAGCTAGAAGCAGTAGATGAATAAGTGGAAAATGCAGAGATTGTGATGACCACCTTGAATGGTCTCCCTAGATCATGGGACTCTTTCATTCAAGGAATCTGTGCTAGAAAGAAGTTAGTCAAGTTCAGCAGGCTATGGGAAGAATGCTCTCAAGAAGAAGCTAGAATAACAGCTCGAGAAGAGAAGATGGGTAATGAATATCAAGCCCTCACAGTTCACTGCAAGAAAAACAAGAGGATCAATTATCACTCCAAAGGTAATACCTCACACTCTAGAAAAGATCTAAATACCATTAGATGTTACACATGTGATGAGAAAGGTCACATATCCAAATTATGCCCTAACAAAAGAAATCTAAGGAAGAATGGAAACAAGAGAAGACATCATGCCCATGCTACAGAGGATGATGAACCTTCCACAAAGAGAATTAGACAAGAGAGTGATGACTCTTCAAGTGAGGATGAATATGTTCTAATCTATGCTCTCATGAGAACTGTTTCACATGGAAGCAATGATTGGCTTATAGACAGTGGTGCTTCCAAGCACATGACGGGATTCAAAGAATCATTTGTAAAAATATATGAACATGAGTCACCTCACAAGGTGAAACTTGGGGATGACTACCAGTATCCAATAAAAGGTAGTGGTGAATCCTTATATAAACTAGACTCTGGAAAGTCTTTGAAGATGAAGAATGTATTATTTGTTCCAGGATTAAAGAAGAACCTCCTCTCCATATCGGCATTGGATGCAAAAGGAATGAGGGTTTCTTTTGTATATGGACAAGTTCTTATGTGGCCAAAAGGAAAGACTTTTGACGATGCAATTGTGATCGGAGAACAAGAAGGAGGCCTATACAAGTTGAAGGGCCAACCAGATCAAGCTTTGGTTCATGACACAGTAGAACCAAATGAACTATGGCATAGAAGGCTTGCACATGTGCATTACAGAGCACTACCACTTGCAAGCAAAGTTGTTGAAGGTCTTCCGGAAATACAGGCAAAACATGAAGGGGTCTACAAAGGATGTGTGAAAGGAAAGAATACAAAGAAGACATTTCCAAGTAGCGAAAGTAAAGCAAAAGGAATCTTGGAAATCATCCACTCTAATGTATGCAGACCAATGTCATCAAGCTCACTAAGCGGGTATGTGTACTATGTTTCTTTTATTGATTACTTTTCTAGGAAGACATGGATTTACTTCATGAATAATAAAGATTAAGTGTTTAGCAAGTTTAAGTAATTCAAAGCCTTGATTGAGAACCAGACTGAAAAGAAGATCAAGAATTTTCGATCAGACAATGGCAGAGAATTCACTTCAAATGAGTTCAAGGAACTATGTAAGAACTCATGGATTAAGAGGGAGTTGTCCACTCCTTACAATCCACAACAGAATGGGGTTGCAGAGAGGAAGAATAGAACCATCATGGAAGCTGCAAGAGCTATGCTTCATGATCAAGATATTCCTATGCACCTTTGGGCAGAAGTAGCCAGAACAGCAGTGTCTGTACAGAATCGCACTCCACATAGAGTACTCGAGAACAAGACTCCTGACGAAGTCTTCTCCGACAAGAAACCAGAAGTCAGCCATCTCCGAATATTTGGCTGTCCTGTGTACATACACATTCCAAAAGAGAAGAGAACAAAATTAGATCCTTCAAGAAAGAAGGGTATATTTGTGGAATACTCTGAAAGCTCGAAGGCTTACATAATATACTTCCCAAGATTCAAAAAGATTGACATCAGCAGGGATGTAACATTTGACGAAGATTCAGCCTACATCAAATCCAGAAAGAAACCCGCTGAAGAAGCTGAAGAAGCTGAAGAGCAGAAGCTCCCAGAATTCATGATACAATCATGAACGAAGAAACTCAAGAAGAATATTGAGAATTTGAAGAACCACAAAGACCTATAGATCCACCACAGGAGAAGAATCCTCACAAGAGGAAACCTGCTTGGGTACGAGAGATTATCCAAGGTGCGGAAAGATATGTGGTTCCAGAAGAGAATCTCAAAGAAAGAAAGAGGACCATATCATGTTCCAGTTTTGTAGCTTTACTATGTGACTTCATTGATAAAGAACCTTCTGAGTATGAATAAGCGGCAGAATGGAAAGAATGTAAGGATGCGATGATCGAAGAGTATCAATCGATCATGAATAATGATGTTTGGGATGTTGTCCCAAGACCAGAAGGGAAGTCAGTAGTAACTTCCAAATGGATCTACAAGATCAAGCATGCTACAGACAATAGCATTGAAAAGTATAAGGCAAGATTTGTGGCTCGGGGTTTCTCCCAAAAAGAAGGAATAGACTATGAAGAAAACTTTGCACCTGTAGCTAGATACACTTCCATCAGATTGGTACTTGCTCTGGCTGCAGTGATGAAATGGAAGATACACCAAATGGATGTCAAGACTGATTTCTTGAATGGTGTAGTAGAAGAGGAAGTGTATGTAGAACAACCACTCGGTTTTCAGACACATGACAGGGAGTCTCATGTGTGTAGACTGAAGAAATCCCTGTACGGTTTGAAACAGGAACCCAGGACATGGTACGACAGAATTGACAGCTTTCTATCTAGTTTGGGATTTACCAAGAGTAAAGCAGATTCCAACCTTTACTACAAGGTGGAAGGTGGCAACCCGGTGATACTTCTACTATATGTAGCCGATCTGTTTGTGACAGGTATGAATGGGTTGATTGCTGATACAAAGAGAAATCTTGCTGCTGAATTTGAGATGAAGGACTTGGGAATGATGCACTATTTCCTAGGTATGGAGGTGTGGAAGACTACAGATGGAATCTTTCTTGGACAAGGAAAGTATGCAGTAGAGATCCTGAAGAGATTTGGGATGATGGACTGCAAGGCATTTACCACACCTATGGCATCAAACCTGAAGCTATTAAGTGATGCTTCATCAGAGACAGTTGATGTCATGATGTATCGTCAGATGATTGTGTCCTTAATGTACCTGAAAAACACAAGACCAGATATTTGATTTGTTGTGAACACCTTGAGCCAATACTTGACAGATCTGAGACATGTTCACTTGACTGCTGCAAATCATATTCTGAGGTACCTGAAGGGTACGGTTTATTATGGGCTCAAGTATAAGGCTGATCAAAGGATTAACCTGGAGGGTTATGTTGATTCAAATTGGGTAGGCAGTGCCATCGATAGGAAGAGCACTTCAAGGTGTTGCTTTAGTATGGGATCAGGTGTGATCTCATGTTTTAGTAGGAAGCAATCCTGTGTGGCACTGAGTACAGCTGAAGCAGAGTATGTTGCAGCCTATTCAGCTAGTTGTGAGGCAGTATGGTTGAGGAAGCTACTGCCTGATTTGTTTGATCTCCAGTTAGATGCTACTTGTATATATTATGGAAACCAAAGCTGTGTAAAGTTGTTATAGAATCCAGTATTCCATGACAAGTCGAAGCATATTGAGATCAAGTATCACTATATCAGGGATATGGTGCAGAGAGGAGTAGTGAAGCTCCAGTATGTTGCGACGGACGAACAGATAGCTGATGTGTTGACTAAGCCATTGGCTAAGGTGAAGTTTGAGTACTTCAGGGAGAAGATTGGTGTTCTCCAGATCGAGGTTCCTCCCAAGAGGAAGTGATGTGTCTGTGCTGTGCCCTTCTGACATGGTGAGAGGATTGGTTCCTTCCATGGTCAGATGTAAGTGTTGTGCCATTCCGACATGGTGAGAGGATTGGTTCCTTCCATGGTTGGATGTAAGAGCTGTGACATGGTGAGAGGATTGGTTCCTTCCATCGTTAGGTATATGTGGATGCCACATCCAGCATGAAAAAGGGCTGGCTCTGTGAAGACACATCTAGTATGAAAAAGGACTAGCGCTGTGTAGATGACACATCCAGCATGAAAAAGGGCTGCCTCTGTGGAAGGCTCATCTAGTATGAAAAAGGACTAGCTCTGAGTAGCTGCCACATCTGGTATGAAAAAGGAACAACTCTGTGATGCCTCATTTGGTATGAAAAAGGGCTAGCTCTGTGATGCCCTACCTAGTATAAAAAAGGACTAGCTCTAGGAAGGCTCATCTAGTATGAAAAAGGACTAGCTCTGAGTAGCTGCCTCATATGGTATGAAAAAGGACCAGCTATGAGATGATACATCAAGTATGAAAAAGGACTGGCTCTGTAGAGGTTCCTATGACGAGAAGAATCAAGAGATAGCACCTGTGATGATGCCCAGTGATGATCTAGATCGAGTGATGATGATCCAGATCCAGTTATTATGATCCAGCGATGATGATCCAGATCGAGTGATGATAGCCAGTGATGATCCAGATCGAGTGATGGTCCAGATCCAGTGATGATGCCTCATGATGATCCAGATCGAGTGATGATGTCCCATGATGATCCAGATCGAGAGATGATCCAGATCCGATGACTTGAAGATGAAGATGACTTGAAGACGAAGATGACTTGAAGAATCAAAAGACCTGAGATGCAGATGATGAGATGATCCAGTTGATACAGAGAAGAAGACCAGTGCTAAAAATTGTGTCGAAAGAATACCTTCCTAGTTAAGAGGGAGTGTTGATGTATTTGTAACTTCGGAATGAATTCATCTATGTATCTTATGTATTGTAACCCGATGTTTATTCTAGGATGTATCTATAATGTAATTGTGTCATGTTGTCATGCCCCAATGTTCCAATCAAGAGAATCAATAATGTAAACAAGTCAAGTAAAGTCATAGTGAGTAACCCTCCGATTGTCTAAGGGTTAAAGTCCCCGCAGTTTCGGGGCACTAGGGTTATTAGACTCTCCTAGTAGAGGTCGGCCCTAGTAGGGTTTTAGTCATGTCGGGATTAGTATAAATAGAAAATTGAAGTCTCTATTTATCACACAACTTATCCACACTCAAGTGTAGCACATAGTTGAGGAAGGAGAAGACACTGGGGCTAGATAAGAAGAAGATTACTACTGTTGGGAGATCACTTACTGTTTTGGGGATTTTACTATTTTGGTGCTGATTCTATCTCTGAGAAAGTTGCGGGGTTTTCTCCATTTATGGTTTCCCCGAGGATAAACATTGTGTTCATTGTCTCTTGTGTTTGATTGCTGTGCTTGTTATTCTCTCAGTAAAGATACTAATATAATGCTAGCTTAATGATGAAATTCTAACACTTGGGAAGCTGATCTCACCTCTTTAAGGTGGATTTGTAAAAGGACGGCACATTTTGGATAATGTGATACAAGTTCAGGAAGCCATGCATTCCAGTTTCCTCAGAAAGGAGAAGGGCATATTAATAAAACTTGACATGGTAAATGATTTTAATTCCTCAGCTCATTTGGTTTTAGCTCAGCTTTTATAAATCTAATTAAATATTGTACTGACAAACCTTGGATAACACCATTAGTAAATGGCAGACCATCATATTTCTTTCAAGCATCCAAGGGCCTTCGACAGGGCTGTCCACTCTCGCCTTTTTTATATATTCTAATGGCTGAAACTTTGAGTAGAAAGCTAACTGTGGGAAAAAATGATGGGATTATTCTGAGCATCAAGTCAACAAGTGGAGTAGAATCTATCAACCATGCTCTTTTTGCGGTTGATACGTTGCTATTGGGAGGGGCTTCGTTGAGGTTGGAAATATTTTTTAAAGAAATTATGCAACATTACTGTATCATTTCAGGGGCTCTTATCAACAACCAAAAGAGTGTTTTGTATGGTTGGAACGTAGATCCCTCATCAATGGTAAACATTTCTCAAATTTTAGGTTTTGATGGCTTTGTCTCTTGGGACAAGGTAAAGTATTTGGTTCTTCCTCTAACCCTGGGAAAAAATGACCCTTCTCTTTAGCTAGATATTATTAGCAAGATCAAAGCTAAGATTGAATCATGGGAGGGGCTTTGGCTCACAAAGGATGGGAAGCTTATTTTGATCAAGTCAATTCTCTCAACTCTCCCTCTTTATCATTCCTCTATCCTTCTGGCTCCAAAATCGATTTTGGATCAGTTATCCAAGCTGATCAGAGATTTCCTTTGGAGAGGTGGTAAAGGAAATCAGAGCCGAATGCATTTGGTTAATTAGGACATTGTTAAAAGACCTGTTTTAGATGGTGGACTACAAATCAGAGACGCGTGTTTGATTAATCTTGCTATGGGAGGTAAGCTATTGTGGCAACTCTTATCTAATAAAAAGCACCCAGTTAGTCATATTTTATGGACAAAATATCTCAATGGAGGAACTCTAAGGAATTTATAGGGCATAAATATTCCTAAGGGAACTATTACTTGGAATTTATGCAGAAGAGGACTAGATATTTTTGCTCAGAATCTTTATCGCATCCCCATAAATGGCAGGAAAAAGTTTTGTGGGATGACAAAATAAAAGACAATGAACCTTTAAATCTAGATTAAACAATTGCAAAGATCAAGGAATGGCTGGTCAATAAAGGTTTCATATGGCTCTTTGATATTTCATCTTAGGACAACAACGACAATTGGTCAGTGTGGGTATTCCCATCACTGCTAGATCGTGGTCATCTCTCTGTTCAATTAAATTCGTTGCTAGTATTGTTGTTTGGTTTAGCTTTGATTCACTCCACCAGCAAGGACACGTGGGGTTGGGGTCCATCTGGAATTTACATGGCTGCTAATGGATATAAGTCATTCCAATAAAAATCGAGCTCTGAGCACAACGTTTCCTTCTTGAAATTAGTCTGGCAATCACCCAGCATCCCTAAAGTTAATTTTTTCATTTGGACTCTTATGCATCAGAAATTCTTGACTGGTGCAAATTTGATAAAAAGAGGATTTTATGGTCCATTCAGGTGTTGTTCTTGTAAACAAGCTAAAGAATATCCAGAGCATGTCTTTGTTGGATGTGAGTTTGCTCAGAAAGCTTGGGCACACCTCTTGAGTGGGTTGTCGGTCTCAGTTCCTTCTAGTTCTAAACCTGTCAATATTTTTGCAAACTGGCAGTCTGGGTATCCAAGAATTCCTTTATTAAGCCATGAATGGAGAAAAATATGGCCGGCCATCCAAAAATTCTTGTGGTGGAAAATTTGGTTAGCAAGAAATGACTTAATCTTTAATAGCAAAGATTCGAAACCAGATCTTGTAGCAATAAAAGCAAAGGCGCTGCTAATGGAAGTTGTTGGAAATAACCAAATTGATGTTAGTAACTTAAAAACTGAGGATAAGTGGCTTGGAATGTTACAGGTGGAAAAAATTTAGACGGGCATTGGAAGGCCTGTTACTAAACCTTTTTAGTAGGTAAGACTTTCAAAGAAATACTTTTTAGACTGGTGGTAAAGGAAAAATAAAGTCTCAATGTTTTTTGATGGTGTGTCAAAAGGAAATCTAGGGAATGCTGGAGCAGGCGGTTTTATTTTCCATTCGGGAGGAGGGATACAAAGGAGTTTCAATTGGGGACTAGGGAATCTCTCTAATAATCAAGCATAATTATTTTCTCTTCTAATATCCTCTCAACTCGTCAAAGTAGCTGGACATAACAACCTTCAAATTTTTGAAAATTCAGAAATCATAATAAAAGCTTTAAATTCAGCTTCTAAGTTCAACAATCTCAGCTTGAATGTAGCTATGCAAAGGCTGCATTTTATTTTGATAGACTGTGTCTCAGTCTCCTCTTATCACATTCTTCATGAATTGAATAAGCTAGAAGATCTCAAAGAAAATCAGGGATGTCTTCTTCCTCAAGGAATGTTGAGCTTGAATGACGAACCTAGCAGGATGCATTTTATTCCATAATTCTAAATTGAGAAACCTTTGAGAAAAGGAATTGTATATTTTTGAACAGATGTAACTGGGCTAAGGCCCTTAAAAAAAATCTATCAATAAAAAAAAACATATTCATTTTTGTGAAAAAAATAGTAGTTATTCAAGAATTTGGGAGTTGGGAAACAGTCTTAACCGAAAAATAAACTTGTGAGATAACTTGTATTTATTTTTTACCCTCGTAAGGACAAGTACATGAGCTAGACATATATAGGTTGTGTATACACAGCTATACAAGCACAGGGTGCGTACATCTTGAGAAATAAGCTTTTAAAAAATAAATGTCTTAAGCTACATGATTGTCCATACTATCATAAGGGATAAAGGATGTCTGCAACTAGGAAAAAGGGATAAGCTTGGCCATCGTAATGTCTTGGGATAAGCTGCGGCAAAAGATGTATAACACAGATCCAACTTGGTAAAGAAAAATTCTACCTATAATTCATCAATGATGGGAATAGGAAACTTATATTTAATGGTCGTGTTGTTGAGATCTCTATAATATGGAAACATATGGCATGAACCTTCCTTTTTGTGAACCATCACCATTGGTATAGAGAAAACATTTTTTCTAGGTCGAACGATGCCTACATCTAACATTTCTTGAACCATATTTTCAATCTTACTCTTTTGTGCATATGGGTACATGTAGGGTCTAATGCTAGTGGATATAGTTCCTAGTTGCAAGTGAATAGCATGGTCATGATCTCGAGTATGTAGAAGACCTTTAGGCATCTCTCCAGATCCCTTGGAATCATTCTCAATAACTTGTTGGAGATCCATTGGAATAGAGGGTATAGATACTTGAACATCTAGTGAGCATAATTGTGCAATTACTCCATGGTGTCCCTTTTTTAGCAATTTTGTCATGCTATTAAAATTCATCACTTTAGAGGGTTTCTTTAAAATACCTTTGAATTCAATTTCCTTTCCTTTTGAAGAGAATCTCATGAAAAGTTCTGAAAATTAAGATCCATTGTTCCCAATTATTGTAGCCATTGGACCCCTAGTACAACATCATCATCACCATTTAGATTGCAATAATTACACTATCAAACAAATGCCCCCCCCCAAAGTAAGCTTAATACTATGTCACTTCCCTCAATTGTAAAAAAATGGAAACTCCATAATTTTATAAGAAATGGTTGGAGAATCAAACAAGAGATTAGAAGGTTTTAGGTTACTCATAATAATATGGGATATTAGGATCTAATACAATTTATTTTTGACTCTCCATATTTTGATCGACATGTCACCAAAGTTGGTTCCTGATATTTAGTGCATCTACATGATAAGTGCATAACTGGACAAAATTGTGGATTTTGAAGAACTATAACTTTCAACTATGAGATCAGAAATGATAATGGGTACAGTTATTAGAAAGAGTGTCAATAGGAGAATAAATAACAACAATCATGTCAAAAATAAGTATGTTAGATGTTTTCAAAAATGGGACAAAAAAGGCACATGTAGTCTTATTAGACATAATTGTTAAATGGGTAGTTTCCATAATCTTTGTATATATATGATTTTTTTGTTAATCTTAGAAATAAAGTCTATCTAACAATTTCATTGTATGAACACATTGCAGATACCATATTGAGGTATAGTTGTATATCAGAGTTGTACAATAGTGTTAGTGATTGAGCAAAATATGAAGATAATTCAACTTTAAAACTTTAATCCACAATAATAGTGCATATAAATCTCCTCAATAATCCAAAGACATAAATAAAACCATAGAACACAGGATATACGTTGGGAAAACCCTCCACTGATTCGAAGGATAAAAAACCCAACAAACAATATTAGAGTATGATCGATCACTGGCAGAGAATGATTACAACACAATAGCAAATTGCTTTCACCAAGAGCACCAAAGAGTGGAGATCAAATGGAACACTGTATATAACTTTCCAAGTGCATAACACTTTAATAACAAGTCAAATTAGGTTTTACAACAAATATAGAATGGTTTCATGCATCAGTAACTTATTAACACTTAGAACACTGATACATATTCAATCATGCACCCCCCATTGACCCGGTGCCAAGTTGGAACTCCATAATTATCTCCCACTAGAAGATATGTGCCCTCACTTAATTAACTAACTCTAACTGATTTGTGAACTTAGTGTACTAAACTGAACTTTATGGAACTACATGCAAGTTAATGGAACTGAGTGTAACTACATACAATTGAGTGTAACTGAATAGAACTGAATGTAACTAAACATAACTAAATGTAAATTAATAGAACTGAATGTAACTGAACATAACTGAATTAACTAAATGTAACTGAACAAAACTGAATGTAATTGAACAGAACTAGTGCTTCTCCATCAGTGTCATCTTCAACAAACACTTGTGTAACTTAAGGAGTCGATTCCTTAATTAATTGAATTGTTTACCATAACTAATACTCAACTGATGTCTTATCAATTCGAGTTCACTTGGTGGAAACATGGGCAATTCGAATTCTCTCTCCATCTGTGTGCTTATATTAATTATCTCTGCATGGTCCATATGTGTTTTCATAAATTCTATATCATATCATACTCATAAGATTGTTTCTGAACCTATGTCATATGTATTACCCTAGTTCATATAGTCACATGCTAAAGTAAATCACTTTAGTGATAGCTAATCCCTAAAGGAGACTTGTAGATCATGTTGACCGTGACTAGCCATACATCACATAGTATATCTGCTTTACACACTAAAGTACACCACCTCACAACATGAGGATATTTGTATAACTTGATATTGCTCACAAGTCTATTGCCCTGATATTACAAGCAAGACTTACTTAATATTACACACAAGTTTACTGACTTGATATTACTCACAAGTCTACTGCCTTGATATTACTAACAAGACTTAGCTTGGCATTATTCACAAGCTTTACTGACTTGATATTACTAACAAGTCTACTGGCTTGATATTACTCGCGAGACTTAGCTTTATATTACTCACAAGCTTTACAACATCACCACCTCAATCATATGAGGATATTTGTAGGACTTGACATTACTCACAAGTCTATTGTCTTGATATTACTCACAAGACTGGAGAATGACTCCTAATGTTATAATCTCAACACTCTCTCTCAATGAGGGAGACATTCTCTGCCATACCAAGCTTATCTCGGAAGTGTCTAAACTTCATCACGGATAGAGGCTTGTCACAAATTTGCAATCTATTCATCAGTACCTATGTACTGGAACTCGTGACCATGACTTCAATGAAGTAAAACTTCATCTCAAATGTGTTTTATGATAAAACACATATAGTTTTTTTGAGAAATATTGACTATTAACACCTAATGATTGTAGGCTCAAGTATTTAATCCTAGTAGGTAGCTTCCCAAGCTACACTACTCCTCAGTATGTAGTACTATCCACAAAACACATTTTGCTTCTGTAGTATTCTGATGCATACATCTTGCTTATGTAGTACTAGCCACAATACACTTACCTTATGTAGTACTAGCCTCAAATTACATCACTTATCTCAGGCTAAACAATAGTTGGATAACACGATCATATAATAGGTATGCCATGTATCAATTAAAATAAAGAGCTTATTCTAATGTACCTCAAAGGTACTCAAACATATGATTAGGAGTAAGCATAAAATACAACAAGTCTACTCAAGGACCAACTGGATACTTACACAAAGTAGCATCATCTGGATCCAATCTAGAATAAAGTTTCTCTAAACTAGAAACCATATATTTTAAAAACATCACATACAACATTATGCAATAAATGTGTAATAACATGCAGAAAGAAATACTTATCTTTTCTTTCACTCTTCAACATTTATTGACTTCTTGAATCTTTTTCTATCTGGAGAAGTTCTCTGTGATCTTACCATTCTATGTGATTTTCTTCAAGTCATGATCACTTTCTCAGTGATCCTACTCTTTATATTTGCAACACCCCAACTACCTCTCTGAGAGGTTTTAACTATTCTCTAACAGTCCAAACTATAAATAGTATATGAGACTTTTGACCATGTCTTTGCTCATGTGGATTCTCTCCATAAGGTATCACAGTACTTGGATTCCTAATGCATGTACTATGACTAACTAGTGGGGAATTTATCCACTGCCACCTATGAAGACACATCAATACTCCCTCTTTAACTAGAGGATTTCTTATGTACTATACCAAGCTTGTCCTAGATGGAGGCTTAGCAAGAATGCTGTCAATGTTGCTCATATGTGGATATGTAACATGTCTTGAATATAACTGACTCGAACCCTCAAAAGATTTATTGTTTTTCAACATGCTCTATCTAGAGCAACACATGTGATCTTCATCAATCACTATACTAGTCAGATTTTATATATCTTTAAAACTCTATTTTACTGATCAAGACATATCTTAGTCCACATACACTTATACCAAGTATGTACCACAACACATGCTTTGTACATGTCTATGTACAAACTGCAAAGCACATAACAGATACTGGGACCTGTGTGTTAAGAACCTGTGTCAACCCCCCTCTTTATTTTGTTGGTATATTTTGTCAGACGCATATGCTTTGTAAGTCGTCCCATTAGTATGATGTATTATCCCACACTCATGGGGAGTAAGTAATAGTTGTTAAGTCATCTAGTTAATAGGTTGCATTATCCCACATTCATGTGGAGTAATAGTTGTTTAGATTAGACTTAGTATATAAGTATGTGTTGAGGCTAATGAAAGCATCGAAGAGTTATTTTGTATTGAGCTTATTCAAAAGAGGTTGCCCCCTTGAAGTGGCCCGTGATCAATAAAATCTCTTTTGTGCTCCAATATTTCTGTTATATCGTGCATTTTGATTGTTCATTGTAGGAGGTTCTCCAAATCTAGTATCAGAGCATTTTCTTGGGCTCGTTGGGTGGAATTTTGAGAAAAAAAAATCTCTGTTGTGCTTCCTGGCGCTGTGAGCCTTACAGTTGTTCTTCTTCTTGCAGCAATATTATTCATCTGAATCAGGGATTAAACCCTATCCACTTAACTGTGGGAAGTACTTGGGCATAGCCCTAAAACTCATTGTGAGGAGTACCACAGGAACCCCGAAGTCGCTAGCCATTGAGAGGACCTGTCAAGCGAAAAGGGAAATGACCCCACCAGATTGACTAGATTCCTATCCATGAGGAAAACCAAAGAGTTGTCATTTTTGGCCAAGCAGTTAGTAGTTTTACCTGCGCTGTGAAGTGAGGGGTACTTCCCTAATACTCAAGCCTGAGACAGCCTTGGTGGCCGAGTGACTACCTTTGAACCAATAGGAAGCCGAATATACTTGGGGTCCATCTCTATTTACATTTGATAACATGCAAAATTTCAGAATTGTCACAGATCATTTACTCCATTTCTTGTTGATAAAACACAGCTTCTAGCACTGCCACAGATCAGTTCTTCAGGAAAAAAAAATGAATAAATTTCTATTTTTCAGCCATATCTTCCTTGATTTAGCTCCGTTTTTCTTGAAATTTCACTGTCACCCCCATAATACCATTCTGCATATTCCTTCATTGACGACCTTATCCCCAATTTCACTTCCTCAAGGTCAAAATTCCACATTTGTCAATTTTTAGATTTTGTCATAACTTATCTGATTCTCACCCAATCACCTTCAAATTTTTCCACGATGTTCGTTTTCCTTTTCTTCTTCATTGTCCCTCTCTGACAAAATTTCCAATTCCTTCATCCCACCTCTGAAATTCCCATTTTCTGCTTCTTGTCCCTAAAAAAGTGTCTAGAACACTGTAAAACCCCAATTACCCCCACAAGTTTTTCACAAATAAAAAATCTCCTTTTCTAAAACCCTCTCCATTTTTGTTTTCCTACCCATTACTTGAAAAAAAAAATTCTTATGGTTGTCACCTGCGCTGGAGCAAATAAACAAATGGAAGAAGAACTTGCCACCATCAAGTCCAAACTTGAGGATCTAGATCAAAAATTTCTCGGCCTCCATATTCAACATTCACCCATGAATAACCGCCGCCAGCCTGAGTCTTCTACAGAGATTGGGTTCTCATCGTTTAGCAACTTGTGCGGGCCAAAGCTGTATTTTCCTCGCTTCAATGGTGATGATCCGACTGGATGGATTTATAGGGTAGAACAATATTTCATTCTGCATAACACTTTTTATGTCAATAAAGTCCCCCTTGTATCCTTTCATTTGGAACATGAAACACTTCGATGGTTCCATTGGTACATCAAGGCTCATGCCAAGCCAAACTGGACAGATTTTTCCCAACTCCTCTTGCAGCGATTTGGTCCTAGTGATTTTGATGACTTCACAGGAGCACTCACCAAAATTCACCAAACTGGCACTATGCAGGAGTATCAGACAGAATTTGAGAAACTCGTCAATCACACCGAGGGATTGCCTGATGCATTCTACCTTAGTTTTTTTATCAGTGGTCTAAAGGATGCAATACGCTCTGAGGTTAAAATGTTTTTCCCCAACACAATGATGGAAGCCCTCGGGTTGGCTAAGCTAGCAGAGGACAAGATCCGGGCTCAACAACTCTCCAAATTCACTCTTGTTCCATTTAGACCTATGGTTCCTCAAAGAACCCAAAATATGCCAGCTCCTAGAACCACTCCTATCAAGCATTTGTCTGAAGCAGAGATGCGGGAACGTCGGGAAAAAGGGCTTTGTTATAATTGTGACGAGAAATTCACCCGGGGACATAGATGTGTTGAGTAAAAGCTCTATCTATTGGATGTGGATTCTCCACCCGCACCTGAAATTTTTTATGATGCTCAGGATCCCACAAATAATGATGGTGAAATTCAACAACTTCTTGCTCCAGAGGACCAACCAGAGATATCTCTCCATGCCTTAGCCGGAGTCACCACCCCACAAACCATGCGGGTTAGAGGGTTCTTCAAAAAACTCCCTCTTACAATACTCATTGATTCTGGTAGCACTCACAACTTCATTGACCTGAGGATCGCCAAACAGGCTGATTGTTTCATCCATCCTTGCTCCAACTTTGAAGTCATGATTGCCAATGGGGGCACCTTACCTTGGAAAGGGAATTGTCGTAATGTGCGCATATCTATGGGGGATTATCACTTGCGCTCTGACATGTTTGCCTTGCCCTTAGATGGATGTGATGTGGTTTTAGGTGCTCAATGGTTACGCACACTTGGACCAATTTTATGGGATTTTGCTGAACTTTGGATGCAATTTTCAATCAATGGTACCAAACACACATTGGAGGGCTTACAACCAGGGTCTCTCAGCCTCATCAGTTCACATCGCATGGAAAATCTTCTTAAGAAAAGTTCACATGGTGTCATCACTCATCTCCATTTCATTCAGATGCAACCTTCAGCAGTCTCAACTACTCCATTGGATCTCCAACAAATTTTGGATCGATATGCATGTGTGTTTGCTGAGCCAGTGGGATTGCCACCTTCCCCACCTGAGGACCATTGTATTCTGCTCCTTTCTAGAAGTGTCCCTCCCAACATTAGGCCCTATCGCTACCCATTTCACCACAAGACAAAAATTGAGATGCTTGTTCGCGACTTACTAAAGCAAGGTGTTATTCGCCATAGCACTAGTTCCTTCTCTTCACCGGTCCTTCTAGTCCAAAAAAAAGATGGGTCATGGCACCTTTACATCAACTTTCGAGCACTTAATCACATCACAATCAAGGATAAGTCTCCAATTCTTGTTGTTTATGAGCTTCTAGATGAGCTCCATGGTGCTCATTTTTTCTCCAAGTTGGATCTTCGTTCTGGGTATCACCAAATTCGGGTCCATGCGAATGATATCCCTAAAACAACTTTCCACACACATGATGGCCATTATGAATTTTTGGTCATGCCATTTGGCCTCACAAATTCCCCTTCCATGTTCCAGGCATTGATGAATAAAATATTTCGGCCCTACTTGCGAAACTTCATTCTGGTCTTCTTTGATGATATCCTCATCTATAGTAAAACCTGGGCTGAGCATCTCCAACATCTGGATCTTGTACTACAACTTTTCTGTGATCATCATCTCTGTGCTAAACAATCTAAATGTGTTTTTGGGCAGAAGGAAGTAGAGTATCTCGGGCATATTGTTTCAGCACAAGGGGTTCGTGTCGATCCTGCCAAAATCGATGCCATGAAAAATTGGCCACCTCCTCAGACCTTGAAGAGCCTTCGTGGGTTTTTGGGACTTACTGGCTACTGCCGCAAGTTTGTCAAGGATTATGGGAAGATTGCAGCTCCATTAACAGCTCTACTAAGAAACGATGCTTTTGCATGGACACCTACTACTGAGTGTGCGTTTGAGAAACTGAAACAAGCTAAGTGTACCACACCTGTTCTAGCTATGCCTGATTTTTCCAAGCCCTTCACTATTGAGAGTGATGCTTGCGACAATGTAATTGGTGTTGTCCTCCTCCAAGATGAACATCCCATTGCATTCACTAGAAAATTCCTGTCTGGTAAGACTTTAGCTGACTCTACATATGAGAAGGAAATGATGGCTATTTTGCATTCCGTATAGAAGTGGCATCCATACCTCTTAGGGAATCATTTTTGCATCAAGATTGATCACCAGAGTCTGAAATATTTCTTGGAACAACGAATCTCATCCCCAACACAACAAAAATGGGCTAGCAAACTCATGGGTTATGACTATGAGATCACTTACAAGAAGGGTAAGGACAATCTTGTGGTGGATGCTCTTTCCTGCACATTTGATGAGCATGCTTCTCTTTCAACTATTTATATGTCTATTCCAAATTGGTTACAATCTGTTCAGCAAGGCTATGTCAATGACTCTTCCTTATCTCAAATCATCCAACAGTTGGCCAGTAATCCTTCTCTTGTACCGCATTACTCTTGGGATGGTTCTTCTTTGAGATACAAGGGTTGCTTGGCACTTCCCCAGAGCACAGATCTTCACCAGGATGTCTTCTATGAAATCCATGCTTCTCCAATGGTAGGGCACTCTAGGTTCCTCAAAATCTATGAGTGGGCACGATGTAACTTCTTTTGGAAAGGAATGAAATGGGAAATTCAATAGATGGTTGCTGAATGTGATACCTACCAGTGCCACAAGGGTGAAACTACACTCCTCCCCGGCTTGCTCGAACCCTTGCCCATCCCTACAAGGATTTGGACAGATATTTCAATGGATTTCATCGATGGGCTCCCTAAATCTGGAGGGAAGACCATAATCTTGGTTGTGGTTGATCGACTCTCCAAATATAGTCATTTTTGTGCTCTCAGCCATCCATATACTGCCTCCTCAGTCGCACAAATTTTCATGGACCAGATATTCCGTCTTCATGGCATCCCTTCTTCCATTGTCTCAGACCACGATGCAACTTTCATAAGTCATTTTTGGACCAAAATCTTTCGCCTCATTGGAACCAAACTGAAAATGAGTTCAGGATATCACCCACAAATAGATGGTCAAATTGAAGTCACCAACAAATGATTGGAAACTTATCTTCGTTGCTTCACCTCTGAACAACAACATCAGTGGGCAAAGTGGCTCCCTCTCGCTAAATGGTGGTACAATACTTCCTACCATACTGCATCTAAAATGACTCCATATGAAGTTGTTTATGGATATCCACCCTCAGTGCTCCTTCCATACACCCCCATAGTTCACAAGTTCAGGAAGTTGACATGGTTCTACACAACCGTGATCAGATTCTTCACATTCTGTAAGAGAATCTTCACATGGCAAGAAATCACATGAAGCAGCAAGTTGATCAACACCATTCTGAGTGCACCTTTCAAGTCAGTGATATGGTTTTTCTTCATTTGTAGCCTTACAAGAAATCCTCCCTGAAACTCAAAGGGCATCAGAAGCTAGCTCCAAAGTTCTATGGGCCATATAAAGTTCTTCAAAAGATTGGTTCTGTTGCTTATAAATTGGAACTTCCTCCTTCTTCTCGCATTCACCCAGTCTTTCATGTCTCTTGTCTCAAGAAAGTGATTGGCACCAACATCAGAGCACAAATTGTTTTACCAGAGCTGGATACGAAAGGCTCCATCATTTTGGAACCAGAGGCCATTCTCAATAAGCGCACTCATCAGCTTCGCTCTCAGGACATCACAAATGTCTTAATTTAGTGGCATCACATGCAACCAGAGGATGCTACATGGGAACCACTCCTTCAGATTCAACAACAATTTCCACATCTGAAACTTTGCGGGCAAAGCTTTTTCTAAGAGGGAGGGGATGTTAAGAACCTGTGTCAACCCCCCTCTTTATTTTGTTGGTATATTTTGTCGAACGCATATGCTTTGTAAGTCGTCCCATTAGTATGATGTATTATCCCACACTCATGGGGAGTAAGTAATAGTTGTTAAGTCATCTAGTTAATAGATTGCATTATCCCACATTCATGTGGAGTAATAGTTGTTTAGATTATACTTAGTATATAAGTATGTGTTGAGGCTAATGAAAGCATCGAAGAGTTATTTTGTATTGAGCTTTCTCAAAGGAGGTTGCCCCCTCAAAGTGGCCCCTGATCAATAAAATCTCTTTTGTGCTCCAATATTTCTGTTATATCATGCATTTTGATTATTCATTGCAGGAGGTTCTCCACACTATGACTAACCAAATACATCTCAACTGACTTGATATACTCCAAATATGAAATAAGAATTATAATATTTCATATTTGCCTTCATATGTGTGGCCATGGATTTGTAGTACATCATCCTGAAACTCTCCAGGCTCTTTTATTGCACATTTTCCTTAATTGAGGAAAATATTTGTCTGGTGACTGCCACACCACTAATCATAAGAATCATAACAATATTCTTGAATACAATTCTCAACTTGCTTCTAAATATGAGCATCATGCATATCTCATTTTTACAGGAGGTACATCAACCAATTAGATTGGTTCTTCAGGAGCTAGCGAGACTAACAACTAAATGTGAGAATCATAATCTGTGTCTTTCATCACAGATACTTATGCTCATCTATATATGAATATCTTCTTTGACACATGAATCTAAATAAGATAGAATATCTTCAAGAGTCTTCACATACATCATAATAGAATTAATCCATCTATTTTGTCTACTTCCCAAGAGACATAGGAACCTCCTGAACTATTCTCTTTTAGGCTCATCCATTAGAATGACTCCACATTCATGTCTTTCTTTACTTGTAGGTAAGGGAATATTAATTTTCTCTACAAGACAAATTATTCTAATGGTTAGAACCATTTCATACTCATGAATTTTATTCACATGAAATACTCTCAATATACTGATAAAGATTTACCTAGTTATGTACAGATATTGTCCAAACGATTTATCATAACCCACTATAATCTTATGTGCCGATATGCATCCCTATATCAGTCTTATATCAATCCAAAAATTCATTTTATAAAAGAAATATACAATTCCGTGTTCATATCTCATGAGGTAAGCATGAAGCCCTCTATATATCCAATCATGTAGTCTTATGTTCACAATTTCTAAAACACTCATGTATTATGGAGGATGTTTTCAGCCTTATATCAGTCTTATATGAGAATATATCAGTCCTACATAAGTCTTATATTAGTCCTATATCATCTCGCAAAATTTGGACACATGAGATTGATAACATTCCAATAAAGATAGAAAAAACAATGTATATGCTAAACACAATTCCAAGTCAAGGAATACATATTGTAATAAAACAAAATCTGATTTTATAAAAGCACATGATAATCAAATAATCATGCACAACATTCATATCTCATGAATCAATCATGCAACTCTATATTCATATCTTTATGAAACAATCATGTAGATATATATTCATATCTTTATGAAACAATCATGCAGATATATATTCATATCTTTATGAAACAATCATGCATCCTCTATATTCATATTTTATAAAATAATCATGCATGTTCTATACTCATATCTTATGAACAATCATGCATGCTCTATATTCATATTTTATAAAACAATCATGCATTCTCTATATTGATATTTTATAAAACAATCATGCATGCTCTATATGACTGTAATGAAAATATTCGAAAACATATATATCTAAATAGCATATAATAGAAAATTCAGGTACTTATCTTTTATTGTTTTGCATGCTCCCACTTGATATTTGCTTCCTTGCAAATTTATTGGAGTCCCTCGGTCTTGATCTCTTTGCAAATTTGAGTTCATGTAGGAGGTCGCGAATCTTTGCATGGAGAAACTGGATCTCATGCAACCCGGAGTGAATGCTCTTCTTCAAGAAAAACTTCTTCCATTGATCATCCTCTTCTTGAGATGAGATCTCAACTCTATGAGGCTCTCATTATACACAATATCCATTGAATAATGATAATATCCAAACCACAGATCTTGGGGTTATTCCATCAATTCGCCCACTTTGGGAAAACAACCATAATATGAATTATGAGAATTTCATCTTTAAATACCTAACCATATATCTCAAACAGTTGTATCTTTTTTAAATCTTCTCACAATAAGATAAATAAGACCATTTGGGAAGTGGGTTTTCAACCATTTTGTATGATTCCTCACAGATTGATAGAACGTCTCCATGAAATTTGTCTCCTGAAAAGTGACGGAAATGGTGCATATTGACTTGCTCTTTAATTATCCCTTTCATGTATTGAAGTTGGGAGCACCTTCAAGTCGGTCTTCTGATTGGACGAAGATCAATGTCATGGCTCCAATCTCTTTGCTCAATACTTCAATATCATGTAGGCTTCAGCTTGCATGGGAAAAACTAAGCTCCTTCATGCCCTTGCTCTGATACCATGTTAGTGATTGAGAAAAATATGAAGATAATTGAACTTTAAAACATTAATCCACAATAATAGTGCATATCAATCTCATCAATAATCCAAAGACATAAATCAAAACATAGAACACAAGATATACCCTAGGAAAACCCAGAAAACAATCTTAGAGTATGATTGATAAGTGGCAGAGAATGATTACAACACAATAGCATATTTCTTTCACCACGAGCATCAGAGAGTGGAGATCAAATGGAACACCGTATATAACTTCCCAAGTGAATAACACTTTAATAACAAGTCAAATTAGGTTTTAAAACAAAAATAGAATGGTTACATGCTTCAGTAACTTATTAACACTTAGAACACTGACACATCTTCAATCATGTGCCCCCCATTGACCTGGTTCCAAGCTCGAACTCCATAATTATATCCCACTAGAAGATATGTGCCCTCCCTTAATTAACTAACTCTAACTAAGTTGTTAATTGAGTGTATTAAATTGAACTGGATGGAACTGCATGCAATTGAATGGAATTGGGTGTAACTGCATACAACTGAGTGTAACTAAACATAATTGAATGTAACTGAATAGAACTTAATGTAACTGAAAAGAATCTAGTGCTTCTCTATCAATGTCATCTTCAACAACCACTTGCATAAATTAAGGAGTTGATTCCTTAATTAATTGAAGTTGTTTACCATAAATAATACTCAATTGATGTATTATCAATTCGATTTCACTTGGTGGAAACATGTGCAATTCAAATTCTATCTCCATCTCTGTGCTTATAGTAATTATCTTTGCATGGTCCATATGTGTTTTCATAAATTCTATATCATATCATACTCATAAGATTGTTTCTAAACCTATGATCATATGTATTGCCCCGTGTCATATAGTCACAAGATAAAGTAAATCACTCTAGGGGTAGATAATCCCTAAAGGAGACTTGTACCACCTATTGACTATGACTAGCCATACATCACATAGTATATCTACTTTACACATTAAAGTACACCACCTCACAATAAGAGGATATTTGTAGAACTTGATATCAGTCACAAGTATACTGCCTTGATATTACACACAATTTTACTAAATTGATATTACTTACAAGTCTATTGCCTTGATATTACTAACAAGACTCAACTTGATATTACCCACAAGCTTTACTGACTCGACATTACTCACAAGTCTGATGCCTTGATATTACTCACAAGACTCAACTTGATATTACTCACAAGCTTTACAACATCACCACCTCAATAATATGAGGATATTTGTAGGACTTGATATTACTCACAAGTATATCGTCTTTATATTACTCACAAGACCGGAGAATGACTCATGATGCAGTAATCTCAACAAATAGTAATGAAGAGGAAAATGGAAGAAGGGGGAATTCCATAGAACCATGAAAAAGAATTCAAAGGTATGGATGTTGGTGTGCGTAGCGAAGAAACATAGTTTTGTGATAATTGATTCACAACTAGATCTAGAATCCAAGAAATTCTCACAACTCGCTCTAGTTTGCAAAACAAGCACAAAAAATCCTGAAAGAGTAAAATTACACACACATGTGAACATGATTGTGGACATTATTAGCACTATATAGCAATGGAATATGTTTAGAACATACATATATTACATTTGGGAAAAATTGTGAGGCTTAGGAATCCATTTGGGAGTGCACATGTGCCATAACTAGGTTTGACCTCCATCCCCCCTAGGTGGACCAATTAGCTCTCGAATCACCCCAAACGGTCACAAAACTTGGTGTGAACATTGGTGTAACATACTAGAGAATAATTGGGTCTATGACAGGCATGGGTGAGAAAATAGAGGTGTGGAAGTGGCTCCAGGTGAACAATAAATGCACTAGAGGGGCCAAAATGGTCTAAAAACATCATCAACGCCCCTAATCAAACCAGATTCCATAAAACAAGGAAGGGAAGTGCTATAAGACACCAAGGATTATTAATGAGGGTACACATGTTCCAATTTGACCAAGTTAGAGCGTTGGTGTGTGTGTGAATGGGCCAAAATAACCAGTTTACTTCCTAGACCAACTTCCCTAAGTCTAAACCATAGCAATTAATGCATAGAAGCAAAAGAATTTGTCTAAGGTCTAAAATAAGGTACTAAGGATGGATTATTGTTATAAAACCCCCCTTAATCTTGATTTAGTACAACTTAACCAAAAATATCATGGAGGCCTTGGAAACAAAGGCTCAAGTCACCTCATACAACATAAATTTTAATTGTCCATGAAAAAAGGGGAAAAGAGGAAAACCACATGGGAAGAAAACATCTCCTCAAAATGGACATGGGGCCAAAAATATGAAGGTAAATGGAATCCATCACCATGCATCACTCACTCCAAGCAGTGATCTCAAATACAAGAAGGTCTTCTATGTGAAACACTTGGTGAAAATATCATCAATTTGTTCAGTAGAAGGGAAATACTACAAGGCTATCACTCAATCATGCAATAAGCCCCAAATGTAGTACATATGAATATCTATGTGCTTGGTCCTCTATCTCTGTACTAGATCTATGGAAATATTGATTGCACTTTGAATGTCACACCAAATGACAGTAGGTGAATCAAGTGCAACACCAAGTTCCTGAAGAATGCCTTGCAACCACACACATTGTGTAGTTGCATTTACTGCTCCTACGTACTCGACCTTAGTTGAAGAAAGGGAAATAGTTTGTTGTTTCTTAATTAACTAGCATATGGGACCATTTGAAAGCATGTATAGAAAACCTGAAGTGGAATTTCTGTCATTGGGATCTCATGCCCAATAAGAATAAGAAAATCCTACTAGTTCTAGTGGAGAACTAGCAGTATAGTGTACCCCAAAGTTCCTGGTGCCTTGTACATATTGAAGGATACTCTTGGCTGAATTCCAATGGATCTCATGAGGCTGCTGCATATATATATCTACAACACTTACAGTATATTCTAAATCAGGTATAGAATGAGTAAGATACAACAAACTCCCGACTAGCTATCTATACAATGAGCAATCTACCAATGGAGAGTCACCAAATTTACCTAGTTTGATACCAAAAAGGAATGAGAACTTGGATTCCTTAGATTCATCCTTATTAAACTTCAATAACATCTATGAGGCATAATTTTTTTGGCTGAACTTGATTCCTGCTTCATATTGTACAATTTCCAAACCAAGAAATTGTTTCAACAAGCCTAGATCGGTCATTGAAAATTGATTGTGCAAATATGTTTTAATTGACCCAATTTCTTTGGTGCAGCTACCTTTAATTAAAAGGTAATCAACATAGAGCACAATGGACTGCAATAAATCACCAATATGCTTCAAATAAACATTAGGATCAAACTCTCATCTAACAAATCCAAGTGAAAGAAAAAAATTGTCCATCTTGGCATACCAAGCCCTTGGGGCTTGCTTGAGGCCATAGAGTGACTTCTTTAACCTGCATACAAGGGAAGGATCCTCATGGAAACCTTCAGGTTGATGCATATATATCTCTTCCTTTATCTCACCATGAATAAATTCACTTTTGGCATCCATGTGGTGAACCTCCCAGTGCTTACTAAAAAGCAATGGCTAAAACTAGCCTGTAGAATCCATCTTTGCAACCGGTGCAAAGGAATAGTCCACTCCTTGGACTTGAGAAAATAATTTGGAAACTAATCTGGCCTTATATTTAATATCATACCCATCAGCAGAAAATTTGGTCCTATATACCCACTTGCATTGCACAAGCTTCCTCTTGGGAGGCAAGGGAACCAATTCCCAAGTCTCATTTTCCTGTAGAGAGTTGAACTCTTCTTGCATGGATGATTTCCATCTTGGGTCATTATATGCTTCTTGATATCATTGTGGATCAGATACAACCATAATATAGTAATCCTCAACAATACTCAATTCATTTGCAAAATAAGCACTTTGGAATTGTGATATAGTCTTCCTAGGATCTAGAGGATTGCATGCTAAATCCCCAACAGCTTCTATGGTTTTCTCTGCCCAATTGGGCCTTGAGTGTGAGTCATGTTCAAAAACATCATCTTCAGCTATATTAGAATCATAAATATTATAAATATCAGAAATATCAGAAATGGAATCATCACTTACATCATCTTGGTGTTGAGGAGAAGAGCATTCCCCCGGTGTTAGTTCAAAATTCGGAATAATTTCTTCTTTGAAATGCACACTTATTTCCATGAAAGTCGTGTGTGTGGATGGATCAAATAGATTGCATCCCTATGTATCTTAACAATATCCCACCATTATGAACTCCTTGCTTTGTGGCTGCAAGGCATTTCTCTTTTCTGAAGGAATTTGAGCCCATGCCTTTGAGCCAAAAATCCTGAAATATGAAATATTTGGCTTGTGACCAAACCAAGCCGCATGTGGTGTTTTTCCACTCACTAATTTGTGAAAAGACTTGTTTTGAATGTATGCAGCATAGTTAATGGCTTCAGGCCATAGTTTAGGACTTAAATCCTCAGCCTCTATGATACAGGTAATCATCTCCTTGAGTGCCTTGTTGTTCCTCTCGGCCACACCATTTTGTTGTCGTGTGTATAGGAAAAAATGATACATTTGGATGCCACATTCTTCACACAAGTGTTTCAAATTCTTGTTTTCATACTCTTTACCATTATCAATACAAATAATTTTTATCTTGTTCCCACTTTGATTCTCAACCAGGGCCTTCCAAATCTTTAGAGTCTCAAAGACTTCAAATTTGAGCTTTAGGAAACAAACCCAACAGAACCTTGAGAAATTGTCTATGAAAGTGAGAACATAACTTGATATTCCATAGGAGGGAGCTGGAAGAGGAACAATGGGATCTGAATGCACCAACCCAAGCACTTGTGTAGCTCTCCTTGCCTTCCCTTTCTCATAGTTGCACTCTAGATGCTTTCCCACCACACAACCAATGCATGCACCATTGGAGGTCTTGATAGGAGGAAACCCTTCCACAATGTTAAATTTTCATATGCTAAGCTAGATCATTAGTATTTCATTTCAATTTCATAACAAAAGCATATAAACAGGATCACTGAAAGATAGACAAGCACAACCATACAAAAGGAGAACACAAAGATTTATCCTGGGAAAACCCTAAAGGGAAAAACCCAGCAAAAGCTTCCTCAATATAGATGCCCCAAAAGATAAAAGATAAAACCAACAAGGAGATCAAAGCCTGATCCTCCTCCTTCTCCAGCTACTTCTCTTCTCCACTAATGCACTACACAAGTGAGAGTGTGTGTTCAAATGAGGAGAGCTACACCTCTATTTATATTCATCCGTTCACTTCAATTAACTCATCTGACATGTAGGCTCAAGTTAATCATGTAGGCTCGAGTTACACATGTAGGCTCAAGTAACCACATTGGGGTGCTAATGACCCACCTTTACAATTAGAGGGGACAAACTCATGACTCTGATTAGTTCTTCCGATTAGAAGCATCGGGGTATAAGATAATACAAGTGGTTCTCCCGGTAGGACCATCGGGGACCACAAAAGATACATATATAATATTCTTCGAAGTTACAATATTTAAACACTCCCCCTTAACAAGAAGGGTATTCTACAACAACATCAACAACAAAAATAGTAGGAGAGAGATAGAGGACATCATCAACATCATCAGGGTAACACATCTATAAATCATTGGAAGCTTTTCAACATCATATAGTCTTCGTCTTCAATTTTCAACGACAGCAACTCTTTGATCAGCATCAACATCTTTTGACCCTTTTGATCAACAACATCTTCAACACTTTAACCTTTTGATCAGCAACATCTTCAGCACTTTGACCTTTCGAACAGCAACATCTTCAGCACTTAGACCTTTCAATCAGCAGCAACATCTTCAGCACTTAGACCTTTCAATCAGCAGCAACATCTTCAGCACTTTGACCTTTCGATCAGCAACATCTTCAGTGTTTTGACCTTTCGATCAGCAACAATATCTTCAACATTTTGATCAGTAACATCTTCAGCACTTTGATCTTTTGATCAGCAACAACATCTTAAACATTTCGATCAGCAACATCTTCAGCACTTTGATCTTTCGATCAGCAACAACATCTTCAACATTTCGATCAGCAACATCTTCGGTACTTTGATCTTTCGATCAGCAACAACTTCTTCAGCATTTTGTTCTTTCGATCAACAAACTTATCGGTAACATCGTGATCAGCACCATAATCATACTTCAATTCTCGAACAGCATCATCATCATGATATTCTGATCTTTTGATCAGTACATCGTTATCATCACATACTGATCGTTTGATCAATACGTTATCATCATCATACTCTGATATTTCGATCAATACATCATCATCATCACACTATGATCTTTCGATCAGTACATCGTAATCATCATCATACTCTGATCTTTCGATCAGTACATCATCATCATCATACACTGATCTTTCGATCAATACGTCATCATCATCATCAAAACATCATCATCATGAAAACATCATTATCATCAAAACATCAACATCATCAAAACATCAACATGATCCTTCCTTTTTGAATTACAGGATTTAGGTATTTACGGAGTTACCAATGATCCTTCCTTTTGGAATTACGGGATTTAGGTCGTTACAGAGTTACTAACGATCCTTCCTTTCGGAATTACAGGATTTAGGTCTTTACGGAGTTACTAACGATCCTTCCTTTCGGAATTACGGGATCAACACATTTTCGGAACTCAGACAATCCTTCCTATTGGAATTACAGGATCAATTCAATGATCCTTCCTTTCGGAATTACGGGATTTAGGTCTTTACAGAGTTACTAACGATCCTTCCTTTCATAATTACGGGATTTAGGTCTTTACGGAGTTACTAACGATCCTTCCTTTCCGAATTACGAGATCAACACAGATGTGGAACTCAAACAATCCTTCCTATTGGAATTACGATATCAACACATCTGTGGAACTCAGACAATCCTTCCTATTGGAATTACGGGATCAATTCAATGATCCTTCCTTTCGGAATTACGGGATCAACACATCTGTGGAACTCAGACAATCCTTCCTATTGGAATTACGGGATCAATTCAATGATCCTTCCTTTCGGAATTACGGGATTTAGGTCTTTACAGAGTTACTAACGATCCTTCCTTTCGAAATTACAGGATCAACATAGATGTGGAACTCAGACAATCCTTCCTCTAGGAATTATGGGATCAACACACGTTCTCGAGTACCGAAGTCACCGTATCTGTTTTGAGCCGAAGTTCAAGGATGATACAATCCTACCACATTCACAAGGACCGAGATCTCTGGATACATTTTGAACCGAGGTTCAGGGATGATGCAATCCACCACTTTCACGGGGGCTGAGACCTCCGGATACATTTTGAACCGAGGTTCAGGGATGATGCAATCCACCACTTTCACGGGGGCTGAGACCTCCGGATACATTTTGAACCGAGGTTCAGGGATGATGCAATCCACCACTTTCACAGGGGCCGAGACCTCCGGATACATTTTGAACCGAAGTTCAGGGGTGATGCAATCCACCACTTTCACGAGGTCCGAGACCTCCGGATACATTTTGAACCGAATTTCAGGGATGATGCAATCCCATCACATTCACGAAGACCGAAGTCACCGGATCTATTTTGGACAAATGTCCCAGGATGATACAATCCCTCTTCATTCTCGAGGACCGAGGTCACCGGATCACTTTTGGACAGATGTCTTGGGATGATACAATCCCTCTTCAACATCACTACTCCCCCTTTCGAGGAAGGTCTTTTCGAACAACACCAAGCTTGTCTCGAAAGTGTTCAAACTTTACCCAAGACAGAGGCTTCATCAGTACATCATCATTCAAACCATCATCATCTACATCTTCAGTATGTGAATATTGAACTATCACCATATGTATCTCCAATATGTGAATACTGAAAGCATCATCATCTCTATATTCAGTATAGAAATACGGAATCATCATCATCTACATCTACAGTATGTAAATACTGAAACATCATCTATATATTTAGTATGGGAATACTGAAACATAATCATCTACATCTTATCTCGTATGTAGAAATACCGAATTTCTAAGTGTTACAATTGGAACATAGGGTTGTCTGTCATCACAAATCTGGTTATCACATAGAATCATTGTAGTATCCATCTTCAGGTCAAAGAGACCTGATATCAGCTTCCGAAGCCATATGACTTCACAACTTAGCAGAGCAATCTACTATGTATTTTGCTTCAGCCGTGCTATGAGAAACACTGGACTGTTTCCTGCTAAACCATGAACTCATAGCAGACACCAAACAAAAGCATCTACCTAATGTGCTTTTCCTGTCTGAGATACTTCCAGCCCAATCTGCATCTGTGTAGCCATACAATCTATACTCATGGCTACCATCATAGTATAGACCAAAGTATATAGTCCCTTTCAGATATCTCATCACATGTTTTGCGGTTACTAGGTGAACTCGTCTTCGTTGAACAAGATATTGACTTAAGGTGTTCACAGCAAAACAAATGTCTGGTCTGGAATTTGTTAAGTACATTATTGACCCAATGATTTGTCTGTAATGAGTCACATCGACTAACTCTGATGAGTCATCAGCTAACAACTTCAGGTTGGAGTCCATGGGTGTGGCCATGACTTTGCATTTCAACATATCAAATATTTTCAAACTTTGCACTGCATACTTTCCCTGATTGAGAAAGATTCCTTCATATTTCCGGACCTAGGAAATAAAGTATTAGACCAAGGTCTAAATTCTTCAGCGAACTTCTTCTTGCATTCTACAATTTGTTTCTCATTCCTTGTCAGAAATAGGTCATCCACATATAATAACAGGATGACAGTTTCATCTTCTACAACCTTGAGATAAAGGTTAGGATCGACTTTACTCTTGGCAAATCCCATGCTCGTCAGGAAACTATCTATTCTTCCATACCAAGCTCTAGGAGCTTGCTTCAGGCCATAGAGGGCCTTCTTCAACTTGCATACGTGAGTCCATCTGTCTTCAACTTCAAATCCTTGTGACTATTTGATGTAAAACTCTTCCTCAATCATACCATTAAGGAAGGCTTGTCTTTACTTCATCATGGAAGAAACTACCATGATAGTTCTGAAGAAATTATACCTTGCTTCTTGGAGTAAGTGTCTCTTCAGAATTAATTTCCTCTTTCTGAGAGAAGCCACAAGTCTTTCCTTACTTCTATCAGTAGCATATTTTATCCTAGTGATCCATTTGGAAGATACCACATTCTTGCTTTCTGGTTTGAGTATTGTATCCCAAACATCATTCTAGTATTATTTCATCATAACATCTTTCATGAGTTCATCTTGTTAGGTCATCAACATATCCTAGTCTTTTGCATTCAATCTTGAAGGTTGGAACCCACTTTACTCTTGGTAAAGTCTCGATCCATCAGGAAGCTGTCCATCATGTCGTACCATGTTGAACTCAGATATCTTCTGTAGTCACTACCCCTGAAGTGGAGTATCATCTTCCCTCTTCATTCTGTATAGGTGGTTTTATGCTTGACATATACTTGTCGATAGAGTATGTCATGTCATAGTCTATTCTTTCAAAGGCAACTCACGAACTTTGCTTTGTACACTTGTTCTTGTAGATCCATATGGAAGATACTACGTTCTTCCCTTTATGTCTCGAAACCATATCGTATACATCATTCCCCATGATCAACTGTTATTCTTTGATCATAACTTCTTTCATAGCATTCGTTTCTTCATCTTGAGTTATCTTTGATACCCATGGTGGTATTCATCCTTCGAGGTGGATCTACCATTCTCTGAAGCTCTTTCTTCCGTCATGGTGTCTCTGACCCTGGGAGCTTCAGATTCATGTTCA
>LPNX010886832.1:565887-586795 GCA_001517045.1 Pseudotsuga menziesii | reverse complement strand
GAGTTCTTCACATTACTCATTGCTTGAGGGATCTTCTTTGAATGGTGAGAGCTTGATCTTCAATTGCTCCCACCTTCTTCTTCTCTTCTTATGAGTCGAGATTCTTCTTTTTCCCAGAGTCTGTTGAAATTAATTAATTCCTTCTGGAACACATTCCTTGAATGAATGAATTCTATGATCCTGGGAGACCATTCAATGTGGCTATCACCACTTCTGCATTCTCCAATTCTTCTTCTACCGCTTCAAGATGTTTTGCATTCTGGATCTTCACATTCTTCAATTGTTTTCTCAAATCCATCTTCTGATTAATGTTCTTATCTTCAAATATCTTGATCAAGGAATAAAACATCTTCAGTGTCTTTAGGGAAGATACTTGTGGTACAAGTTGATCCGTGATTGAATCAACAATGATCTTCTTGGCCTTGATCAAGTTCTTCTTGTGTAAGGCTTTGAGCCTCATCTCCTTCTAGAACTGGAACCTCTCTACTCATGAAGGTGTCCAATTCATTTTCTTCAGAGAGATCAAATACTTCTATGCTTGGAAGTTGTGAACTTCACCAAGCTTATCATCAAGCTGATGTGATAGATCACTTTGAAATGAGAACCTCAAATGCAAATAGCAAAAGATTAGATCTTACCGATTTGAGGTGTCTGTCCTGCTTCCGGAGCTGGTTGATCTAGGGTTTGTCAGAGAAACCCTAATTTTCAAAACTTTGAATATTTCAGATTTTATTGGATAAAAAGATATATCTCTTCAAATGGAGCTGTCCAATGTACTCCTTTTCTGAAAACAGTGGAGGGAAGCTCCCGGAACAGGAAGCCCTAGTTTTCCAATTTCTTCTACAGAAATGCATGTCACTGTTTCTGTGATATCTCTGAAATTACTACTCTTATGTGTCTAAAATTTCTCACTGAGGTAACCTCGCATGTCCCTGATCCAAAACCATAGGTTTCATCAAAATTGGTTTCACCAATTGGGATTTATGATCATTTTCCCAAGGTGACCTGTTACAGGACTGTTCAGAACAGTGAAGTTGTACGGCATGCCACATGTCACTGGTTCATCTTCAGGTTTGGAAATTCAGAACACAGAAATAAAAGTCCATGCTATTTCTGGAAAATCTTCAGGAATTCCATTTGGACCTCTTTATCCCACGCTACAACAATTCTCCCCGGGTGTCCTGTTTAGGGATGAATTCTGGAAGAGGCTGGAACCCTAACTTGGAGGGATCATATCTCTCAGAATATAGCGAATTTGAGGTTGAATTTTGGACACATTGTAAATCAGGATTTTATATTCGGTAGCTGCAATTTTCAACTCCTGATCCTTTGCCAATATCAGGATATAGCGAATGTACCAAAACTTAGTAGTTTTAGTATTTAGGGTTTTTCCAGATCGAGGTCAAACTAGGGTTTGACTTTCCTGGAGTTTCACCCAACCAAATTTCTTGACCAGGTCTCTAAACTTAGATTTTGATGAGGAGAACAATCCTATGCTAGGCTCACTCAAAAATTCTTCTTCAGTAGAAATCCCTAATTTTCCGCACCAAAACTGAAAATGCTCGGAATCAAATTCTGCTTCGACAGAAAGATGCGCCCTTAAATGGAGAGTCAGTTTAGCCTTCTTTTGCTGATCGATCATGGATAGAGACCCAAAAAATAAGAATCCATAGATTCTTTAGCTGCATAATGTCTTCTTTCAGGGTGGCTCTGATACCATGTTAAATTTTCATATGCTAAGCTAGATCATTAGTATTTCATTTCGATTTCATAACAAAAGCATATAAACAGGATCACTGAAAGATAGACAAGCACAACCACACAAAAGGAGAACACAAAGATTTATCCTGGGAAAAACCTAAAGGGAAAAACCCAGCAAAAGTTTCCTCAATATAGATGCCCCAAAAGATAAAAGATAAAACCAACAAAGAGATCAAAGCCTGATCCTCCTCCTTCTACAGCTACTTCTCTTCTCCACTAATGCGCTACACAAGTGAGAGTGTGTGTTCAAATGAGGAGAGCTACACCTCTATTTATATTCATCTGTTCACTTCAATTAACTCATCTAACATGTAGGCTCGAGTTAATCATGTAGGCTCGAGTTACACATGTAGGCTCAAGTAACCACACTGGGGTGCTAATGACCCACCTTTACAATTAGAGGGGACAACCTCATGACTCTTATTAGTTCTTCCGATTAGAAGCATCGGGGTACAAGATAATACAAGTGGTTCTCCCAGTAGGACCATCGGGGACCACAAAAGATACATATAGAATACTCTTCGAAGTTACAATATTTCAACACACCATGCCATCCTTGTTCAATTCCTGGAGGTATTTGTAGTTCATATGTCCAAATCTCTCATGCCATAGCTTGTTGGTTTCATTGGAATGCTATATAAGCCCTTTCCCATTGGAGTTTGGAATAGATTTGGAGAATTTGTACATCCTAGCTTGGTGATCAACATACCCCAATGCCACCAATTTGTTGGAGTACATTTCATCTATCTCAACCTCATCTAGAGTAAATGTTACTCTCTTGGATCCTCCAGTATGTGTCATTTGGTATACTGACAGTAGGTTCCCTGCTAAGTCTGGGGTAAACATGACATTGATGAAATATCCATCTTCAAGATCGATCCTACCAACTCCTTTGAATCATCACCCATTTGAACATTTGGGACACTGTCTGGATACATGGATGTGAAAAACTCTCTGACAGAGGCCATGTGCCTTGATGCTCTTGAATCAATGATGAAGGTGGAATAGTCTGAAGTACCAGCAACCAATGCATGGCACCTCTCTTTTTTGTCTGAACATGAACTTCCATCCTTCTTCCTTGTGCCATCTGGGACTGGGATGTTGTTCTTCTCCAACAATTACGCCATCATATCAATGGTTTTCTTCATGCATGCACTCTTTGGATTCCATCCCTTGTGGCAATAGGTGCATTTGGTATTTTCCTTACCCTTCTTGTCCTTGTCCTTGTAAGGATTCGAACCCCCATCAAGAATTTTGGGTTTGTCTAATTTCTTCTTATCTGGTTGTTTCGAATCCTTGGATTTCTTCTTGCCTTTTGATGCATTCAAAACCCCTGCAGCAAGAGGTTGGTCCTTTCTTGGTTTGACGGTGCCCATTTGCACTAACTTATCTTTCTCTTGGGTCAAAGACTCCATGAAGCTTGCTAGTGATGGAATTTTCCAATTTCGAACAGTTAGCTTGCCAGAGTGAAATGTGCTTACAAACACATAGTATTCTTGCCCTAGCTTCGTAATGATTGACAATATGAGTTTCTCTTCTTTCTTCTCTATTCCATGTTGCTTGAGTTGAAGCACCAAAGACTTGAATTTGGTGATTAAATATTTGATGGTCTCATAATGTGCTTGGCTCAAGGTGGTGAGCTCATTTTCAAGCTGGTGTCCCCTCATCTCATCAGTTTTCCCAAAGAGAGCTTTGAGCCTGAGCCAAACTTCATCGGGGGTAGATAAGTTGTCAACATGAAACATGAGATCTCTTGAAATGCCGAGACATAGCATTCCAAATGATTCATCAAGTCTATTGAAATACTTTGATTTCTCTACTGTAGAATTTGGTTTGACCTCTATCCCCATGGTGACCCTATAGGGACCCTTGGACCTTAACTGGATAGCCATCTCGGCCTTCCATTCGAAGTAATTGAATGGTGTTAGCAAGACATGAGTTTTCTCCATCTATGCTTGCGCTAGTGGTGAAAATTGATGAATGTACCTACAATGCAAAATCACAAATTTCTCTGGAGAATCACTCTAACAACAAATCAAACACACTAAATTCAATTTGTAGCTTCAATCAGCTATTATACCATGTGAGAATTGATTAACAGCTGGATCTAGAATCCAAGAAACTCTCACAGCTCGCTCTAGTTTTCAAAACAAGCACAAAAAATCATGAAAGAGTAAAATTACACACACATGTGAACACAATAGTGGATATTATTAGCACTGCCTAAGAAATGAATATGTTTAGAACATAAATATATTACTTTTGGGAAAAATCATGAGGCTTAGGAATCCATTTGGGAGTGCACATGTGGCATAACTAGATTTGACCTCCATCCCCCCTAGGTGGACCAATTATCTCTCGAAACACCCCAAACGGTCACAAACCCTAATGTGAACATTTGTGTGGCATGATGGAGCATAAATGGGTCTATGATAGGTGTGGGTGAGAAAAAAAAGGTGTGGGAGTGGCTCAAGGTGAACAATAAATGCACTAGAAGGGCCAAAATGATCTAAAAACATCACTAGTGCCCCTTGTCAAACCAAATTCTAGAAAACAAGGAAGGGAAGCATTCCAAGACACCAAGGTTCATTAATGAGGGTGCACATGTTCTAGGTTTATCAAGTTAGAGCGCTGGTGTGTGTGTGTGAATGGGCCAAAATAACCAGTTTACTTCCTAGACCAATTTCCCTAAGTCTAAACCATATCAATCAATGCATAGAAGCAAAAGAATTTATCTAAGGTCTAAACTAAGGTACTAAGGATGGATTACTATTCTAAAAAGTTTAATATACATAAAATCCATATTGAATAGTAGAGTTGGTATAAATAAAGAAGATATTAAGAATGGAGGTGCAAAGTTGTAGGATAGACAATGAAATAATGTTAAGGACTTAGGATCTACAAAATAAGTTAAATACTTAATTACTACAGAGTTTGAACCTTTTACAAAATCAAATTCCAATTCTATCAACCTAACTTCATGAGAAAGAAGATAGAAAATATTCAAAGAATATATCCCATGAAAGATTCAGACATTCTAAGAGTGTTATTAGGAGTCCTAAACATTATCCTTCATCACCTTGTGTAGACAAAAAGTACTAGTCATCTAAAGAATCAAGGAGAAACCATAAATGTGTTCAACCATACGACATAAAAGAAGACATATAGAGAAATATCTATAAAGGGAGCTTAGGAGGATTAAGCCGCCCACTTTTAATGGTGGGCATAGGAAGGGAGATGGTGTTGAATCTTGGTTAATGTGGATGAGGAAGTATCTCCAATTACATACTTATTCCTTTAACACGGAATCTAGAATCACCATTTATATCTTGCAAGGAAAAGATTCCTTTTGGTGGGATCAACTAGTTCAAGCTAAGCACATTAGTTAAAAGCAAGTCTCGTGGAATCAGTAAAAATATATACTTTTAATAGAAGTACCTATTTGAGAATTACTATGAAAATAAGATGGAGTTCTTTGAACTCATTAGAGAGAATTTGAGGTAAAAAATGGGCCTCCTAAGAGATGTACTACAAAAATATAAGATATATTAAAATATTATGATTTAGGGGTTTTATGAGGTAGGTATATATGACAACTCACCTCCTACACTACTTTTTATGCACAATATAAATAACCATGGTTGAGTTACTTTTCTAAATTGACTATAAATAAAATTAATAAAATAACTCTACAATGATGTGACTAAGATTCATTGTAAATTCCCAAAAATTTATTGTCCTTTAGCATTTATTTGTCTTGAACTTGTAAATGAAATTAAACAAAAATAAATAAATAAAATTAGGAGTTATTTTGTTTAATTTATGTTGACTTTTTATATTTAGTACATTCCTCATCAATTTAATTTTAATGTGATTTAATTGATATTTATTTAAATGTAAAATTTTAACAATATTATTACAATATTTATTGCATTATTAGAATAAATTAATATCAAAATCATAATTTTTTTTATATATTCATTTTATTGTAAATGAATGTTATATTTAAATCTCTTATAGAAAATAATATAAGACATAATTTATTCTTAAAAATTGAGTAGTATATATATATATATATATATATATATATATTATCTTCAGAACATTATTATTTTGTAAAAACTTTTATTTTATTTTATTGTAAATGAATGTTATAGTTAAGTTTCTCATAGAAAATAATATAAGACTTGATTTATTCTTAAAAATTGACTAGTGAAAATATATATAAAAAAAATTAACAATGAATATTATCTTTAAAACATTATTATTTTGTAAAACATTTTTTTCATTTTATTGTATAAGTCTCTCATAGGAAATAATGTAAGACAATAATTATGAGTACTTTACTTCAAAATTAGAAAATAATGTGAAAATACATTTTTATGAATTATGAGTACTTTACTTGAAAATGACAATAATATTATTTTATGAGAAAGTGAATTGTGAGTACTTTAATTGAAAATAACAATAATATTATTTTATGAGAAAGTGTGAAATGAATTTTATTGTGAGTACTTTACTTTATGACTTAAAAGTACTTATACCACTACCTTGGTTAACTATGGGTTTTCATCCACCATAGAAAATGTGACAAATAAACATTCTTAACTCATGTAATGCCACCTCAACCATGGGGGATGATGTCATCTACTAGAATGTAATTGGTTGATTTTTATAGTACATTTTGGTCCTTTTGAGGCCCATTTTTGACCTCAAATTCTCTCTAATGCAAGTTGGGAAATCTGACTGTGAGGAGTATGAAAGAAAAAATTTTAGAATCACTTCGATATGTTGGGTTTCTAGAGGAAGAGAAGGTAAATATACAGATGTTCTTGAGAGGGTTATCTTCATCCTAGTGAACAACGTTCAAAATTGAACCCTTCCCATCCCTTCCAAAGGGTTCTAGCCCTTCCCAGAAGTGTAAAGTTAAAATTTCCCTTCAAAAAAACTTAAAACCTAAATTTTACCCTTCCAATTAAGAAGGACATGAATTACAATCATGAATACTGTGGTTTTTTCGATTCCTCCTGAAATATATCAACATTTCAAAAGAAGGGAAACATTTGAAATTACCCATCCATATAGATTTATGAATATGTTGAAATTCCTATGCTATAAATTTCAACTCATCATTCAAAATATTGGAAATATGATAAATTTTAATCACTCACTCACTCATGTCATGCACTCGCTACTTAGTTGTGCAATATGACTAGTAATCATTGATGACTACGAGGCACTAGCCATCAAGATGACTCTAAGTCTTGAGTCACTTGGGGATGCAATCTAAAGTGTGACAACATGTCAACAACTACAACTATAATAAAAAAATAACAACTACTAGTCCACTACTAGGCCTAAAACAAGCTCAAAACTTTGTGCCTACTGTGTATATGAACCTCGCTACCAATGTCCACTTTTTTCGTCAAAATGAAATTCAAAAGGCCGGTTTGATGAGTCATCCTTAACAAAACTTCATTTCTTGCATGAATATCATGGACTCACCACAACTATAGACAACACTCAATGTCATGCAGATACAAATAATGGCATGTAGCTAGGATCACAAACTGTGCAGA
Organism: Pseudotsuga menziesii; assembly: GCA_001517045.1. Classification (NCBI taxonomy): domain Eukaryota; kingdom Viridiplantae; phylum Streptophyta; class Pinopsida; order Pinales; family Pinaceae; genus Pseudotsuga; species Pseudotsuga menziesii. The sequence goes on along the minus strand of LPNX010886832.1, from coordinate 579,455 downwards.
GGTCGATTTATTCATTGCTATAGAGAGGTGTCATTGGGCACACAATATGGAGAAACAATGGTTATTAATAAAATTAAAAAAAACAATTGTTGGCTCAAGAATATTCTTCAATTTGATGGGTGGCATGATCGTGATGTAATCTCCCTTCGTCCTTCCACACATTTGTGGTTTCTCACAACATTTGTCCTCAGTACCACCAAAATACATATAAAAATTACTTGTGTTTACATCCTCTTCCATTTAAATCCTCATCTCATAGAACTAAGGATTATTATGCATGTAAATCCTCACCTTATAATACAAATTGGGTCAAGGCGCAGAGACAACCATAAAATATTAAATGTGTCAAGACACAAAGAGTAAGAGGAAACTATAAGTAAGCGTTATATTAAATTTACCATATAAGTCTTTAATTAACACTATCAACTAAGATTTGACACGTTGGATTGATGTGATCTTCTTATCAATCCTCACCAATGTGATTGCAAGGCATCCTTTGAAGGTGAAGTCCATAATTTTAGGTCTTCTTCCTCATTATCATGCCTTTTGGTATGACAATAAAGAGGGTAGTGGCTTGCATCAGCATGTAAAATGGTTTCGACATAGAGGTATCCACATTAATTGTACAAAAGACAACAAATTTTAGAGCCTCGAGCCCTCAATTACTCACACCTAGAACTTTCTCAAATCTAGTCATTAATAAACTTCTTTTGGTAATTTGGTTCAATTTAAAAGGAAGATTGTTGAGACTGAGACATGCAATGAGTTGCAAGTATTCCATTGACTTAGGATTGATTCCATTTCCCTGCCATCCCATACATGTATGCTTTCATGACAAGTATTGAACAAAAAAAATTGATGCTGTAACCCCGGTCATGCTAGCTTTGCTAACTCGCTTGGTATGTAGGATTTTTTTTATAATATTTTGTGAGTTGTGCATTATTTTTTCTTAGGTTCCCAATCCTTATGATTCTTACATCTCTCAAGATTTGATTGCAATTTGATGCCCCAATATGGTTATGGCATAGTCTAAGTAGTTTTTTTGTATAATGAATTGTCCTCCAACTTGAAAAATACAATAGAATAGTTGTTATGTTACTGAACCGTAAAATTAATTATAAAATTAATTATACGCATATGATAACTTAATGTGTTCAAAATAATTTTTATTGAAAATATATCATTTTTTCATGTAAACAATAAGAGGTGCTCAATTGTTAAAAATTGTAAAAACTTGAAAGAACAATTTTTATTTTTTGCATTTTTTTGGTGAAAGGGTTTAGTTAATTGATACTTGCCCATTGAAGTACAATTATTTATATTTCCCTTCATCTTTGAAGGGCTCTAAGAATAAACGCCCTTTCATTTGAAATTAAGACCCACCCTTCAAATTTGATCACTGCTAGTGAGACATAATTCAGTTCAATGAACCCAATACTCTTGAAGAAACAATCCAAAATTACAAATGTATGTATGATTAGAACAAAATAAAATTAGGTTTTGATAAGTCTTGGAGATATAAGAGGAATGAAAAACATGAATAGAGAAATAAAGGATTTAAGCCTCCTTTCTTTAGTAACAACCAAATATGTATCAATGCAGCAATCTAACTTAGCATGGCCCTGGAATGGTAGAGTCACTGGAATATAAAACAAGGAAACAACTCAAGTGTTGGGGATGTGAAGGAGATCACTTGTATAGAGATTATATTTGTAAGGGAGACATAATAAATACTATTCACAACATTGAAGAAGCGAGTATTATGGAGGATGTGGAAAAATGCATTCACATAATATATTTAGCTTTATACAATACTAGACTTCCATAGCATCAATTTAATATGATCCAGGTTGAATACAATCAACCTATTTCCATTTTGATTGATTTAGAAGAAATTCATAGCTATATTGATCCTAATTTAGTTGAAATACTTCAACTAAATAAAAGTAAGCATGATAAATCATGGATGGTTTAGTTGGCCACTAGAACAAATAGGAAAAGCAATGAGTTAATAGAGGGTTGTCAATTAGATATGAATGGACTCCCTACTTTTGTAAATTTGAACATAATTTGACTTGGCTCCTATCATGTGCTTAATGGGATGGACTGGTTGAATGAACAAAATGTTATTTTGTATTTCCATAACAAGACTCTCACTTGTCTTGATGAAAGTTGTAGAAGATAGTGAAAGGTATTTCAAGGACTATTTCCGTAAGGGAAATTTCAACTATGCAATTGAATAGATGTTTAAGAAAATGGTGTAGTTGTATGCAGCTCATGTGGAAGAGCCAGAAAAATGTAAATTGTCAAGTTTGGAATACTTTCCAATACTACATGAATTCACATATGTGTTTGAGGGAATACCAAGTTTGCCACCTAAAAGAATAAAATGACAAATCTTATTCTAAAAGATAGTCTCAAAAATTGACTAGCACATAAGTTTCTTGTTTGAAAAGAAATGGTAGTCATTGTTCCTATTTTAAATATTTGTATGACATTTATATCTAGACACTCTTGTGTAAATGAAGCACTCTTGAGTTATACACTTAGTTTTCTTATTTTGGTATCTTGGTGGTTCAAAGGTCTGCCAATGTAAGAATACCATTGAAGCTAGAGTGTGTAGTATGGTTGGGTACATTCAACTATTTTCTATCCAAGCAACTGGCCCAAGAAAGAGGGTATGTATATTATATTTTTGGAATACAATAAGGTCAGAGTTTGGGGTTATAAAACTTGAATCTAGGAAAGGAGCGAACGGACTCAGAAATTCAGAGCTCAAAGAACTCTTCTCTAGATACAACAAATGCATTGCTTGAGACTACGAGAGATGAAAATACTTTGTAATAGATTTCATGGAACACATCATTTAATTTCTTAAACCTATCACTTTTTTCTACATCCATTGCGACTAATAATGAAACACCCATGAAGAACTTAGGGTTGATATAACTTTGTTAAAAAACTCTAAGCTCTACATTTGAATCTATTTGGGAGGGCTTTCTGTGGATATTTGTATTTTTTTGCAGCCGGTAGTAGAGATGTAGCGGAAGGGGATCTTCCCGTCCCTATAAAATTGACGCTTTCAAATCACTAGTCGTGGCCATCGGGAAGAATCCTCCAGAAAAATTGTAGTCTCGTTTTGTGAATCGACTTGACGTTGTCCTGATGTGGCATTGCCTCCCACGGCTCCCAGGAAGGTGGATTTTATAATGGAAGAAGGGGAACTAGTTGGGAAATTCATATGGATTTGGCCCTCCCCAAAATAGATGGAAATATGGATTCAGAATTATTGGATACCACTCCTTTCGAAAATCCATAATTTCCTCCTACTTTGTTGGTAAAGTTTTTTCATCTTTAAATTTGAAAAACAACCAAATTAGGATCTCAACTTCAGGAATGACCCTTATTTCATGGGGCCAAGGGGATTATATCTAAACAAATGGTCTCTTGATTTTGACCCCTTGCTAGATATCCCCTCTATAGTCCCAGTATGGGTCAAGCTACCTCATCTCCCTTTCATTGTTGGAATGGCAAATACATGAAAATAGTGGATAATTATTTGGGAAAATATGTCGATAAAGTTGACCCAAAAGATAAATTCTCATGTGCTCAAATTTGTGTGGAGGTGGATCTAGAAGTAGGATTTACAAAGGCTAGGCTATGATCAATTACCATTCAAATGTCAAATTTACCATGAATACATGCACTTCACTAAATATTGTAAGTAGATGAAAAAAGAATTGTCAGATATAGACTCATTAGAACCATGGACACATGTCAAAATAGGATCAAAACCTAGGTTATATCTCCTTCATCAAACCCCTTGGAGGCCCTAACTTAGGTGGAGGAGGATCAAGGAAAGGAAGCTATAGGTAACTCAGAACATAGGGAAGAAACTCTAAACATTAAAATCCTTGAGGTGATGGAAGAGACCCAACCCCCAACTTGAACATCCTTGGAAAAAGGAGAAATACAACCCCCAAGAAGTCGATCAGGATGACGAGGTCTCCTCCCAAGGACCATAGGAGGAGGAAGAACCAAACCCAGACATATAACAAGGAAAATATGATGCATGCACAAGGAGGCTAGAGAAATGGAAGCAACAAAGGAAAAATAAATCAACTTACCATAAAAATAAAAATAAAATTAAAAAAAAAACAATGGGTAGAATTGGAACATGAAGAGGAGGAGTAAAAATGAGATCCAAAGGGTGCCTCACCATTTTCCACTCTTAAATAATGAATATTGTCTTCTAGAATTGTAGGGGGATGGGAAGTCAGGGAAAGCTGGAAGCATTGAGAGATCTGGTAAAAACGGAGAAGCCTAATATCCTCCTCACCCATGAGAAGAAACTTAAGGAAAAGGAAAGCCTCAAAAAATGAAGGAAATAATGGAATTCAAGTACAGGTATAACAGTAAGCTCAAGAGTATCTTCCAGTGAAATCATGCACCTCTAGGATGATTCAAATATAAAATCCAAACCCATGCTGCAAATTGTTCTTGGTTGCTCACAAATTTCATCCATCTAGAATCAAATATCCAGGTAAGCATTCTCAATATTTATGCTCTTGTTCCATATTATGAAAAAAAAATACTGCTAGCAATCCATCAAAACAATGTTAGAAAATACTCATGCTTGAAACCTAATCTTGGCATGGAATATGAACATAACCTTATCTATCAAAGAAAAAAGGGGAGGATCTATTGTTGGAGACTCCTTTTGGGAAAAATTGGAAGACCTCATTCAATATTAGGAGCTCTTAGATCTCAAGCTTATAAGAGGAAAAATTACCTGGAAAAACAAAAGGATTGGGCCTGGCCATGTAGCAGCTAACCTTGATCGCTTTCTAGTTCATTCTTTACTACTTCACCTTGAATTTTCCTTCTCTTTTATTGTTCCTTTTGGTGTATTATATCACAAACCCATCTCCTTATCAATTGAAAGAGGTCAAAATATAGGCCCAATCCCCTTGAGGTTCTATCTAATATGGGTTTCCAAGCCAAGATTTTTTGAAACAATATAAGCATATTGGGAACAACTAGTGAATGGGTCCCCTTCCTACATATGGTAGGAAAAACTCTATAGGAACAAAATATCCCTAAAGGAATGGGCCAAGTAAAATGTAAGGTCCCTAGATTAAGAGAGATTGTTGAAGCAACAAGGTCACACTCAACATCAAGAGAAAACATAAAGCGAATAGATCTCCAAAAGGGACCTAATTCTGAGGAATGAATCCAGATATAGTTAAATAAATATTGTAGAGAGGAATGGGAGTACTGGAGATTAAAGTCCAAGTTCCTATAGCTAAGAGGAGGAGACAAAAACATGACTTATTTCAAAAAACAAATGCAAGTGTGAGGACAAAAAAATAGAGTAGGAGAGATCAAAAATGAAGAAGGGGAGTTGGTCTGAAAATTTCAAAAGATAAAGGAAGAATCCTTTATTTAATACAAAAACTTGTATTCGAAGGAATAAATAAGCCCCTCCTCTACTACAGACGATCTCTTAACCCTCCTTCCTAAGTTGGTCTCCCATGAAGATAATGCCAAATTGTCCAAGATAATTAGATAGAAATAAATTATTCAAGTTATCTAAGACTCTGAACCGGATAAACCCCCCATTCCATATGGATTCTCTCTTAATTTATGTTGGCCTATCATCAAATATGATCTCCACAAAATGATCAAGTTCTCTCAATTCAAGCCAAAGCTTGGAGGGGGGACTAAATCCTCATTTTTCAATCTTATCACAAAATAGTCGTCCCCTTCCTTAATTGCCATGTTAATACCTATATCGCTCTCCAACTCTTCTTACAAAATATTAACCAAAATTCTGGCAAATAGGTTGAAAAACATCATCCCCCGAATCATCTTTGAAAATCGGGGGGGTTGTTGAGAAGAAGCGGCTTATAAAGAACACCATTCTACTTCAAGTAGCGATCCACTTGAGCAAGAAAAGAAAAGAAAAAGGATTAGTTATCAAAATCGACATGGAAAATTCCTTCCATAAGGTGATGCATGATTTCCTTTTCAAGATAATGCACCATTTTGGTTTTGACACCAATTTCATATCTTAGGTTAAAGCTTATGTTAGCAGTCCATGGGTGGCTCCTTTAATTAATGGCAGTCCAATTGACTTCTTTCTTCTAATTCAGGGTATTAGGTAGGGATTTCCTCTATCCCCATTCCTTTACATAATGGTTGTGGATGTCTTGATCAAAAAATTGGAAGAGGAGAGAAGGCTTGGAAATATTCCAAGCATTTGTATCACCCCTGGTGTCAAGGAAATCAACCACTCTCAATTTGAAAATGACATCATCTTGCTAGGAGGTGCCTCTCTCATAATGGGTCAAAGATTTGAATATATTATGTCTTCATTTTGTTACACATTAGGAGGTAAGATCGATAAATTGAAAAGAAAAGTCTACACTTGGAATTTTCCAAACGTCGCTACTACGACCATATAAATAAAGTTGGAAATCCGAGCCTTAATGGTGTGGAAGGACTTTAAGTATCTTGAACTTCCTATCGCCTTCTCCTCCTGCTCGAGTTAAGGTTGGGACTCTCTGACCTTCAAAGTTAAAGGAAAAATTCAACACTAGGGATCGAAGCCAAAGAAACCAGACATGAGTGCTCTAAGATTCTCAATTATGCCAAGCTTCCCAAACCTAATCTTTCAAAAGATGAATTTGTTTCCCTAAAAAATCTCAATTTGAACAAAGATATAGTCATCCTAAAGGCGGATAAAGGCAATGCCATTGTCATGATGAACTCCTTGAATTATGACTCCAATTTAACCGATCTCTTATATTATTCTTCTTATAAACTCCTACATCCCAATCCTCTCAACAAAATCACTAATCAAGTCTCTAGAGCTATTAACTCCTACTCCTCTTCACTTGACCCCTTCATCAAGAAGCACATTCTTCCCCACAATCCCTTACCACCCAGAATTTATGGTCAACCTAAGACCCATAAAAATATACTCCTCTCCACCCCATTATCAGTGCAACAGGAGCCCCCACTCATGCCCTTTCTCATTTTTTAGCCGACAAATTTCTTCCTTTCAGTGGTGAATCTAATTCCTCATCAAAGACTCCTATTATTTTATTGATAAAATTAGAGACCTCCACCTCACTGAACATAGTCTTATAGTTAGCTTTGATGTGGTATCCCTCTTCACCAAAATATTCATCCCTAAAGCTCTTGAAATTATCTTTAATTTTGTTGATGATGAAACCCACAATCTTGTCAAACTTTACCTCTCCTCTACTTTTTTTCTATTTTAAAGGAAAATTCTATGAGCAAATTGAAGGAACTGTGGCGGGATCTTGTCTCTCCCACGTAGTCACGAAAATATTTATAGAACATTTGAATCCCTTGCCCTTAATTCCTATCTTGACAAGCCCAAATGTTGGTATTGTTTTGTGGATGAAACCTTTGTCATATATCCCCATGCGAGGTCCTCCCTGGATAACTTCTTAAACCATATCAATAGTATCTCCCCTCATATCCAGTTCCCTATGGAAGTTGAGCATGATGGCTATCACCCTTCCTTGACATCTTGGTCAATCAACAACTAGATGGATCTCTTTCCCATCAAGTGTAGTGAAAAAGACCCATATCGATAGGTACCTTCATGCTCAATCCCACCACCATCCCTCTAAAAACATTGTTGTTCTCAAAACTATGATCAACTGAAATATTCACATCTTTGATCCCCAACATCTTTCCCAAGAAATATCTCACCTAACCAAGGCCCTTATGGCCAATGGATACCCTAGACACATAATTAACATGCCTTTTCAACAAGTCCTTCATCCTAAACCTCGAACCCCCAACCCCCCAAGCATCCCTCCCTTATACAATCATTTGTATCTCTCCCTTTCATCCATGGTATCATGTATCACATCTCCAAAATTCTTATTAAAAGAAACACTGAGAACCATATTTAAACCCCATAAGACATTGAAACAATCCCAAGGTGTCTAGCAAATTCCTTGCTCTCAGGGAATAACATATATACATCAAACTAGAAGGCCCGCCCAAACTCGTCTCAAAGAACACATCGTTGATACCAACCATAATCGCATTAATAAATATTCTATAGTCGAACATTCATTTAACACTAAACATCACATTTGTTTTGATTAAGTGAAAATTCTAGCCCTCATAACTCATTACTCCTCCCGACTGATCAAGGAAGCCTTAGAGATTGAAAAACATCTATCGAGCTTCAATCGCGAAGATGGCTATAAATTAAGTCATTCTTGGAAACCACTTATCCATCATCTTCGACAATAATTCTTTTTAACGTTCTAATCTACTCCCACTTCTTTTCTCGCAAAGCTCGAGCCTTTGCTTACCCCTTCTTTCCCCTTACTTTCTCTCTTTCTCCATTCTTCCTATGTTACCTTTTCTCTTTCTCCTTTCCCCTTTTCCTCTCTAAATTTTTTTTCATTTATTGATCTTTACACATCTTTAATTTTCTCACTTCTTAAATGTTTTAATAATAAAAATAAATTAAACCAACATATTTTTAACAATTATAGTCCAATTTGGTCATGTGTTTAATCCAAAATCTTAGTATTATATTTTGCATTCTTTTTATTCTTTATCTTCGCATCTTTTCTAACCTATTTATAGGGACAAAATCATATTCTGCCTTTATCACTAAAAGTATGTTTTCACTCTCAACTTTCTCACTATGCAATTTTTTTTAATTAAATAAATTTATTTTCACTTTTATTTGTATTTCTATTATTTTCATTTTTATATTTTATATTATTATTATTTATTTGAAATACTAATTTTAAACCATAAATAAATAAGTAAGAATTATTATTTATAAATTTAATTATTTTTCCTATTGGTCAATCTTTACACTTACAATTGATTTCACTCTCAACTTCTCATTTTGGAATTGTTTTTAATTAAATAAATTTATTTTCACTTTTATTTTTATTTATAATATTTTTCATTTTTATATTTTATATTATTATTATTTATTTTTGGAATTATTTTTAATTAAATAAATTTATTTTTACTTTTATTTTCATTTATATTATTTTTCTTTGTTATATTTTATATTATTATTATTTATTTGAAATATTAATTTATAACCGTGAATAAATAAGCAAGAATTATTATTTCTAAATTTAATTATTTTTTCTATTGTTCAATCTTTACACTTACAATTGATATTACTCAATTATTTGAATTTGAACTCTTTTCTTTTAATACAACTATTCTCAATTTTTTTAAGGTCATTCCCTTTTCACTCTATTTTTCCCCACTTTTAAAATATTATTGTAACAAGTTTTATAACTAACTCTTAAATTTAAATAGTTTATTATTTATCTTAACCCTATGATTGGTCTTCCTCTTTAATTTTAAAATTTTATCTTTTTTTCTCTTTCAAATATTTCAATCCTTATTTACATGATATTTTTAACGACTAATTCTCCCCTCAACTCTATTTATTTCTCTATCCTTACTCTTTACTCACAGCGACTTCAATAGGATCATGAAGATGGGTGGAGTGTCCACTCGAAACGTATCGATAGTGTTTAAACTTTGACACAATGCAAAATCCAGAAATCAAACACAGTATTGCTTATAGTTTGATGGGGCTTCAAAAGGAAACCTTGCGGTGGCAAGTGCAAGGGGGTGATCTATAACTAAGAGGGACAATTGGTTAAATAATTCACTTTTTTTTGTAAGCAAGAAGATTATATTATAAAGAAGCCTTCAGTACATAAAAGTTAGGACTTTAAGGGCTTAGTGTGCCTCAGATATCAGCATGATTCTTTAAACAGATTCATCACCAAAATTGAATTTCCCCTTATCTACCCTTGCCACTAACTTATCCTCCATTTTTTCCATTACATCTGGTTACATCAGTATCTGTCATATACATTCACAAAAAGAGGCTACATAACAGTGATCCCTTCTACTACAACCACAACCCCTAAGAGAAACTAAAAAATTAACAAAGCTAAAAAACTAACTTCATCCTGGACTAGAAAAGACATGTCAGGTAAATAACACCTAATCCCTGAAGCAGTCCCGAAACCCATCATTTTGGTGCATGGGGGACGTTTTGGTGCATCGTGGTGCTTGAGTGAAGACCACCAAGTTTGGATTCCTCCTCAGCAGCAGGTTGAACCTTCGGAATGTGAATAGGGCATGGACCACGAAAACGTGCCACAGGTGAGCCTTCCTCTGCAGCATCATTCTCTGGCATGATTCTGAGCTTCATGGCAATGCTATCAATATTTATGTGCATCAGGCAGTTGTCGTGGTAGTGCTCATTCCATGCTTTAGTAGGTTCCTCGTTGCCCAATGCTTTGGTTTCCATGTCCATCAGGACGTGGGTTACCAGTGTTAAATTTTCATATGCTAAGCTAGATCATTAGTATTTCATTTCGATTTCATAACAAAAGCATATAAACAGGATCACTGAAAGATGGACAAGCACAACCATACAAAAGGAGAACACAAAGATTTATCCTGGGAAAAACCTAGCAAAAGCTTCCTCAATATAGATGCCCCAAAAGATAAAAGATGAAACCAACAAGGAGATCAAAGCCTGATCCTCCTCCTTCTCCAGCTACTTCTCTTCTCCACTAATGCGCTACACAAGTGAGAGTGTGTGTGTCTCAAATGAGGAGCACCACACCTCTATTTATATTCATCCGTTCACTTGAATTAACTCATTCGACATGTAGGCTCGAGTTAATCATGTAGGCTCGAGTTACACATGTAGGCTCAAGTAACCACACTAGGGTGCTAATGACCCACCTTTACAAATAGAGGGGACAACCTCATGACTCTTATTAGTTATTCCAATTAGAAGCATCGGGGTACAAGATAATACAAGTGGTTCTCCTGGTAGGACCATCGGGGACCACAAAAGATACATATAGAATATTCTTCGAAGTTACAATATTTCAACACTCCCCCTTAACGAGAAGGGTATTCTACAACAACATCAACAACAACAATAGTAGGAGAGGACATCATCAACATCATCAGGGTAACACATCTATAAATCATTGGAATATTTTCAACATCATATAGTCTTCGTCTTCAATATTTGATGACGGCAACTCTTTAATCAACATCAGCATCTTTTGACCTTTTGATCAGCAACATCTTCAACACTTTGATCTTTCGATCAGCAACATCTTCAGCACTTAGATATTTCGATCAGCAAAGACATCTTCAGCATTTTGACCTTTCGATCAGTAACATCATCACATTCTGATTAGTAACATCGTGATCAACACCATCATCATACTTCAACTCTTGAACAGAATCATCATCATCATATTCTGATCTTTAGTTCAGTATGTCATCATCATCACATACTGATCATCATCATCGTCACACTCTGATCTTTCGATCAGTACATCATCATCATCATACTCTTGATCGTTCGATCAGTACATCATCATCATACTCTGATATTTTGATCAGTACATCATCATCATCATAAAAACATCATCATCATGAAAACATCAATATCATCAAAACATCATTATTATCAAAACATTCAACATCATCAAAACATCAAAATATCATCATCATCACACTCTGATCTTTCGATCAGTACATCATCATCATCAAAACATCAAAATATCATCATCATCACACTCTGATCTTTCGATCAGTACATCATCATCATCATAAAATCATTATCATCAAAACATCAACATCGTCAAAACATCAACATCATCATCATCAAAACATCAACATTATCCTTCCTTTCAGAATTACGGGATCAACATGTCTGTGGTACTCAGACGATCCTTCCTGTCGGAATTACGGGATTTAGGTCTTTACGGAGTTACTAACGATCCTTCCTTTTGGAATTACGGGATCAACACATTTGTGGAGCTCAGACGATCCTTCCTTTCGAAATTACAGGATCAAGTCTTTACGGAGCTACTAACGATCCTTCCTTTCAGAATTACGGGATTTAGGTCTTTACGGAGTTGCTAACGATCCTTCCTTTCGAAATTACGGGATCAACACATTTGTGGAACTCAGACAATCCTTCCTATTGGAATTACGGGATCAATTCAATGATCCTTCCTTTCGAAATTACGGGATTTAGGTCTTTATGGAGTTACTAACGATCCTTCCTTTTGGAATTACGGGATCAACACATCTATGGAACTCAGACAATCCTTCCTATTGGAATTACGGGATCAACACATCTGTGGAACTCAGACAATCCTTCCTGTTGGAATTACGGGATCAAGTCTTTACGGAGCTACCAACAATCCTTCCTTTCAGAATTACGGGATTTAGGTCTTTACGGGGTTACTAACGATCCTTCCTTTCGGAATTATGGGATCAACACATCTGTGGAACTCAGACAATCCTTCCTATTGGAATTACGGGATCAATTCAATGATCCTTCCTTTCGAAATTACGGGATTTAGGTCTTTATGGAGTTACTAACGATCCTTCCTTTTGGAATTACGGGATCAACACAGTTGTGGAACTCAAACAATCCTTCATGTTGGAATTACGGGATCAACACACGTTCTCGAATACCGAAGTCATCGGATCTATTCTGAACCGAGGTTCAAGGATGATACAATCCTACTACCTTGTCGATGACCGAAGTTCACCGGATCCGTTCTGAACCAAAGTTCAAGGATGATACAATCCTGCCACCTTCTCGATGACCGAAGTTCACTGGATCCGTTCTGAACCGAAGTCCAAGGATGATACAATCGTGCCACCTTCTCTATGACCAAAGTTCACCGGATCCGTTCTGAACCGAAGTTCAAGGATGATGCAATCCTGCTACATTCTCGATGACCAAGGTCACCGGATCACTTTTGGACATATGTCCCAGGATGATACAATCCCTCTTCATTCTCGAAGACCGAGGTCTCCGGCTCACTTCTGGACATATGTCCCAGGATGATACAATCCCATTGCAACATCACTACTCCCCCTTTCAAGGAAGGTCTTTCCAAACCACACCAAGCTTGTCTCGATAGTATTCGAACTTTACTCGAGACAGAGGCTTCGTTAGCACATCACCATCTAAACCATCATCATCTACATCTTCAGTATGTGAATACTGAACTATCACCATCTGTATCTCCAGTATGTGAATACTGAAAGCATCATCTATATATTCAGTATGGGAATACTGAAACATCATCATCTGCATCTTTATCTTGTAAGTAGAAATATCGGATTTCTATGTGTTACAACAGAACATAGGGTTCTCTGTTATCACAACTCTTGTTATCACATAGAATCAATGTAGTATCCATCTTCAGGTCAAGGAGACCTGATATCAGCTTTCGAAGCCATATGGCTTCACAACTTAGCAGAGCAATCTGCTATGTATTCTGCTTTTGTTGTTCTAAGAGAAACACTGGACTATTTCCTGCTAAACCATGAACTCATAGCAGACCCCAAACAAAAGCATCTACCTGATGTGCTTTTCCTGTCTGAGATACTTCCAACCCAATCTGCATCTGTATAGCCATACAATCTGTAGTCATGGCTACCATCATAGTATAGACCAAGCTCTA
>LPNX010886832.1:325231-565292 GCA_001517045.1 Pseudotsuga menziesii | reverse complement strand
ATCCCAAACATCATCATAACATCTTCCATGAGTTCGTCTTGTCAGATCATCAACATATCCTAGTCTTCTGCATTCAACTTTGAAGGTTGGAACCCACTTCACTCTTGGTAAAGTCTCGATCCATCAGGAAGCTGTCCATCATGTCGTACTGTGTCGAACTCAGATATCTTCTGTAGTCACTCCCCCTGAAGTGGAGTATTATCTTCATTCTTCATTATGTATAGGTGATTCTATGATTGATATATACTTGTCAATACCCCAAATTTTCCGAAAAATTTAAAATTTTCAAAAATACAGACAAGTTTCATAAATGCAGTCAACTAATTAATTAATTAGTTATACGGTACTGAATTTTATTATCTGAATTATCTATTTGGTTGTGTTTATTTTACCGAACAGTTCTTTTCAGTTTACTGACTTGTTTTCTTATTGCGACTACAAGGTGGAACTGTCATGAAATTCTGGGCTTACTTAGCTTTCGAGCTAACGCAGAAGTTTTCCTGCTCTGACAGCCTTACAGGTAAGAAGTTTGGGTGCTGCCTGTTCGAAATTCTAAAGCATTCAGCTATATGTTCGTTGTACAAAAAAAATATCTCCTTAAAGAGTATAAAGGCTAAACAATTTCCAAGCTCATTGAGGTAAAAGAAAAATCATTTATCTGCCCTTCTTTTTAAAATGCTATGGAGAGGAGATTTAAAATTCTAACTGTGATGGCGACAGTTGCTTTTCTTTTAGAAAATATAAATTATAATTTTTATAGCATTTTGAACGCTTGATGTCCACAAAAGTCGTAAAGAGGAAAGTGTTTAAAACTTTTCTTTGTAAGCAGGTTAAAAGGATGGCTGAAAAGTGACATTAAGAATCTACTTTAACTTATAAATCTATGGAGTAAGAAAGTCATGTGCAACATTAAGAAAATTCTTAATGCTTTTGTTCCAACTTCCAAGGTTCTTACAGTTTGACTGGATTGTCTCTTTGATATCAACTGCCATCTATTAGATTAAGCTAATAAGAAAGAAATGAACTCTTTACACACAGCTCATGAGTACAATTTCAACTCAGTTATGGTTATTAGATCATCAAGGTCCTCTAAGTCAAACCTGAAGAATACTGTGATGTTAAACTTCTTTTGTTTGTAACTCAAAAGTTTATAACTATGTGATTACTCTAATGCATAGCTAAAATAGTTCTATCATGAATAGCATCTTATTCTAAGAAGGTTCCATTATTTAAACATTATAAGACATAACCTTGATGGACTTAACACCAATGAAGGAAAGAATAATATATCATTTTTATAATGGTATTATTATTGACCCTGCCTATGATTAGCTTTAGGGTAATCTTTTTTTTTGTTTAAAGGATCTTATGTTAATTGAATAGTGGCATAACCCGTACCATTACCAAGGTAGTTTGTTAATAGTTTATTTTTGCAAAAACATAACAAAAAGGTTCCACTTAACCATAGTGAGCACAAAGTTTAGTTTTTATTGACAAATATAAACGTTGGTTGAATAACTAACGAGTTGTCAAGTGTTGGTCGTAATGTTCTCCACGACTTGTATGTTTGACTAAGCATAGTTTGAGCAACATAATAATTTATTGGCTTTCATGCAACGTGTAAATTAGGTTAATAATGGGAACAAGGGAAGAGGTGGAACTTTCGAATTGCTAAATGATTGGAATCAATCTCTCGGTGGGACGTTCGTTGGAACTATACACTCAAACCCACAGTGCACAAATTATTTGTTGGTCTATCGTGGCGTTATCTTGGCCGTGTACTGCACTGATAAAAGAACTCTCCCTCGAACCCTAATCTTATTGTTCCCTCCGTAGTTTTCGGCCTCCTGCCGCTCTGCGATAGTGTTGGTGCACCCTCGTCGCGCCGCTCCTCTGAATGGTAATCTCCCAGCTCGTTATCCTCCTCGTGATCTTGTCCAAAAGCATAGTAAGGAAGTGTCATCCCAAAGTAATTTTGATTGTCATGAGTTCGCGGTTCTTCCTTCAGGTTTTCCCTGTCATACTAGTTCGAACCTGAACTCTTTGACTGTAAACATCCCCCTTCTTCTTTAGTTTGGCATTACGAGGGTGATTCTTCACTTCAAAGCGATGTAGCTCATGTTTCACAGTGTACTGTGTGTTGTTTTGGGGATTGGGTAACAATACAGCTCTAGGGTTTTACCTTATTGAGCTGATGATTGAGACTCTCTGCTGTCAGTAGTTTATGGAGTATAGTAACACCGTCTTCCTTGCAGTTGATGAAAGACCTCCTCCTACTCATGTTGGTCGCTGTTTTGCTGGTTATCGGTGGTTACATTTCTATTAAGTTCTGAGGTAAGAATATCATTCGTTCTATCATTATTATTGCACAATTCTTTATTTATGTAACTGTTCAAAATTGATATATCATATTAACAGTAGGGTGTGATGTAATCGCAGGTTTACACCTGTCTCCTTCTCTCTGCGTAGCTGGTAAAATATTGCGGCGACTTGAAGATTACGGTAAGCCCTGGACTTTCCATGGTTGTTCTACCTTGTACAAACCCTTATGGGATTTTATGGGTTGGTCGTCGCGGCCTGAATAACCCTTGTGGGTTTTGGTTATTCTGGTTATTTGATTCGTTGTTTTTAATGGGTGTTGAACCCCTTGTTTAGTGTAAGGTTCTCCGGCTTCGGCCATGAGTGTAAATTTTGTCTTGTTTTGAATACATTGTTTATATATATAAATGGAAAGGCTGTAAAAGCCTCATTCTGTGGATTTTAATTACGGTCGTGAGTAAAAACATACTGTATTGAACTCTACAGTTGTTAACTCTGTTGTATATTTTGGATTATTAGGGTTTTACCCTAATTTTGACAGTATAAGAAATTATCACAGCTTCTTTTAAATTATTGTTAATTTATATTGTTCTTCTGCAAAATTTGAGGGTTATTAGTTATGTTTTATAATATATGGTTAAGCTCGATAAGTCGAGCATTCTATAACTCTGTTGTTTCCTTCCTGTTCGATTATGCACTTGTAAATGTTGATGTATAGTTTGTACCCTTTAAAATATAGGGTCTTTATGTTTTTAACGAAGTTCTCAAGTAACTGTCAGTTTATCTTGGAGGACAGAAATTATATTTATTTCAAGTTTGCAATTAATGTAATAAGAACATTACTTTAAGTTCATAATAATAATGTTCCTATAATGTATGTAATAGAAAGTATATTGTTATTAATATAATAAGGATGTTATCTTTCTTGTGAGTACTAAAGCTTCTATAGTTAATATATTTAGTTTTATTTTATAAGTACATAGAAAGATAGCATTCTGTTATCTATTTCTTGTGCCATCTATGCTAAATACTTTATAAAGTTCTCTTAGTATTTAGTTTGTCTTACTAAGTTATGATATTTGTATATATGATATAAATCAATTAACAACTATCTAGGATCTATCTCGTAAATATATATATGGTAATATTCATTTAAACTTTATGAAAGATAGATTAACAGCTCTAGACATTGTTCGAGTTTAGTTTAATAAAGAAAAATAATAAAATGATTACATTACTAATCATATATATAATCTAAACCAGCTTGGTTTGACAGTAGAATTTAATCAATATTTAACTATTCCTATTTTCAGTTATGTTGTTAGACATAAAGTAGTTACATGAACTCAAACTGGACGAAATAAACTGTAAAGTTTAAACAGCATGTTTATCTAGTATAGTTCTACTCCAGTGCAACTATTATAATCTAAAAATAATAATAAAACTTCTGAAAGTAATAACTGTACAAGGAATAGTTTTATCCACTATCACATAGTACTGTTAGTAAAAGGTATCTCTTCTGATAATAGATAAAGAAACAATCTATTATTCTACAGTTTTATCACATCATCTTTATTTATAATTTCACCCCTGTGCTGGAGTACGGTCTGGATCACTCCATATGAGGAAAAACATAGGTGGGGTTTTAATTCTCATCAAAAGATTATGTTACTAAACAAACTAAGAACAACTTCTTTACTAAACCATCTAAATCCTTACATCATAAGCTACAAACATAACATTCAATCATACACAGATATTAAACAAAGATTATTAGATGGCAGAACCTGTTCTTGAGCTTGGATGACAACAGTAATGGGAGGCTGTTCCTCCATACCAACTCCTGGAGAGCGCTCAAACAGCGACTCCTCAGGACCCCCGAGCTTGCTCTGGTCTCCCTGGCTGGAACTAGGTGCAGCAATAATCAATACCAGTCTTCAGACTCATTACAAACCCTGAACTTATCAGTAAGTTCTCTCAGCTAGCAAGCTGAAACAGACCAAGTTACTACAGATTCTCTCTCAAAACACCTTCCTTATTGTTTCCCTTTTTCCCAATGAAATTCCTTGAAGAGCATTCCTCCTGAATGATTCTTCTCCTAGAAAAATATTTGAGCAAGCTCAGCTCTATTCATTGGATACTTTTAAAAGATTGCCTAGGTTTTTTTTGGGTTAGTTGTCATTTATTGAGCCACCTGCTCTGATCCCACTTTCTTGGGCGATCATGACCCCAAATGTAAGGAAGTTGCCACCTGCAACATAGGAAGTGTTTGAAGATGCTGCCACTTGTCTTTTTCCCTCCACCTAGTTCCTTCCACTAGTTTGACCAGTAACACTCTTATTAACAGCTCTCCCATGCTGTTGTCTCCACTTTTTATTTATTAATAATAAAATATTCAGAATTACATTCCACTTCTTTTGACTCTGCTGAGTCATCAGTTCCTACTTAGCATTAAATTTAACATAATATCTTAGGAAATCAAATTAAAGCAATTAACATTATTTTACAAAATTGGGGTATGTGACAATACTGGTCAATAGAGTATGTCATGTCATAGTCTATTCTTTCTGAGGCAAATCACAATTCTTGCTTTGTACACTTGTTCTTGCAGATCCATATGGAAGATACTACGTACTTCTCTTTATGTCTCGAAATCATATCATATACATCATTCCCCATAATCAACTGTTATTCTTTGATCATAGCTTCTTTCATAGCATTTTTTTCTTCATCTTGAGTTATCTCCCATACCCATGGTGGTCTTCATCCTTCGAGGTGGATCTACCGCTCTTTGAAGCTCTTTCTTTCGTCATGGTGTCTCTAACCCTGGGAGATTCAGATTCATGTTTATTGAATTGTCATCACTTGTTATTCGGAACAAGTCTCATCCTTCTTTTCTTTTAGGAGGTTGTATAGGACCTTTCCTACAATTCAAATGCACCAATTGCATGGTTATAACTACATATGCATAACGACAAATTCTTATGCATCATGCAACTATTTAGCCAATACAACATTCATCCATATCTCACAGAAACTTTCTATATGCCTTCCATCTCTACCATGACATCATTGAGATTGTGCACTAATCCAATATGTCAGCAAATAGTTTTCATTCTAGATAAGTAACAATGGAGATTTGTATAGAACCATGAGCTACTTACCCATCACATGCATGCAAACAACACATCAACTCAATATAATCAAATGCATAACAAAACAATATCATTAAATGACAATTGAATACTTATCTTTTGTTTGTTTTGTGGGTAGACTCCTTCTTGATCATTCTGCTTCATCATATTCTTCATCCATGAAATCATCATTTCTTATCCAAATGATAAGATGGATAAGAGGTTCGTCAAGAATTGAGTTCTTCATATTCCTCATCGCTTGAGGGATCTTCTTTGAATGGTGAGAGCGTGATCTTCAATTTGCTCCCATCTTTCTTCTTCTCTTCTTATGAGACGAGCTTCTTCTTCTTCCCAGAGTCAACAGAAAGTAATCACTTACGTTTGGCACACATTCCTCACATGAATGAATCCCATGATCATGCGAGGCCATTCTCTGCTTCTTCTTCTACCGCTTCAAGATGCTATGCATTCTGGATCTTCACATTCTTCAACTATTTTCTCAAATCCATCTTTTGAATTATGTTCTTATCTTCAAATAGCTTGATCAAGGAATCAAACATCTTCGGTGTCTTTAGGGAAGACACTTGTGGTACAATTTGATCCGTGATTGAATCAACAATGATCTTCTTGGCCTTGATCAAGTTCTTATTGTGTAAGGCTTTGAGGCTCATCTCCCTCTAGAACTGGAACCTCTCTACTCATGTAGGTGTCCAATTCATTTTCTTCAGAGAGATCAAATACTTCCATGCTTGGAAGTTTTCAACTTCACCAATATTATCATCAATTTGATGTGATATATCACTTTTAAATGAGAACCTCAAATGCAAATAGCAAAAGATTAGATCTTACCGATTTGAGGTGTCCGTCCTGCTTCCGGAGCTGGCTGATCTAGGGTTTGTCAGAGAAACCCTAATTTTCAAAACTTTGAATCTTTCAGATTTTATTGGATAGAAATATCTATCTCTTCAAATGGAGCTGTCCAATGTACTCCTTTTCTGAAAACAGTGGAGGGAAGCTCCCGGAACAGGAAGCCCTAGTTTTCCAATTTCTTCTGCAGAAATGCCTGTTACTGTTTCTATGATATCTCTGAAATTAATGCTCCTCTGTGTCTGAAATTTCGCACTGAGGTAACCTCACATGTCCCTGATCCAAAACCATATGTTTCATTAGAATTTGTTTCACCAATTTGTATTTATGATCATTTTACCAAGGTGACCTGTTACAGGACTGTTCAGAACAGTGACGTTGTATGGCATGCCACATGTCACTGGTTCATATTCACGTTCAGAAATTAGGACCACAGAAAGTAACATCCGTTTTATTTTTGGAATATCTTTAGGAATTCCATTTGGACCTCTATAGCCCACGCTACAACAATTCTCCCCAAGTGTCCTGTTTAGGGATGAATTCTGGAAGAGGCTGGAACCCTAACGTGGAGGGATCATATATCCCAGAATATAGCGAATATAAGGCTGAATTTTGGATACAGTGTAAATAAGTATTTTATCTTCGGCCTCTGTAATTTTCAACTCCTGATCCTTCACCAATATCAGGATATAGCGAATGTACCAAAACTTAGTAGTTTTAGTATTTAGGGTTTTTCCAGATCGGGGTCAAACTAGGGTTTGACTTTCCCGGAGTTTCACCCAACCAAATTTCTTGATCCAGGTCTCTAAAATTTGATTTTGATGAGGAGAACAATCCTATGCTAGGCTCACTCAAAAATTCTTCTTCTGTAGAAAGCCCTAATTTTCCGCACCAAAACTGAAAAATGCTCGGAATCAAATTCCACTTCGACAGAAAGATGCGCCCTTCAATGGAGAGTCAGTCTAGCCCTCTTTTGCTGATCGATCATGGATAGAGACCCAAAAAATAAGAATCCCTAGATTATTTAGCTGCATAATGTCTTCTTTCAGGGTGGCTCTGATTCCATGTTAAATTTTCATATGCTAAGCTAGATCATTAGTATTTCATTTCGATTTCATAACAAAAGCATATAAACAGGATCACTGAAAGATAGAAAAGCACAACCATACAAAAGGAGAACACAAAGATTTATCCTGGGAAAACCCTAGAGGGAAAAACCCAGCAAAATATTCCTCAATATAGATGCCCCAAAGATAAAAGATAAAACCAACAAGGATATCAAAGCCTGATCCTCTTCCTTCTCCAGCTACTTCTCTTCTCCACTAATGCGCTACACAAGTGAGAGTGTGTGTGTCTCAAATGAGGAGCACCACACCTCTATTTATATTCATCCGTTCACTTGAATTAAATCATCCGACATGTAGGCTCGAGTTAATCATGTAGGCTCGAGTTACACATGTATGCTCAAGTAACCACACTAGGGTGCTAATGACCCACCTTTACAAATAGAGGGGACAACCTCATGACTCTTATTAGTTCTTCCGATTAGAAGCATCGGGGTACAAGATAATACAAGTGGTTCTCCCGGTAGGACCATCGGGGACCACAAAAGATACATATAGAATATTCTTCAAAGTTAAAATATTTCAACAACCAGTTCCTTTGTAACCCAATGGGTAGTGACTATCTCGTCGTAGGTGAAGAGTCACCCAGCTATGGTACCAGGATCGCTAACCCATTCTTCCACCTCGACCTTGATTTTTTACATATCCATGTACTACACTTGGTTCCACAAGTCTCATTCAACACTCTCAATTTCCTCCCGAATTATTGGAGGTATACGCTCTTCGAAGAAGCGAGCAGCTTGCCCAATCCTCTGCATTTCACAGCACGACCTCTTCCTTTCCCCATTGCCTCCCTTCCTTCCCCTCGACACTTGTCTATTGGGATCCATCAAGAAAAGGGATTGGTGCTTCAACTGATATCCTACCCACTCTCGCTTTCTCACGACAAATCACCTTTAGGAAAAGAAGATGCAAAATGCAAGGAGGGCGAGCATAAGCTGAATATATAGCCACAATACTCATCTTAATTCGTTTAACCATACTAAATCCACTATAATTTCTATTTATTGACATAGTATTCCACTAGATCTATCTCCTATCCTTCGTAGGTCACCGTACCTTGCCCAGCAGAAGCCGGACTTGGTTGCAATCTTTCCTCATTAATGCCATTGGATGGGAATTCCTCCGTAATCAAATATCGAAAAGATGAGGTATCAGTGTCGAACCATGATGATGGGGTATGATGATTCTTGGAGATGGAAGAGGGAGACACGTGTACCTCAAACAAGTGACCCAACACTTGCCTCGTGTGTCCCATCATTTCTTGAGAAAGATTAAGGTCTTGGGCATCCAAGTGTGAGCATTCAAGATGCCACTCATTACCCCCATCCTCAAGTAGCTGGCATTCCACAATCCACTATCCACTCCTTTCACCGATGTTTTCCATCAAATCTTCCATCTTATTCCTGTCCCGTTTGACTTGGGTGAAGGACCAAGCATGGCGCCCTCTGATGAGATCAGCCAGTCTCTCCACCTAATATGTCATACGCTAGCTATCCACCACTTTGGCAATAGTTTTTCCACCTTGGAGCCTTTTGGCCATCTGGATGATGATATGAGAGTCACCTTATATTATCAGAGGTTCCCATCAATTATTGAGGGAGAGCTTGAGGCCTTGAAGTAAGCCTTCTAGCTCTACTGCATTGTTGGTGTCCGGTCCTAAATTCCCATGAGAGAGATAGATAACATTGCCATCATTGTTCCGGATAACTCCTCCATACCCAGTCGAGCCCGGGTTTCCTTTGGAGGCTCCATCGAAATTTAACTTGAAGTAGTCGCTTAGGGGTGGGCACCAGATGCTCAGACTAGTTGGGAACAATCTCTTTAACTTAAACTTTTTCCACCCATGTGGGGAGCAATCCATTCCCCATCTATTCAAGATCCATTTTTCATAATCATCCATCTCCCAATCTTTCTCATTCCACTCGATGATTTTGATAGCCTCCTGAATATGTTTATTAACTTGGTTCCAAACTGTTTGAAGCTGGTTTTTATTTCCTTCAAATACTCATCCATTTCTTTCCTTCCAAATTTCCCACATCAAATTTCCAAGGAACATGAGCCATATTTTACATATAGCTGGGTTTTTGCAAGCCTCCTTATACAACAATTTTATCGTTTGGTGAGGTTGGCCTCTCACATGATGAGTCCTTCAAAAAATTACAGCTCTTGAGTCCCATAAGGAGGAATCCATAGAGCATGAGTGTAGGAGATGATTTATAGTTTCCTCCTCACGTTCACATAGGGCACACCAGAACGGGCCATTCATGCCTCTTTTCATTAAATTTTCTCCTATTAGGATTCCTCTATGAACGACCAGCCAGATAAAGGTAGCATTTTTGGGACAAGGGTTAAAGTGCCAAATCGCAGTCCAAATATCCCTGTGCTGGATTTATTCTTGGTTGAATGCAATATTATAAGATTTTCTTGTGTTATAAGTCCCTTGAGATTGATATCCCCACCTCGATTTATTGGGTCCTCTTTGGATACGAATGCATCGTTCCTGAAGGCCCTCCAAAATCTTGTCAGTGTCTTCGACTGGGAATATTTGATTCCACTACTCCTATGGGTGCCATTCATAGAATTATTCGTCGTCCTACGCTTCTTTCCATAATTGATGGAGTTTAGTTAGCCCCAATTCTTTGGCTCTAGTCAAGCTAGCTTGGATATCAATCTGTGAAATGATCTGTGGCATATGCTGCCAAGAATCATTCCGAAAATTGGCATCATGTCCTTCTCTTATTTCCCAAAAGCTATGATCTTGGATTATCCCTCTGTTCATATGAGCATAATCCCATATATGGGATCCTTACTTTCCTTTGTTAAACCTTATAAGATCTTGTTTTAACTTTTGATTTTCCTTGAGCATACTTGTTATGCCATAATTTTTCCCACGGATCTTCTTTATGTGATACCCAGCTCCACCAAATTTTCGCTCCTAGAAATTGATTGTTTTTCTCTAGGTCTCTCAATCCCATACCACCTTGACCCTTTGGTTTACAGACAGTGTCCCAACTCACCATATCCCATCTATGACTGCCCTTATAGCCTCCCCACGAGAATTTTCTCTGAATTGCCCTAATTTGTTTTAGAACCAATTTTGGGGCTGCTAGGGTAGAAAATAGGTATATGGGCATAGCTTGAAGTACTTCTTTCACTAAAACGACTTTGCTAGCTAGGTTGAGAGGTCTAAAATACCAATTATCCAATTTCCTTTTCATTTGTTCCACTAAATATTCCCAAGACACTCTCTTGATCACCCCTTCATCCAACGAAGCACCAAGATATTTTGACGGAAGGGAGCTTCCTTGGAATCCCAGGATACGCAGAATATTCTATTGATTGATCCCGGGGGTGTTAAAAAAGAAAACTTGGAACTTTTTATTATTTACCTCTATCCTGGAGGCCCTTGAAAAGGAGCTCACACGTTTCTTCGGAACCTGCACCTCTTGAGCCAATGAGTGTCCCATAATCATTGTATCGTCCACAAATTGTTGATGGGATGTCATTTCAAAACCACTATGAAGTTTTAGTCCGGTGAGCTCCATATTTGAAATATTATATTTGATAACCCTACTCATCCCTTCCTCCATGAGGATAAATAGAAAGGGGGATAGAGGATCCCCTTGTCTAATACCTCTTGAAGGTCTAAAATTTTTGGTAGGCGCTCCATTTAATAGAATAGAGAAGAAAGTTATAGAAGTGATATTCATTATCCATCAAACCCACTCTTGGTGGAAACCATAAGCCTCAAGCATTTGTTTCATAAATTTCCAACTTAATTTTTCATAGTATTTTGAGATATCAAGCTTTAGCAACACGCATAGTTTTTTTGTAAATTTCAAAGAGTGGATGACCTCATGGAATAATATGATTTCATCCAGAATCTGGCGTCCTTTCATAAACCCCGATTGTTATTGGGATACCAAGTCTGAGAGGATAGGATTTAATCTATTATCCAACACCGTTGTTATAATTTTGTAAATAACATTGCATAGAGCTATAGGTCTAAACTTACCAGGAGATTCAACCCCATCCTCCTTGGGGATGAGAGTTAGAAAGGTGGAATTGAAAGCTCTTAAAACTCCTTTATCCCTTCTCGAGTCCTCCATGATTTTCCACACTTCGTCTTTGATCAAATCCCAAAAGTGGTGGAATAAATTGGTTGTGAAACCATCTAGGCCCGACGCTTTTCCATCCACCATTTGGTTGACCGCCTCCTCCACTTCCCAGAGTTCCACAGGTTTCAATAGGACTTCATTTTGGTTTGTTGTAACCTGCCTTGGGATATGTCCAGTAATCTTTCTGATGTCTCCAGACCTATCTAACCGATCTTCCTTCATGATGGTTCCAAAGTACTGAACTAGTTGTTTCCATGGCTTCCCTGGTCCCGACATATTTCCCATTATCTTTTTTTAACTTCAACAACTTTTCCCTTTGATGGTTTTGGACCACTGTGTGATGAAAAAAAATTGTATTTCTCTCCCCTTCGTGCAACCATTGGTTTCTAGATTTTTTTTCCAATAGGTTTCCTCATGTCCTTCCTGAGAATTAAGCTGGTCTAGGAGGACATGTTCTCTGTGTTTTAGGTCCTCGTTGTACCCATTGTCCATACCTTCCCTTTGAAGCTCTTGGAGATTGTCCTTGAGAAGCTTCTTTTATTGGAATATGTCCCTAAATTCCTCCTTATTCCACTTACGTAGGTTTTCCTTTAAATTTCTCAACTTTTGTTGGAATTAGTACATTAAAGTTCCCCTTATGGGTTCCATCTCTTCCCACCATTTACCAACAAGTTCCTTGAAATTCCCGTGTTCAAGACAGAATTGTTAAAATCGGAAAGGGCCCCTAATGGGTGGACCACCATCCTCCCAAACCAATCTAATGTTCCAATGATCAGAGCCTGCAGAGGGGAGGACCTGGGTGGTCACTTCCCTGTCTCCATTAATCCTTGCCTCAGATAGAATGAATCGGTCTAACCGAGAAGCCACATGATGTTCCCCTCCTCGTCTGTTATTCCATGTGTACCATTCGTTCCCATTTTCTATGTCAACCAACTTTCTCTCACTGGTATGAAATCTTTGAAAGAAATATTGGTTGCTTATAAAGTATGTCTTCCTCCCTTCTTCTCCTCCAAGGCCTCCTCGTCTGTTATTCCATGTGTACCATTCGTTCCCATTTTCTATGTCAACCAACTTTCTCTCACTGGTATGAAATCTTTGAAAGAAATATTGGTTGCTTATAAAGTATGTCTTCCTCCCTTCTTCTCCTCCAAGGCCTCCTCGTCTGTTATTCCATGTGTACCATTCGTTCCCATTTTCTATGTCAACCAACTTTCTCTCACTGGTATGAAATCTTTGAAAGAAATATTGGTTGCTTATAAAGTATGTCTTCCTCCCTTCTTCTCCTCCAAGGCCTCCTCGTCTGTTATTCCATGTGTACCATTCGTTCCCATTTTCTATGTCAACCAACTTTCTCTCACTGGTATGAAATCTTTGAAAGAAATATTGGTTGCTTATAAAGTATGTCTTCCTCCCTTCTTCTCCTCCAAGGCCTCCTCGTCTGTTATTCCATGTGTACCATTCGTTCCCATTTTCTATGTCAACCAACTTTCTCTCACTGGTATGAAATCTTTGAAAGAAATATTGGTTGCTTATAAAGTATGTCTTCCTCCCTTCTTCTCCTCCAAGGCCTCCTCGTCTGTTATTCCATGTGTACCATTCGTTCCCATTTTCTATGTCAACCAACTTTCTCTCACTGGTATGAAATCTTTGAAAGAAATATTGGTTGCTTATAAAGTATGTCTTCCTCCCTTCTTCTCCTCCAAGGATGTAATCAAATTGAAATCGCCTCCCATGATCCAGAACTGGTTTTCCATTTCTTGTGCTTCCTTATACAAGAGTAATAAGAAAGTTGGTTTTTGAGTTATAATACTTGTCCATAGACACTGGTGAGTATCCCTTTTACCTCTGAATTGCATACCTAGAATTATGCACTGATAGAGAACCAGGTTTCCCTAAAATTATTGAGGTGCAAGGCCTCAGGTTTCCATAGAATATTTAGTCCGCTAGTCTCCCCTACTGCATCAATAGTTATCCCTAGGATTCCACACCATATTTTACTCCTAATTGCTTGCATATTGTCCAAGTTGCAGTTAGTTTCTTACATAAATAACACATGAGGTTTCTCCTTTCTTAACTTATTTCGAAGGGTCTTCACTTTCCCAGGATTGTTGACCCCTCAGATATTCCAGGTTATTATTTTCATTGGGAATTTTTATTAACTTTTGTGAAGGCCACTTCTATCATCAGATACTAGCCCGACTGAATCATCCTTGTTCCAGTCTTTTCTATTCTATGCCTATTCATCTCTCTCCCATGTTTTTCCCCATCTTCAGGTTGTTTTCATTTACTACCCTTCAATGGATCCTTACTAATGCCCAACTGTGGGGAATCCTTGGTTTTAAGGATTTCCTCCTGTAGAAGTTCTAACTTCCTTCTAGAGACATACCCTTGTCCTTTCTTACTACATTCTTTATCTATTTCATCTAGATCCAGTTCTCCTAAGTCCATATCCTTCGTTTCCTTTGGCATTTATTCCTCCATATCCTCCATTATCTCTTATGTTTGCATATTTTCTGACTTGGATCAGGATTTATGCCCTTCCTCGGTGTGAGGTATATGGTTACCCTTGTTGAGTTCTTCCTATTTGGATTCCATCATGCTTAATGTTTCAAACCTATTCCTAATTTTCTTCTTCTTCTCGATGGCCTACTTTGGTTGAGACTGGTTGGTGGTCCTTTTAACCGATGTTTTGTGCTTTTGAACCTAATTAAACCCTTCATTATCCTTTTCTTTTTCCTTACTCTCCTGACTAGGTATTACCACAGGTTTAAGGGTTGGGAAATCCCTTCTCAGGTGTTCGTACTCATGGAATTGCAAACAATGGAATGGCAGTTGTTCGTAATCCAAAGTTTGGACCCAATCTTCATCTTCCCATGTTAAATTGATTTCCTATGAGAGATATTGCAAGAGGTTCATATAGACACAAATCCTAGCATAAGTACTATACCTTTGGAGCTTTTCCTGTTCAGATACCTTCACAAACTTCCCTAGGGCATTCTCGATTTCCTTCAGAATTTTTGGTTCCCAATACTCACAAGGAAGCGAATAGAGCCCGATACAGACGGGGGTGATTCTCAGATCCTCTATTTCAGGGTTAAACTTCTCCTTCCATGGCCTAAGGAATAAACCAGTTGAATAAAAGAAAAAAGGGCCCCCCATCAAATTCTGATCCTGATCCTCATGATTAAAGAAAATGATGGTAAATAAACCCTTATCTCCCAGATGTAGATCGTGGTTCCCTTTCGGGTTCCATGATCCCTTGATCCACTGGAGCATATCCTTGTCCTTTGGCCAAATTCCAATGAATTTCCCTATAAGGGATTTTTCCTTCCATTGCTCCACTCGTTCCCTCAGCTTCTCAGAAGTGATTTGTAGAGATGAGTATTCTACAGATCAGGGTAAGCAACCCCCCTTATCTTCTTTATGTCTATCTCCTTCGTCTTCTCCCTGGATAACTCCTTGTCTAGTTGATTTTTGGCATGGCCCTTAGTGTCTCCAAAATGGGACCAAGAAAGGGAGGGGATTTATCCCCCTCCAAATGACACCATCTTGAAAACACCAAGCACGTCATCCTCATATTGGACCTGGAGACTTCTTGTTCTAGCTCTGAACTCCCTCTGAATGCACTCAATCAGCTCTTGATCTGCCCAAAATATTTCGCCCTTTTTGAAAATCATTCATACCCATGTTCCTTAAAAATAACACCTAGTTGATCAAATATTACCCAGGGGGACATAACCCTTATGTGAGTTCAACTATAGCACCACATCATAATCATGTTAGTTCTTGTCCCTCGAGCTAACCCTCACTGGATAGACACTTTAGTTACCTCATAGAGACACCTGATATGCCTTTTGTAATTCCTATCTCACTTGAATCCATCTTGTTAAATGATTCACTTGGGGTCTTGGAATCAAAACTAATAACCAAGTGAAATCCTATGCTCTTCTCCAAGGTTTCAAGATTGCTCGAAAGGCAGGTATCCCCTCTATTATGGTTCTTAGAGATTCATCCTTGATGATTCAATATATGGTTCACAACTCCAGGCCTAAATATCTAAGTCTTCAAAGGAAAATAGACATAATTAAATAAGAAATTGGCCATATCCTAAAGGTCTGCTTCTATCATATCCTCTAAGATTTGAATGAGGATGTTGACAAGGCATTGAACTCATCTTCTTGCCTACCTAAACATTAGCTCCAATTAGACAGGAATGATTTTAGATTGGACCCAATCCCGTGATTTGGGAACTTGATGGAAAGGGACACGTGAGTGTCCCTCGATTTGCACGTACCCTCATCGCAAGTGAACAAGTGGTGATCATCATATCAACCCTCATCGTGATCATATTCAGAATGAGGTTATCATTGCTTCTTAATTCTCGCATGAAGGAACTAAATGTTGACTATTGTGAAGCTAGATTTCGGGTATGAAAACTCTATCATATGATATGACTGATATGCTTAACTGTAGTTGTCGAAATCATGTGGAAAAATGGGGAAAGGGTATCAAAAATATTATGGAGCCACACCCTATAATTTGTTCTCCTTAGTGCTCAGTAGTGCCCAAAGGATAGCTTGAAGTCAAGAAGGGTGAATAGTGTAGAAAAGGTGGCAGAATTGTGCATCTGTAGGTTCAGGATGTCAAGATAGGAAGCCCATTATCATAGAGGTCTACATTTTTCATATGATTCACAAAACAAAGGAGGAAGGAAGAGAAACTAATCAATCATTGAGAAGGATTCCTTGTGACTTTGGTAGAGACCTCGGAGCATTGGAATAGTGTATGGAACAAGAGGAGAATGCTTGATACCACATACATGAAGTCGTAAGGAAGAGGGAACAAGCCTTGGTAGAGGAACTGGAAAAAGAAATAGCTGAAAAAATAACATTGGAAAGTCAGTTATCTATTCTCCTTATTCATGTAGGGAATTTAGAAATGGGAACAAATCCAGTGCAATAAGTGTTCATTTACCATGCAAGCCCTCTATGAGATGCTAGTCTCCAATACAAATTTTTTGTTTTTTTTCAAAGCAGTCTTGAATCAATGGCTCCCTAGAATTTTGTGTTGTCTCAGGTCCTCTAATGTCTTTTTGGTTGCATGCTTTGCATTTTGTCTTAGTTTCTATAGTTTTCTATAATGTATGTTTGTGGTATCAAAGTCTCCTTTTGTCAAGCTCTAAATATGGTAATTACCCTGATAAGGTAGAAACTGAATGGTCTTTGGTATCAGTATGTCTATAAGTAGGAAGGATTAATATGTTCCAGCCCCTCGGGTATTTTTTGTACTCTCACTCCATGGGAAACCCCACAATCTATTTTATATATAAATTTTCTAGTCATGTCTTTAAAAAAAAAATAATGAAACACCTACAAGGAACCCACAACCAAGAATTTTTACAATTCTTACTCAAATAATGTGGGTTGTGCTAGCTAGGTCTAGCAGATATGTTCAAAATAAGTGAAACCCTATTGACATGAAAAATATTTTTAGTTCATGAAGACTCAAAATTCTCATAAGAAAAGGTAAGGAAGATTATAACCCCAAAAAAAATAGTTGTACTTACAACAAAAAGTTGGCCGATAGTTGAAGCCCAAGATTTAACTTTTTAAAATGTTGGGAATTACTAGAAAATACTTAGGAAATCTCATATTCAAAGGACCCAAATTCCTTTAAAGCAAATATATATATATATATATATATGAATTTGAACATCCAATATCTTCAAAGCCTATTCGGATCAATTTCCACTATCTTCACAGATTTGAAAAGGGAACCTAAGATTTTGGTTTACAGGGATTGGCTTGAGAGCTATGTGTTGATGTATTTGTAACTTTAGAATGTATTCATCTATGTATATTATGTATTGTAACCCGATGTTTATTCCGGGATGTATCTATAATGTAATTAAGTCATGTTGTCATGCCCCGATGTTCCTATCGGGAGGATCAATAATGTAAACAAGTCACGTCAAGTCATTGTGGGTAACCCTCCGATTGTCTAAGGGTTAAAGTCCCCATAGTTCCGGGGCACTAGGGTTATTAGACTCTCCTAGTAGAGGTCGACCCTAGTAGGGTTTTAGTCATGTCGAGATTAGTATAAATAGAGAACTGGAGTCTCTATTTAATGCACAACTCATACACACTCAAGTGTAGCGCATAGTTGAGGAAGGAGAAGACACTAGGGCTAGACAAGAAGAAGATTACTGCTGTTGGGAGATCACTCACTGTTTTGGGCTTTTACTGTTTTGGTGCTGATTCTATCTCTGAGTAAGTTACGGGGTTTTCTCCATTTATGGTTTCCCCGAGGAAAACACTGTGTCCATTTTCTCTTGTGTTTGATTGTTGTACTTGTTATTCTCTCAATTAAAGATCCTAAATAATGCTAGCTTAATGTTGAAAAACTAACATGGTATCAGAGCTAATCTAAGAAGAAGACACTATGCAACTGCGGGAACTAGGGCTTCCTAGTTTGTGGATCTTCCTCCACAGATTTTCAGCAAAAGTAAGGTGGAATAACCCTCCTCCTTAAGGTGCATCTTTCTGTCGAAGTAGAATCCAATTCTGAGGTTTTTCAGTTTTGGACTCGACACTACTGCCAGAAATTAGGGCTTTTCACAGAAGAGGAATTTTTCAGTGAGCCCAGGCCTGGATTGATCTCCTCTTCAAAATTGAAGTTAGGGATAAATTTCAAGGCATTTGGGTGGACAAAACTCTAGAAAAGAAAAACCCTAATTTGTTCCTGATCCAGTACTGTGGGATTTCAGCTCCAAATCCAAATCTGACATCTTGACCTGGTAAGATCTAAATCTTTTGTATTTCCATTTGAGGTTCTCAGTTTAAAGATGTCGCATCATACCAAGCTTGATGAAAATATTGAGGGAGCTGATAACTTCCGAGCCTGGAAGTATAGGATCTCCCTGGTCCTGGAAGAAAATGAGTTAGACTCCTACATCCATGAGGAGGTTCCAGTTCCAGAGGGAGATAAGGAAAAGGCCTTACACAAGAAGAATATGGTTATGGCAAAGAGGATTATTGCTGATTCTATCAAGGATCACCTTATCCCACAGGTGTCCTCTCTCAAGACACCTAAAGCTATGTTTGATGCCCTAACCAAATTGTTTAAAGGGAAGAACATAAACCGGAAGATGACTCTGAGGAATCAACTGAAGAATGTGAAGATTCAGAATGTAGAGACCATCCAGTCTTACTTCACAAGGGTTTCTCAGATCAAGGAACAATTAGAAGCTGTAGATGAAGAAGTGGAGAATGCAGAAATTGTGATGACAACCTTGAATGGTCTCCCAAGGACATGGGACTCTTTCATCCAAGGAATCTGTGCCAGAAAGAAATTAGTCAAATTCAGCAGACTGTGGGAAGAATGTTCTCAAGAAGAAGCTCAGATAGCAGCTCGAGAAGAGAATATGGGTAGTGAAGATCAAGCTCTCACAGTTCACTCCAAGAAAGGTAGAAGAAGACCTCATTACTCCAAAGGTAAGGATCCTCATCATAGAGATAACATTAGAAGAGACCTATCTAAAATGAGATGTTATACATGTGATGAAAGAGGACACTTTGCATAAGATTTTCCTTAGAACAAGGTTCACTCTCATAAGAAGAAGGGGAACAAAAGAAGACATCATGCTCATGCTGCAGAGGATGATGAACCATCCAAGAAAATAACCAGATATGAAAGTGAAGATTCTTCAAGCGAAGATGAATATGTTTTGATCTCCGCTCTCACAGGTAACATTACTCATGGAAGTGATGATTGGCTTATAGACAGTGGGGCTTCCAAACATATAACTAGATTCAAGGAATCCTTTGTGAGACTGTCAGGACATGAATCACCTCACAAGGTGAAGCTAGGAGATGACTACCAATATCCAATAAAAGGTAGTGGGGACTCTTCCTATAAACTAGACTCTGGAAAGTCTCTAACAATGAAAGAAGTATTGTTTGTGCCAGGACTCAAGAAGAACCTTCTCTCTATATCAGCATTGGATGCAAAAGGAATGAGGGTTGCATTCATAGATGGTCAAGTCATCATTTGGCCAAGAGGAAAGACTATCAATGATGCAGTAGTGATTGGAGAACAAGAAGGAGGCTTGTACAAATTGAAGGGCCATCCAGAACAAGCCTTGGTCCTTGACACAGTAGAGCCAAGTGAATTTTGGCATAGAATGCTTGCACATGTGCATTACAGAGCACTACCTATTGCAAGCAAAGTTGTTGAAGGTATTCCATAATTCCAAGCAAAACATGATGGGGTCTGCAAAGGATGTGCGAAAGGAAAGAATACAAAGAAGACATTTCCCAGCAGCGAAAGCAAAACCAAAGGCATACTAGAAATCATCCACTCCGATGTATGCGGTCCAATGTCATCAAACTCACTAAGCGGGTATGCATACTATGTTTCTTTTATTGATGATTTTTTCTAGGAAGACATGGGTTTACTTCATAATCCACAATAGAATGGGATTGTAAAATAGAAGAATAGAACTATTATGGAAGCTGCAAGAGCCATGCTTCATGATCAAGACCTTCCTATGCATCTTTGGGCGGAAGCTGCCAGAACAGCTGTGTATGTACAGAACCGTACTCCACATAGAGTACTCAAGAACAAGACTCCTGAAGAAGTATTCTCTGGCAAGAAACCAGAAGTCAGCCATTTCATAATATTTGGCTATCCTGTGTACATACACATTCCAAAAGAGAAGAGAACAAAATTAGATCCTTTAGGAAAGAAGGGTATATTTGTGGGATACTCTGAAAGCTCGAAGGCTTACAGAATATATTTCCCAGGATACAAGAAGATTGACATCAGCAGGGATGTGACATTTGATGAAGACATAGCTTACAAAAAATCCAGAAAGATACCTGCTGAAGAAAGAAGCAGAAGCACCCAGAGTTCATGATACAACCATGAACGAAGAAGAAGCTCAAGAAGAAGATCGAGATTTCGAAGAACCACAAAGGCCTGTAGATCCACCTCTGGAGAAGAATCCTCATAAGAGGAAACCTACTTGGGTACGAGAACTTATCCAAGGTGTAGAAATATATGGGGCTCCAGAAGAGAATCACAGAGAAAGAAAGAGGACTAGATCTTGCTCCAGGTATGTAGCTTTACTATGTGATTTCATTGACAAAGAACCATCCAGTTATGAAGAAGCGGTAGAACGGAAAGAATGGAAGGATGCTATGATCAAAGAATACCAATCGATCATGAAGAACGATGTTTGGGATGTTGTCCCAAGACCAGAAGGGAAGTCAGTTGTAACTTCCAAATGGATCTACAAGATCAAGTATGCTACAGACGGTAGCATTGAAAAATATAGAGCAATATTTGTGGCTTGGGGTTTCTCTCATAAAGAAGGAATAGATTATGAAGAAACCTTTGCTCCTATATCTAGATACACTTCCATTAGATCAGTACTTGCTCTGGCTGTAGTAATGAAATGGAAGATACACTAGATGGATGTCAAGACTGCTTTCTTGAATGGTGTAGTGGAAGAGGAAGTGTATGTAGAGCAGCCACTCAGTTTTGAGACTCATGACAGGGAGTCTCATGTGTGTAGATTAAACAAAGCCCTGTATAGTTTGAAACAGCCCCCCAGGACCTGGTACGGCATAATTGACAGCTTTCTATCCAGTTTGGGCTTTACCAAGAGTAAAGCAGATTCCAACCTTTACTACAAGGTTGAAGATGGCAACCCAGAGCCCTTCCATCAGTAATGGGATGTGTTCCCTCACTAGGTGGATATAAGTACTGGGCCTTTCTGATATGAGTGTTGGGCGTGCCTTTCTGACGAGTAGGTCAGATGTAAGTGCTGGACAGACCATTTTGACGAGTAGGTCAGATATGTTAAAGAAGACCTACATGGAGGCTAGGCCTACAACCAGCATGAAAAAGGGTTGGCTCTGTAGAACTTTTTGTGACGAGAAGAATCATGAGATAGCACCCGAGATGATCCAGATCGAGTGATGATCCAGATCCAGTGATGATGATCCAGCGGTGATGATCCAAATCAAGTGATGATCTAGATCCAGTGATGATGTCCAGTGATGATCCAGATCGAGTGATGATCTAGATCCAGTGATGATGATCCAGCCGAGATGATCCAGATCGAGTGATGATCCATATCTAGTGATGATGATCCAGCAGTGATGATCCAAATCGAGTGATGATCCAGATCCAATGATGATGTCCAGTGATGATCCAGATCCAGTGATGATCCAGATCTAGTGATGATGTCCCATGATGATCCAGATCCAAAGATAAAGATGACTTGAAGACAAAGATGACTTGAAAACTAAGAAGACTTGAAGATGCAGATGACGAGATGATCCAGTTGATACAGATAAGAAGACCAGTGCTGAAAATTGTGTCGAAAGAATACCTTCCTAGTTAAGAGGGAGTGTTGATGTAGTTGTAACTTCGGAATGTATTCATCTATGTATATTATGTATTGTAACCCGATGTTTATTCCGGGATGTATCTATAATGTAATTGAGTCATGTTGTCATGCCCCGATGTTCCAATCGAGAGGATCAATAATGTAAACAAGTCATGTCAAGTCATTGTGGGTAACCCTTCGATTGTCTAAGGGTTAAAGTCCTCGCAGTTCCGGGGCACTAGGGTTATTAGACTCTCCTAGTAGAGGTCGGCCCTAGATGGGTTTTAGTGATGTCGGGATTAGTATAAATAGAGAACCGGAGTCTCTATTTAACACACAACTCATACACACTCAAGTGTAGCGCATAATTTAGGAAGGAGAAGACACTGGGGCTAGACAAGAAGAAGATTACTGCTGTCAGGAGATCACTTACTGTTTTGGGATTTTACTGTTTTGGTGTTGATTCTATCTCTGAGGAAGTTGCAGGGTTTTCTCCATTTATGGTTTATCCGAGGAAAAACACTGCGTTCATTGTCTCTTGTGTTTGATTGTTGTACTTGTTATTCTCTCAGTTAAAGATCCTAAATAATGCTAGCTTAATGTTGAAAAACTAACACTATGAAAAATAAATAAATTACTTGTCAATTTCTGTCCTTCTAAAAGATGAAATCAAGGATCTATTTAGGAAGTACCCAATGGTACTACAAATTTATAGTAGTAAGGCGTATATTGTTTAATATTTGACTATAAATCTAATTACATGAAACAACATTACAATTTTGATTGCCCATTCTATCAAAAATAAGGGGGCTACACTAAACAAATAGAGATCGGATCAAAGAGTGACTAATTTACTATTAATCAAGGAGGTCTTTCTTATGTGATCATCGTTGATCTCAAATGGCTCTTCCCATGTGGTCCAAAACCTTATAAATATAAAAATATTAAAATCCCCTGAATTACATCTCTTATCATGTAATCCAAAACCCTACAAATAGATAAAGGTTAATATCCCCCAAATTGCAATCTAGGATGCTAAATAAGCTTATTCACCTTGTCCATGTTTAAATTTTCCTCTCTTGGAGATAACAATGAAATTATTCTCCTTGGAATTTCAATTCTTTATTTTATTTTATACAATGCAAGTTCAAAATAATTGATTTGGGTCAATGGCCAACCTTTACCCCAAATGTGCACTTGTTGTCTCTTTTCCAAATGATTTCCCAAAAGAGAAACATGTAACCCTAAAATTGTAAGTTAAATTGGGATAAATGGATATTACTGTTAAAATCATATCCACTATAGCACACAAAATAACAAAGTGATCTCTTTACCTTTTTCATGAGCTCCTTGGCAAGAAATTGTCTACTGAAAATACAATTGTTGACCTCCATTAACATGTTCACCTCTTTAGAAGGATTGTTTAAAGGGTCATTCATTCACAAGAAATTGCAATTTCACCCTCCCTCGCCTCGTCTTTGTCAGAAAATTGGGTGAAATTTTTTCTCCCACCCACCCCCTCCTCTTTGGTGGTAAATTGGAAAAATGACAAATTACCTGTTGATTCATTCATTTTATCTTCTAGGATAAAAATCCATATGAATTAATGTAACATATTTAGATTACTCTATATAAGTTATTAATTATAATTGTGTATATAACTACATTCTCTCGAGTTATCTCACTCGGTTATCTCATCGGGTTCTATATGTGTGTAAATTATTATTTTTGTAACTAGGGGAATCGAAAACCTGGGAAGGGATGGTACTCGCGTTACACGGGGTCCAGGGATCCATTCCCACTACCACTATACCCCTAGGTGCCCCACAACCGCCCGCTAGCATGGGACATGGGTAAGGCTGAGTGTGGATTGAACTCGTGACTTCTTCTTAACAACTTACTTCGGATCAATTGAAAAACCAACGCACCACACCCGTACGGGCTGTATATATGTGTAAATTATTATTGTGTTATTTTTTAGCTCATTAATATTCATGAGTTTTCTATTTGTAGGGCATGGGAAATTCACTTGAATCTAGATGTGGCAGCATAAATTGCTAATATAATGTAGTCCCTTGTTGTCCTATGTCAAACATTGTCAAGTTGGGGGTATCGACATAAAACATCTATTTGGTAGTGGTGAATTAAAATATATATGTATGATATTGATTAAACATGAATTAATGTACAACACTCAACCCATTGATTCAATATTAAACGTTCTTATCGAATTTGGATCAGATCTAAATATTTGAGAAAAAATATATGTTTTAGTCCTGGTTGGCATTAATCTAAGAAAAACATGCACTAGGATCATATAGTAACTCATGATGTAAATAATTAGACTATACATTTTATTAGGTGTGGTGTCACGAACAATGCTCGGTACATCCATGCATACAACACAAATGAATTCAACAGGAAAAAACCTAATTAAGGTGATAAAAAACGCTAAATGACTATACTACTAAAACTCAACTACACATAAGAAATATGATTGATTTATATTTACGTTGTCTTCTTTTGGTTGTATATGTCTATCTCTTATCTATATCAGTAGTTTATGTTAGTAATTTACAACTATGTCACTTAAAATACATCAAAATTGATCAAATTTGGTAGTATTTAACTTTTGAAAAATGTTGTGTCTAACTATTTTGGTCGTGTAGTCACAAATTTGTCGTTTTGTACGAGTGGATTAATAGTGTCTATATGGGCATATAACACTTCATGTGAAACTACTATAGGTTTTAACCCCTATGAATTGGTTTATGGTAAGAAATCCATGCTTCCCATAGAGTTTGAAATTCAAACCCTAAGAAAAAACATGCAATGAGGATTTGATCGATCAAAGGAGCAACAAGAAAGGATACAAAAACTTAATGCCTTAGATGAATATAGGTAAGAGGCCTTGTTTCATACTGAAAATGCATAGGAACATAGAACAAAGTGGCATGATAAGCACATCAAAACCAAACACTTAAAGCAAGGTGACTGGGCCCTCTTGTGTGACTCAAGAATTAATTGTTTCAAGGGTAAACTAAGGGAAAGTTGTCTAGGTCCCTATCAAATTGACACATGTTATGAAAATGGATCAGTTAAAATTAGGAAAATCAACGAAGAACAAACACCTTTATTGGTAGATGGACATAGATTCAAGGTTTACAAGAATTTATTGAGCGAGGGGGGTATTTAGTATCAAAATTCAATACCATCTTGGCCTCATTGAGAATAGCAATGTCCTTAACATAGACTAGTCATCATAAAACAAGTGAAAAATAATAATAAAACGTTCTCATATGAGACAATCCTTGGGTTGAAAACCTCCTTGGACGAAACTGAAGGTTGCAAATAAGAAAAATATCATGGTGAAACCCCCCCTTAGTGGCACCAAGGGACATACCACATATGAAAACTAGAAACGGAATTTGTGATCTAGCAAAGAAAGAGAAAAGAAAAAAAGAAAAAAGGGAAAAACTTATAACATTTATAGTTTCCTTGCAAGTCAATCATGCTTGTAATACACTAGTTTTGACCCCGTAATGTAAATTTGTAAATATTGATGTAAAAGGCTCAAAGCTAGAAACAAATGGTCCAGGGTGACCTAGACATTGTACATATGTATATTTTGATATTAATATAAAATATATGATAGATGCAGAGGAAGAAGGATGAAGAAGATATGAGGGTTATGATTCCACAAGTGGGGAAGTGATAATAGGCTAAAGGAATTTACCCTAGTGGGATTTAACACGAAGTTTTCAAACCATGATTAGGAGTCATGCTTTAATTAAAGCATTATTTAATTATTCTACAAAGGGATTAGGAGAGAAAAGTGGTTCCATGTGGAGTGGTCACATGGAAATCTAAAATATTCTTATAAAAGTGAGATTTCAAGCTGGAGATGTGTTCATTCCTAGTTCATTTTTCCAACCATTCAAATGATTCATTTTTCCCTCATCCTTTCCACTACCTTGGATTTCCTAGTTTGGTATATGTGAGAGAGGACCCGAGATTGCATTGGTGAATTGGAACTTTCCATGCCATTGACATTGGTATACCAATGTATGAGAGGAACCTATCCCACAACTTGTTCCTTGGAGTCCCAGTTTAAATACTTCCTGTCTAGCCTATCTTAGAGTGATAGAAGGGAACTAGATGCCACCCAAGGGACTGCTAGCTCAAAGAATGGATCTTGTTCCTGTCATTTTGCAGGTTGATGGAAAAGGAGAATTGAGGATTGGGAAAGCTTTGGAGAGGGTTTCTACACCACAGGGCTGCATGAGAGATTGAGTTGTGTAGAGGTTGGGGAAGAAATTTTTCCTTGCAGATTGATAGCCTCAACTTGGGGGTGGCTTGTTTGAAGAAAGAAATGGATTGACAAAGCCTACAGGTGGAATAAATGTCCTTCACATACAACCAGTTAACTTGTGGTCATTGAACACACACACACACACATAAGAGAATGTGAGTGGACATCTATCGTCAAAATGTATGCCAAAGGCATGCCAAGTGTAACCCTGTGTTAACCATAAGTCCACACATGACATGGACCATGCACGTGGAAATCAGTGCACATGTGGTGTCATCTTTTAGTTTAACTAAAGTGTCATCATCCAAAAACACATTCGATAACTAGATCCTTTTACTAACACTTTAGTTAACTATTCTTAACTGAAATCATGTTGATTGATTTACTGAAGTGACCACCACGAGTTATCTTTTAATTAACTGATGCATATATTGTTGCTTTAACTGAAGCTTAACAATATTTAACTTATGCATACATTGTTACTTTAACTAAAGCTTTAACTAAGGAAATCATTGTTACTTTAATTGAAGCTTTAACCGAGACATACATTGTTATTTTAACTGAAGCTTTAACAATTCAGGTTCACTTTAGGCAATTGAAGTCTTCTCATAAGCAATTCAAATTCTCTTGTTCTCTATGCATTTATATTTATTGCATGGTCACTATGTGCTAACTTTATTTTATCTATCATATCAAATTATACTATGATGATTTCTCAAATGTTGTGATTATATTATATTAACCTCAAACCAAATGATCATATGCTAAAGTAATTCACTCTAGAGGTGGTCAATCTGTAAAGGAGACTTAATAACAATCAGTGACCATGGTTAGTAATGCATCACACAACGTTAATGCTTCAACATGAAAATCATTTACCTCTGTAACTGGAGGTCCACCCCATGGGTACCTACTATAACTAGAGGTCCACCTCATGGGTACCTACTATAATTGGAGGTCCACATGACAATATTGACTTGACATGCAAGTCCAAATCCTTATCCAACAAGACTTTACAACATCATCACTTTGACATATCAAAGCATTCACCTCTATGCACGAGGAATAACCTTTTACACGAAAGGCTTAGTAATCCTTGAGTACAAATAAGGAATCTACTCCAAGTTTCTTGAGTACCACTCAGGCACCCTACCTCAACACATGAGACCCAATACCGACTACACAAGATTGTCTTGGAGAATGACTCGTGATGTTGTATCTTTAACACTAAATATNATATATATATATATATATATATATATATATATATATATATATGAGGGTTTTATAAACAACCCATACATGCCTCCAGTTAAACATCATAAAAGAATACATGTAAAAGATAAGCTACAAGGAGATAATACAAAAATTAAACCTCTCATTTTTTATGGTGAGAACAAAAAGGGAGAAGATGTTGAAGCTTAGCTATTGGGGAAGAGATTTATCTTCAAATACATAATTATCCCTGTAACATGGAAGCTAGGATCGCCATTTACAACTTACAAGGCAAGTCTTCCATTTGGTGGGATCAATTGGTTCAAGTTAAGCATATCAGTGAAAATAGGATTTCATGGAGGCAATTTAAGAAGTACTTCCGAAAAAAGAACTTATCATAATGTTATTATGATAAGAAGAAGGAAGAGTTTTTTGAACTCAAATTGGGAGGCATGAGCATGGATGAGTATGAAAATAAGTTTTTAGAGATGCTAAGATATGTTGAGTTTATCAAGGAATATAACATAAAGATACAAAGGGTTTTAAGTCATTTGCCTTGATTTTATAGGGATAAATTTCAATATGATAAACCCAAGACTCTTGAAGAAACAATTTAGAAGGCCAAGCACATGTATTATCAAAATAAAGGAAGGAAAAATTTTCAAAAGTATTGGAGAGATAAGAGGAAGGATAAACACGATAGAAGGAAGAAAGGATTCAAGCGATATTTCTTAAAAAACTGACAAAACTCATATCAACAAAATAATTGAACTCAAAATAGGCCCAGGATGACAGAATTTGCTGGAATGGGAACCATGTAGCAACTGAAATGTTAGGGATGTGAAGGAAACCATTTGTATAAAGATTGTCTCCTAGGGAGACAAAATTAGATCTGTGCACAATTTACTGGAAGTGGGTACTATGGAGGATGTAGGTAAGAGCATTCCCATAATTTATGCAACCTTGGACAACATATAGGCAAATCATCAATCCAACATGATTGAGGTTGAAAGTAAAATTGCCAATGAACATATTGCTATTCTCATTTATTCATGAGCAAATCATAGTTATATTGCTCCTAATTAGTTAAAATATTTTAGCTAAAGAAAAGTAAGCATAATATATCGTGGATGGTTCAATTGGCTACTGGAACAAAAAAGAAGATTAATGAATTAGTAAAGGGTTTCCCATTGGATATGAATGGACTAAACACTTTTCCATATTTCAACATAATACCACTTGGTTCATATTATGTACTTATTAGGATGGACTAGTTAGATGCACGCCATGTGATATTGGATTTTTATAACAAGTCATTTACTTGTCTTGATGAAGAAGGGTAGAAAAATATAGTGAAAGGAATTCCAAGACCTATTTCTGGAAGAAAAATTATGTCTTTGCAATGAAGGAGGTGCTTCAGAAAAGGATGTCAGTTGTATGCATCCCATGTGCAAGAATCGAAGAAGTGTAAAAGCCCAAGTTTAGAAGACTTTTCAATATTATAAGATTTGCAGATGTGTTTAAAGATACATCGGGATTGTCACTGAAATGAGATATTTATTTCTCTATTGATGCCTGAAGATGCCCCATTTTCCAAAATTCCATACAAAATGAGTACACCTAAGTTAAAAGAGTTACAGACGTAGTTGGAAGAATTGTTGAAGAAAGGGTATATACACCCAAGTGTTTCTCGTTGGGGAGCACCAATACTATTTGTAAAGAAAAAATGATGGAAATATGAGGTTGTGTATTGAATTCAGGCAGTTAAACAAGCCCACTCTAAGGAGCAAATATCCACTTCTTAAATTTATGACTTGTTTGATCAGCTAAGAGAAGCAAATATTTTCTCAAAGATAGATTTGAGATTTGGTCACCACTAGGTGAGGATAAAACATGAAGACATTATCAAGACAACTTTCAGGGCCATATAAGGTCATTATGAGTTTGTTGTGGTGCTATTTGGGTTAACAAATGCACCAACTACATTTATGTGCTTAATGAATGGGATATTCAAGAAGTATTTAGATAAGTTTGTCTTTGTATTTCTAGATGACATTGTTATTTATTATGATCCAACCACCAGTTGGCAGGTTGTCAAGCCTCGACATGTTTGCTTCGATAGGTTTGCCTCGACAGGTCCGCCTCAACATGTTTCCTCAACAGGTCCACCTCGACATGTTTGCTTCGACCTTTTCACCTAGACATACATCATACCAACATGCCTCTATCTTCTAGTCATCTACGACGGTTGAAATTCTAAACTGTTATAAATTATTTTGTAACTGAACATAACGGGTAGTCACCCAAGCGTCTCAACACCTATATAAGCATGTACATTAATGTAATATAAGGCAATTCTGATTCTTCCATCTTTCATGGAGAAGAAGTAATAAATTGGTTTGAATTCTTGCATATTGTCTGTGTGCATACTTCTTGTCGACCTAGTGTATTTCCTGCTTTGTTGGTTCTTCTTATATGCTTCTGCCATAAAAGTACTCAACTCATTCATTCAACTGTTGTCCCCAGCATGAACCAGGGAATGGCCTGGATCATTGGTATCATAGCAAGATCTTGTTCAGAGTTTAAGTTACATAAGCACTTCCATCAAATTTATTTAACTTATGCATGTCCAAACACACTCGCAAACTCAGCAACATAAGCAAACACTTCTTTTGACTTCAGAAAAGATGGCCA
This sequence comes from Pseudotsuga menziesii, assembly GCA_001517045.1. NCBI lineage: Eukaryota > Viridiplantae > Streptophyta > Pinopsida > Pinales > Pinaceae > Pseudotsuga > Pseudotsuga menziesii. Next base: position 535,110 of record LPNX010886832.1, on the reverse strand, counting down.
AAGAAGCAGACAATATACATGCAACTGATGAGACAGAGCAACTCATAGAAAAAGCACTGGCTCTCCAGCGAACCGAAATGTTCGCCCAGTTCAGCAAGATTCTCATGCGAATCACTTCGAACTCTGGGGAATCCTCAACATGACCTCACTCTAATAAAATTAGCCCCTTCAAAGTGAAAATGAATCTTGACATACCAAACCTTGAAGGGAACATTAACGCAGAATCCATCGACAATTGGGTGCAACAACTAGAATATTACTACTCGGTGAATCAACTCTCCGAAGCGAAAAAGATCACCAATATTGCATCCTTAAAAATCTCAACCTTTATACGCTGCTAGTGGGAGAATCTATCGACAAAGATGGAAAAAGAAGTTGACCCCATAAACACATGGGTAAAATTTGTCGAATATGTATGAAAGGAGTTCTACCCGCCCAAGTATCTTGAACAACAGTATAAGAAGTGGCAGCAGCTAAGGCAATGGAAAGACCAGTCCGTACAGAGTTACACCGATGAGTTCTATTGACTCATGGATAGACTTAGTGTCCAAGAAGAAGAGAAATTGCTTGTCCTAAAGGACGTCAACGGTTTATCCCTGTACATTCAACAAGATATGGAGTTTTTTACTATCAGTACGCTTGTGGATGCATTTCATTATGCCAGCAAGCTTGAAGCTAAAAATAAAGGAAAAACACATTTCGCGAACAAGCCAACAGGTCGAATATCCGATAAGAAGTCACAAGCTGACTCTGACAAGTTCAAGAACCTTTCTCAACCGACTCCACTAAAGCCCGATGATCAAAAGAAGAAATTTCAGAAAGACAAGAGGGATCTCAACAAACAAGATCCTACTGGGAAATGGTGTGATTATCATAGTTCAGCATGGCATGATACATCAGAATGAAAAGCTCAAAAGACATTTTTGGCAAAATTTTCAACATATGACTTGTCCGATAGAACCCTGGTAGAATCTGATCTAGATGCATCAACCCTATTGGCTTCGACCTCGACCACTCCGATAGCCTTGACTATCATCGATGAGGAGGAGCGAGAGTGCCTATTCCATACATGGATATGGATTCAGAAAATCCATTACATTTGATTGTGGATAATGGTAGCCAGCAGAACTTCGTTTCTAAAGATCTTGTGAAGAAATTAGGTCTTTTCACCACTCCACATCCACAGCCTTACAATATCGGTAAGATGAAGGATGGGTAGGACTTAAGGCTCACATGTCAATGCCGACTCGCCTACTTCATTAAGCCTTTTTAATATGAGTCACTCTATGACGTGGCACTGCTTTCCATATTCGACGCCATGTTTAGGAAACCCTACCTATGGGATCAACACGGTACATATCAGTCATGGCCTTAGAAGGTGATTTTCAAACTCTGGAATCAATGGTATGGCATACCAGAGCGACAACCTACATTGATGGTTGCTATGATATCTTCCAAACAAACAAATAAGCTAATCAATCTTGCTCAAAAGTTTGCATTAATCATGATAAAGCCTCAACATTCTATGAAGACTGTAGCAACAAGTTGACTCACCGACCAGCGTAGCTCCTGACAATAAGAAAAGATCGACCACATTCTTGAAGAATACCAGAATGTATTTCAAGAACCCAACGAATTACCTCTGCATTGTCAGGTAAAACACTCCATTGAACATGTTCCTAGTTCTTTATTACATAATGCATCTATTTATAGAATATCCATTCTAAAAAATGAAGAGATTCGCAGGAAAATCCAAGATTTGATCGACAAGGCTCATATCCACCCCAGCTCATCTCCTTGTGGAAGTCCAGTCGTCCTAGCTCCAAATAAAGATGGGACTTGGAGCATGTGCATCGACTATCGGGCTCTTAGCAAATTTCAATGAATAACAGATACCCTCTTCCACGGATTGATGAACTCATCAACAATCTAAAAAGGTGCTAAGTTCTTTACGAAACTTGACCTCAAGTTGGGATACCACCAAATTCCAATCAAGTCCACCGATGTATGGAAAACGACTTTCAAGACCAAGGAAGGATTGTTTGAATTGTTATTCATGCCTTTCAACTTAACCAATGCACTGCAACCTTCATGAGATATATGGATGACCTTATATGACATTTCATTGGTAAGTGTGTCATTGTCTATCTCGATGGTATCTAGATTTTCAGTCGATCATAGGAAGAACATGTCAAATATATTCGACAAGTCTTTGACACTCTCCAACAACATCGACTATATCTGAACATGGACAAATGCTCATTTGCGATGACTGGCATCAAATATTTGGGGTATGTAATTGAATCTGTGGGCATTCATGTCGAACCAAAAAAAGTACAAATCCTCAAAGAATGTCCCATTCCTCAAAACATTCATGAACTAAGAATTTTTCTTGGTTTGGAAAATTTTTATCAATGATTTATACTTGGCTTTAGCCACATCACATGGCCTTTGAATCAGTTGACAAAAGGAAATGGGAAAACTATCTTCAAATGGACACCTACCTAACAAGAAGCTTTTAAACAACTCAAAAACAAGCTTTGTGCTGCACCAGTTCTTGTGTTACCTTATTTCCATCAGCCCTTTGAGATTGAGACGAATGCATCAGACTATGCCCTCGACGCAGTGATCACTCAGATATGTCACCCAGACATGTTTCATTCCGAGGCTTTTAGCGACACCGTTAGAAGGTACTCGACGTATGAGAAAGAATTGTATGCCATTGTGAAAGCTCTTGAGAAATGGAGACACTACATTCTTAGCAAGGAAACAGTTATCCTCACTGGCCATAAAACTTTGTAGTTTGCTTCGTCCTAGTCGAAACTACTGACAACTTAACAACTCAAGTGGATTAATTACCTACAACAATTTCAGTTGGTAATTAACTATCGGAAAGGAAAATCCAATGTTGTAGCTGATTGTCTCAGCAGACCACCCATTACTCTACTGTCTACAGTGATGAGTATGCAGGGTTATGACACCACTACTTGGACACAATTGTATTTAGTAAACTATGATTTCTCTGCAATTTATCGACAGCTTCAAACCGACACATTGTATACTACCGACTACTTCCTTAAGGACACCTTGCTTAACAAGCTTGGACAGATTTGTGTTCCGACTGGTGAGCATCGATAGAAGCTCATTTGGGATGTGCACTACAACAATACTGCAGGACATATTAGAGTCGGAAAAACACTTTTTATGCTTCAAAAGTATTTCTACTGGCCTTCACTTAAATATGACATCAACAAGTACATTCGATCATGTGTGGTTTGTGTCATTTCTAAACTGTCAAATCGAAGACAAGGACTGTACACACCCCTTCCAGTTCCTAGTCAACCATGGGAATTTATTTCTATGGACTACTTGATGGAATATCCTAATACCAAAGATCAACATGACACGATATTAGTAGTATTCAACATATTTACCAAGATGGTTATACTCATACTGTGCAAGAAGACTACGACAACACAACAGACTGCTCAACTCTTCTTTGAACATGTGTGGAAACATTATGGCCTCTCGATGGTCATTATTTTTGACAGAGATGCTAGATTTGCTAGCACGTTTTGGAAAACTCTCTAGTAACGTCTCTACACAAGACTTCCTTTGTTGACATCCTTCCATCCATTGGCAGACAGACATATGGAAGTTTTAAATCGCTTAGTCGTATAATTGCTTTGCATGTACAACCACAAGCATCGTCGAACATGGGATGGCAACCTTCCATACATACAACACATCTACAATCGTGCTCAACACAGCTCTACGGGAAAGAGTCCATTCGAGATTTGTTATGGATTTCAACCCTCAGCTCCTATCAACTTAATCAGTTCCTTGACACAGTCAAACAACAATGACTTCGAAGGATGAGAAGTGGAGAAAGAATTGAAGTTCAGAGATCAAATCTACAACATTCAAAAGCAAGCATGGGAAATGTTGTAATGAGCTAATACAAAAGATAAGGCTCGACACGATAAGCATTATATTCCTCAGCCATTCCATATAGGGGATCAGGTCTGGTTACATCTAAAGAAGGAGTGCTTCACTGGTCCATACCAAAAGATGAAACCTTTGCAATATGGTCCATACAGTATCCTTAAACAAATTGGAGAAAATGCTTTTCAGCTCGACATCCCTGCATGCCTTAGCCTACATCCAGTTTTCAATGTAGATCTACTTCGACCATACCATGCACCATTGTTGGAACATAATGAATTGCAAACATCAGAACCTGAATACATCCATCCAGACGTTCAGGAACCTCTTCTTTGCGACACCATTGTGGGACGACGCATACACCATACAAGGACGAACTCCATTCCCTTGTTTCAAGTGGCTAAAGATGGAAAACTCCCTGCGCAAGGAAAATGGTACTCTTCTACTGAAGTAGCCAACAAGTTTCCTCACCTGAACGAATACACAATGGAGACCATTGTTTCTTAAGGAAGGAGGAATGATCCAACCAACAGTTGGCAGGTTGTCAAGCCCCGACATGTTTGCTTCAACAAGTTCGCCTCGATAGATCCGCCTTGACATGTTCACCTCGACAGGTCCACCTCGACATGTTTGCTTCGATAGGTTCACCTCGACATAAAGCATACCAACATTCCTATGTCTTCCAGTCATTTGCAATAGTTGAACTTCTAAACCGTTATAACTTCTTTTGTAACTAAACGTAATGGGTAGTCATGATCAAATCAAGCAAATAGAAGAAGAGGATTTTCGGTCTAATGAACCATCCTTCATTGAAGGGTATTTGAATATGAGTGAAAGGGATGTCCATGCGGCCCTTAGAATACTCAATGACACTCAAGCATTGGTATCAAATTCTTATTGGAAATTTTCTTCATTGGAGGAGCCATCCTTCCTTGAAGACATGGAGAATATTCAAAGAGTAATGTGCAACATCAAAGGTAATTTCATGTCTTTTCTTTTTTATATAAAAAATGTGATTGAGCTTAGTGAATGGTTACATGAATCCTACTTGAAGAATAATGAATATATTCATAAGCTCAAAATTCAAAATGAGCAACTTCTTGAGAGGTTGCAAGATACTTGTTCTTCCTCCTATGTTTTAGATTGTCGTATGGTAGATTGCTTAGAGGATTCTCATGACATGATGAATCATGAGAAAATATGAAAAATTGCAGGTTCTTGATGTGTTTGAATATTATCTTGATGAGATCCAATCACTTTTTGTGGTGGAAGAGGAACTTGCTTTGCCTCTTGAAAATGGTTACACACTTTTTTAAGAAGTGCATGATTCCACCACCGTGGAACCAACCCATGAGGAAAGTTTTTCATTTTTAAGGGAGGTGCATAATCCCACCCCTATGGATCCTTCATATGATGAAAATTTTACACTTTATATGAGAAACTTGAATGATGCATGTGTACGCGATCCGTTCCCAACCCCTTTTACAGATGAAGTCCTGGAAGGTGTAGGCGGCCAGGAGATATATTCCTTCACAGATGGATTTTCAGGATACCACCAGATCTGGATTGTGAAGGAGGATCACCATAAGACTACGTTTGTCATCGAGTGGGGATGTTTCCAATATACAGTCATACAATTTGGGCTGAAGAATGCACCCGCTGTATTATCCCGCGTAGTTGTCGTTGTATTTAAAGATTTCATTCAAAAATTCCTGCAGGTATGTATGGATGACTGGCCCGTCTATGGCCTGATTAGAAACCATCTGGATAATTTACGAATGATGTTGGAACGGTGTAGACAACATCAGATTGCATTGAATTAAAAAAAATGTATTTTCTGTGCACCCTTTGGCATGCTACTTGGGCACATCGTATGCAAAGAAGGTTTGTTGGTCGATCCAGCAAAGATTGCATTGATCCTCAGTTTGCCACCTCCGATGAATGTAAAGATGCTCTGGGAAACACTGGGACATACGGGCTACTATCGCAAGTTTATCTGAGGATACGCTGCAATTATTGCTCCCCTGGGAATGTTGTTAAAAAAAGATGTTGCGTTTGAATGGACACTGGAATGTCAAGGAAGCTTTGACACCTTGAAGGCCAAGATGGCCTCTACATCAATACTGGTTTTTCCTGATTGGAATAGAGAATTCCATGTGCATGTTGATGCTTCTTCTACTGCGCTGAGGGTTGTTCTTGCGTAGACAGGTGAAGGCGACTTGGATCATCCAATATCATATGCCAGTAGAAAGTTATCATTTGCTGAATGAAATTATACCACAACTGAAAGGGAAGGCCCGACGATGGTTTATGCTCTACAAAAGTTCATGCACTATTTGTTGGGAGGACATTTCAAGATGTTCACTAATCATTCTGCTTTGCAATACCTAGTCAATAAGCTTGTGTTGGAGGGGCGAATCTGTAGGCGATTGCTTTTGTTCCAAGAGTTTGATTTTGAAATAGTGGTAAAGCCGAGACGGTTGAATGTTGGCCCAGATCATCTGTCACGTGTTGTGAATGGTGAAGAACCAACCAATAGTGATGATGGCTTGCCAGATGTGCAATTGTTCCGGGTTGACGTCACAAATGATCACTATGCACCAATTATTCGGTTTTTGTCTACTGGTGTCTCCCCAGTAGACATGTCGACTAGCCAAAAGAAGCAGATGGTCGTAAAAGCCTCTGATTTACAACTAATTGCTGGACAGTTATATAAAGTCGGACCAGATGAAATTTTGTGACGGTGCATCTTACCGCATGACTAGGGTCCCATTCTAGAAGAAGCACATGCAGGTATCGCGGGAGGTCACTATGGAGGTCGTGCCACTACACGAAAAGTGTTGCGTGCTAGGCTGTGGTGGCCCACGTTGCATAATGATGCCCCAAACTATGCAAGGAGTTGTGATGTCAGCCAATGGGTTGGTAAACCATCGCAGAGGGATGAGATGCCACTAGTGCCACAGGTGACTCTACAACCATTTGATAAATGGGTCGTAGACTTTGTGGGTCCTCTCAATCTGCCAAGTAAGCGCACTGGCGCTCGCTATATTATTATTGCAACTAATTACCTAACTCGCTGGGCGGAAGATGCACTAGTCGTTGATTGTACTGCTATGACAGCAGCACGGTTTATTTTTTAGAACATTGTGATGCAATTTGGGTGTCCTAGAATCTTGATGAGTGACCAGGGCAGTCACTTTTTCAACTAGACAGTAAAAGCGCTAACTGAGGAGCTCCATATACAACATAAGAGGAGTACACCATACCACCCGCAGGCAAATGGTACTGTTGAGGCCTTCAACTAAATTTTGGAGATAGCGTTGACCAAGGTATGTAATGATAACCGCGATGACTAGGATTTAAAAATTCCTGTACTTCTATGGGCCTATCACACTACTTGCAAATGGCTAACAGGTCAGACACCATTTAAGTTGGTTTATGGGAAAGAGGTAGTCATGCCTATGGAGTATATTATTCCCAGCTTGCGCATTGCCGTGGCAATGGGCATGGATAATGTAGAGGCATTAGACGAACGTGTTGCATAGTTGATTCAGCTTGAAGAAGATCGTTTCATCGCAGGCTTCCAGCAATAGGTTGAGAAGGATAGGCAGAAGGCATGGCATGATCGCCATATTAAGAAAAAATAGTTTGCGACAGGAGATTTGGTGTTGTTATACGACAGTAAGTTCATCAAGCATCCAAGTAAGTTACAAATGCACTGGCTAGGTCCCTATCTTGTTCAGTCCATTACGTTTGGTGGTGCAGTTTAGTTACAATAGTTAGATGGCACAATGTTGCTGAAGCTCATTAACGGGAGTCGCTTGAAGCCCTATAAAACGAGGCTGATGATGCGCACCACTTGAGGTGTTATAAGAAAAATTATGATGAAGATTTTAGTTCAGCACAACAAGGCGATCCCCGGGGAAGAGGTTGCGCAAGGTTAAAGTTGATAGCGGTAATCGGTTGACCATTTGTGACAATTGCAGGGTTATGGGGTGGTCAAATCAAGTAATAAATGCAGGTAGTTAAACCAGTTGGCTGGCGACGCTTATTGAAGTGACCTGCATTAATGGGTGATCCTACTGTTAGAAGAATAAGATCGTCGGCGGATTTGGAGTCATTAATATCTGATTTAGCAATAATGGTGAACTTTGATTTGGCAATGATGAAATTGGATTGGAAGTGGCTATAAAACACCGCGCATGATGCGTAGGATGGAATTCTTCAGTTGCGCGAGTAGAAGTAGAGGGTGAATTCTGTGCAGAGTGTTGAGTGAAGTGCAGTTAGAGCTGTTGAGTGTATTTTCAGGTTTTGAGGGGTAAGGGATGCTGAGCGACCTTGACGCTATAGAAATTTCCAGTGAGTATGAGTCCCCTGTTCGGCCCACGGCTATGGAAGAAGAAATCATGAGTATGCCAGTGGGTTCATCGTCCATTCCTAAGTGGAAGTGGTAGACTTAGAGACCCAGTCCTACGCCGCTCGAAAAGAGGCAAACTCGCACATATGTGAGAATACGGGGAGAAGGAACTGCATAGACTGGGCCTTCGAGCTCAGGAGCTATTGAGTCTATGGCACCTTGGGGTGTATCGGTTCATGATATTTTGGGATACGTTGCTCCTACGCATCCAGGAGCCAAGCCATGACAGTCATCAAAGAATCAGAAGTACCTGCCCAAGTTACCAGCATTGCCAAAAGGGATGACGTGCTCAGTCGATATCATCCCTGTGTTAATCAGGCTCAAGTTCAAAGATCATGGCATGCTCTTACTTAAAGATGTCTGGGATGAGCCATATGAATCCATCCCCGCAGCGCTTGGTGCCCCCACTCAACTAATTTCGAAACCATGGGCCGGTGGGTTAGACAAGTCTGGGTTGTTGAGGCTCATCAATATGCCCCATTTTGTCCGCTTGAATGAATCCCATGTGTGTGTGAAGCAACTATTGGTGTGTTTCCATGCAGGGACGCTTTGGCTGACTACGTCGATCCTTGTCATAATCGACTTGATTGCAAGCATTACTGGATTGTTGAAGGCTGGGGAGGACCCAGCGTAGTATATTCGCGGGAGAGATACGAACAAGAAACTTGCCAAGTAGTTGAAGGAGCACTTTGGTTTACAATGGGATGGTCACGCTTATTACATTGACAACATTAACTCACGGGTGGTGCGCATTGGTGCAAGAATTCTGGCTAGTAAGGTTGTTCATGGCAATCGACTAGTCCAATGCAATTCGAGTGTTGTCACATGTGCCCAAAAATGTGTTGAGGGGGTGCAAATGAATTGGTCTCTATTTTTGTTAAATCAGTTGCTTGAAGATGCGCTTGTTGCTCAGACCGGGTGGCCCTTTTCCTATAGTTGGATGTTGATTCTTATCGCTCTCGTTGCTTGGATGGAACCTGATGACTACCAACCAATGGTAGTCGAGATAGTCAAGGTTTTCCATGGTGCCTGCTATCAGAACCTATGGTGGGCCTAGTCGACAAGCGAATTGTGCCATTCATTTCTGGGTCTATTGGGAAGCGCTACAGGCTGCCACCATTTCCATTCCTTGAGTTTCTCCCTACGCCGTGGCCAATTATCAACGGATCCTTCGATTTGCTATTAGACCCCACTCTATTCATATTCAGGCCAGGCGGGACCCTGATCAGCAATGGCTACCATTGCCTTATAAATTCACCACATAATATTTGGATGCTATTGTACAAGACTGGTCAGGGGAATGGCGCATCCCGATGAGTCAAGAGGAGTTATCTAAGGAGCTTCCCTCGGATGTCCCTGAAGAATCTGCCCCGCAGGAACTAAGCACCCATGACTCCGACAATGACTCATCAATGAATCCTAAAGATGCAGCACAACATATGCGGGAGGAGACTCGCACCAAATGGCATCAATAGTACGAGGCAAGTAGTGGTACCAGGTCGAGGATGGAATACCAACTGCAACGACTTATCAAAGCCGTCATTGATTCATCTACGACTGTGACTATGGGGATCCGTGAATCAAACCATGAAGAATTTGGGGTGGTAAGAGATTGACTAGAGTCCATTTTTAATATTATTTCCACACAAACATCGGTAAGATCTCTACTGCAGGACATCCCATCGATCAGCACTGAGCCCCAAGCTAGTAATGTGCAAGTTCCCCCGACTACGATCGACGCTGGCAATGAAGAAGTTCACCAGCGGCTGCACCCAATCTAGAGCGTGACTTTGGATCTGAACAAACTGTCCGCTATAGCGTTGGTTGAATTGCAGCATGGCGCCGCACTAGAATTGGTGGCATGGAAAAAATATTTGACTGAGGGCTATGTCTAGTCTTAGAATACCGCTGATAAGCTGCAGAAGGAAGCATAGGAGCTGCACTAGGTCTGCGTGTAGTTGACAAAGGAAAAGTTATGAGAAATCAACCATTTGAAGGCAACATAGGCCAAGTTGTAGCGGAAGACTGCTGAAGAGATTACTGACCTCAAGAAGGCGCAAGACCGCCTGATTGTTGAACAGGCGCAGCTATGTGCCCAGTGCAGTGAATTTGAGTAGGTTATTTCTGATGCCTACCAAAACATTTTTGACCACACAGCAGGGCTCACCCCAGTCGAAAAGGCCAAGAAAATGGGGCAAACTCTGGTTCAAATTTAGGACACTAACCTCATGCTCAATGCCTTCGTTCAACCCACAACACCGCTAGAGCAAGTTGCGGAACACAAGACCTCCATTGAATATATTGCCACCCAGTTCAGTACCATGGAGCAAGAGGCCAAAACTATTATGGAGGTGACCATGCAGTTTTGGAAATGTATTGTCCAGGATGAGGAACTTGATCAATTGACTGCGTAGGTGCAAGAGGAAGAAGGCCAACTGAAAACCCTGAAGATGTCACTGAAGGCCACGCCGCTAATGGTGCAGATCACCCGAGCCACAAAACTGAAGGATCTACATCAATGAGCTACCTGTGCACAAGAACGCCAACAAAAGCATCGTGCATAGCTTGATGAATTCCAAGAAATCGGTGGCCAGTTGGCTGTCAAGGCCGTTGCCACGCTCCAAGCTGTTCAAGAGAATCGACAAATGGTTGACAGTAAGGCTAGTGAGGAACACCCCGTCCAACAAACTTTGACTAATTGTCAGATTATCGTCATTAAAGTCCAGCTTCATGTTCATGAAATTGCGCAGCAATTTGAAGATTTTAAGGACAAGACTTCGGCACACACCCTGTCGACTTGACGTGGCTCGAGGGTGAGACACAAAACTATGTTGCGGGCCTGTTGGCAAGGGATTTGGGGTAAGTGAGTTGCGCAGTGTCATGGCAGTTGTGCAATTTCACGTGGTACCACGCAAGGGTAGATCAGTGCGATGAGTAGAAGAATAACCGCTTTTTGAATATTTTATGTATATTTTGACCAAGTTTTGTTGCAATAGGTCAGTATTGGTTAGAAGTTAGTTAGTAGTGGACCCCCAATGTAAAGGTGTAGGCCTATTTATAGATCTATTTTTGAGGAGAAAGGGGGAGATCGTATCAGATAAGATCTGGTGCGATCTGATTTGTGGAGAAATTTCTGTCTTAACTGTGATTTATCCAGGTTTTTTCCTGTTGTATGCAGTCTCTGGTTTTGGAGAAGAATTGTGTAATGTGGTACATTTGCGTAAGGTTAATATGATGTGATGAGAATGGCTCAAATATTGTTTGTTATTATATATTTATTATGATGCTGCGACTCCGTTTTGTTACAATGGCATAATGTAGATGCAATTTAGCCTCTTTCTACTATATCACCGCGATTTGTTGCTTTTATGTCGATGCAATCTGTGTTTTTGTAACTGTTTGATGCACTATGAGTAATGATGTTCCATGAATAATGTTGTGATATTATGTGATGATTGCATAATTTATGGTGTCCCTTCGTCGGATCCCCATATCCTCTTTTCCCACTGTCAGAAACTTGGTTCTGACAGCTCTCCCTTGAACGCCTCGGGTGAGACCTCGTCTGCTCCGCAGACATTGTTGGGTAAGGTAAAACCTGTCTAGGCCGGTGCTTAGGGAGGTTGTGCTGTAGGGCATGGACAGAGTGGGAACCCTTGTCGACAAAGCTTTGTTGGTGGGTTTCACCAACAGGAATCCATACATATAAAAATGGAGAGTTTAGATTGTGAGGGGTTCGCTTCTTCAATCGTTTTTTGGAATCCAATCATTCAAAATCCATTACTCCTTATTCTAGCCTTCACTTGGGATTACCTGAGACTGATACTTATGACAGAGGATTAGATCTGCCATAGGTGAATTCAAAATTTCCATTCCATTGACCCGAGTATACTGGTGCATAAGAGGAACCTAGCCTACAATTTGTGCCTTGGAGTCCTAATTCAGAGACTTCCTATCCAATCTGTGCTAAAGAAGGGAATTAGAGGCTACCTGAGGGATTGTTAGCTTAAATAAGGGAGCTTGTTCCTGACATTGTGCACGTTGATGGGGAAGGAGAATTGAGGATTGGGACAACTGTGGTGGTGGGTTTCTACACCAGTGGGTTGCATGAGATATTGAAATGTGGGGAGGTTTGGGAAAGAGATTTTCCCTTGTTGACTGATAGCCATGGATTGGGGATGGTCTATCAAGAAATATATGGCTCAATGGAGCCTATGGTTGGGAGGAATATCCTTCACCTACAACGAGTTGGAGAACAATTTATTAAGATAAGTGTCTAACTATGTCTGAATGACATGGATATTTATGTTTACCTCTTGCTTAATTATCTGCTATGTGATTGTTTATGAGCATGAAGTTGTATGGCATTCTTTATGTGTGTTTCCTATATGGAATTTCTTGTAAATTTCTAATGTATGCACATGTTAATTTGGATGACCATATTGTTTATTATTCCATTGTAAATTGATAATGATAATTATGTAAAATGAAATTGGGTGTCAGTGGTGTATTGAATAAGCTACTTGAGTACCTCGTGGTCTCTATGGTCAAATGAGGTTGTCGGGTACATGACACAGGAAGATAAGGAAAAAAAGATTGATAGCAAAGTTTGTGAGTAACATACAAATAAGAGCCATCATATTAATTGATTGACATTGGGTTAAGTATGGGACGTGGGTATATGTTAGAATATCAAAAAATAATTATGGAATTTGTAAGAATCTATGTTATTTTATTTCTCTCATTTTATAATTTTTTGTGTAAGTAAGAGCGACATTATATTATATCATAAAGAAAAGGACATAATAGAGTCAAGAGGGATAGGACAAAGGGCCTCAAATAGCTAATATATTCAATTGTCAAAAGAGATCGATACCTATACATTTTACAAAAGAAGGTCGAGCCTGAACATAAAACTGATGGCCTTATACATATTCAACCGTTCGAGGGAGGACCTGTATCAAAACTAAAAGATGAAATTGAGCAGACATAAAAACTAAGGCATAAAAAACATAAAACTAAGTATTTTGACATCTCAGTTCCTGAATGGAAGCTCCATCTTGTACAACAATGGTGTCATGATTGACAATAGCCATCGTGGGTGAGCCCGAGCCATGACCAGATAGGATAGAGAGAATCGTAGAGTTTTTCTTGTCCATTTATTCCAGTCTAAATGAGACATCTTCTATGTGGTCACAATGTTCAAAATACATGTCACACAGGGCATGAACCAAAGGTGAATTGTCCTCATCATTCAAGTGCAGAGCCTCGAAGCAATGAGCACATAAGGGCTTACCCAAATTCAATGAAGGAGGCGACATATTAGGCCGAAGCATATGTGGCATCAAGTTATCCCCATATCCAAGCGAATATCCCATATCATTGAACCATTCCACCTGACAAGACCATTTATTCTCCTTTTGGTCAACCTGATAAGTTCCTTCGCCCACCAAAAGATCCATGTTCCATGATGAGGATCGTTCGCTTGAAACAATAGATAGGGGTGGTGAATCTGGAGCTATCCAGACCGGAGGATGGTTACCACACCCATGACGAGAGCATCCCTGGAGCCTAAGGATAAGCATTCTCTAGAACCAGATCCAAACAAACCTATTGTTCTTCAAATCCATAGATAACTCGATTATGTTATCAGGAGGCCGATTGTGGCGCTCGCTAGAAATAAGCTCTCACAACCATAATTGCCTTATCAAAATCATGGAATAAATGTACCAAAAACCAGGTGATAATATCCTTAACATATAAGAAATTGCCTCCACCCCACACGAAATTGAGGGCATCCGTCGTGAACCAGTGCAGAACCATAGGGAAGGACACAACAATAAACCTTCAGGCCAGGTGACACGATTGAGCTTTGGTATATTCATAAGTTTACTCATTAAACTAGGGATGGGCCATATTAAATACACTTTCCCTCCCATCCTGGTCATTCTCCATGTGGAGTTCATCACACTTTGCCTATCACCCCATCCGAGGATCTCTCATTTTATAATTAATAGGACAACAAAAAACCTTTATATTAAATCTATGACTTGTGATGGGGCATACAATTTGCGAGAAACACATTATGGAGTGGAGCCAATAGGAGAGTTGTTGAGAATCAACATGAGATTTGGTTTTGAAAGAATGTGTGTCGTTCATGACACAATTCTTGTTATGGTATACTTTTCAATTTACATAGTCATGTATATTATATTTTTTTCGCATTATGCCCACCAATGCATAAGCACTCATTACACTTTGTTTTTATGTTTGTAGATGGAAGCTAAAGAGGATGAACATAATGGAGGAAATCAACAAACTTTCGGTCAACTAACCCATGTCATGCAAGTAGCTCAAGCACGGACAATAGTTCCAGCAAAGAATGTCGATCAATATAATTGGAGGTTAATGGAAGTTGTTGTATGTTTTGGAATAATTGTCAGTGAAAATCAGACATTTTGTATAATGTACTAGACATAGTGTCCCAATTGGAGGACATCGGGTTACCAATAAGTGTAACAATTACATAATGACATTTTGATTATTGTGGACCTTTATGTTGTCCATTTTGTATGACAAAGGACCTCTTATTCATAAATAATAAATTAAGTTTCTTATTCTATTGCATGCCTAATGTCATTGTGAAATGTTACATAGATGATTAAATATATGGATGATTAAATATTACAATGAATAGATGCAGAATGTGACAATATAACAAATTAATCCAAACATCGTATCCAAATGCAATAATTAGAATTAAAATTATATGAATACTATTATAAAAATTATTTTATTTTATGATGAATAATGGAATAAAAAAAATAAAAAAAATATAGATGTATTAGTCCATTGTAATTTTTATAATAGTCATCAGTCACTGGTCACCAATGAGAAAATGATTACCGATGCATTTCATTGTTTTAATGGCACTGATGCGTTTAAGTAAAAGTCGCACCAATGCAGTGAATAATTAAATGTAAGCACCAATGCTTTTAAAATAAAATCACACTGGGGCAATAAAGGATTCGTTGCATGCACAAAATGCATTTTTATTATTTACACACACCGGCGCTTTCAATATAACAACACACTGGTGTGACAATATATTGTAACCACACCGTAATGTAAAAAACGAAATGACCGTTAACATCCTAGTCAACTTCTATGGTGCATTTTCCTTCTCAGTCAACACTGTTGCGTTATAAAATGACATATGCATCGATGCAATATTTCTTATAAAGCACCAGTGTACATAAAGTTATATAGCACTAGTGCCATGAAGATTGTTGTATGCACCAGTCCTTTTTAACTTTGTACACATTGATGCTTTTTAAATGTGTACGCATTGGTGCCTTTCATTCAATAAAGCACAATGGTAAAAATCCTTCGCTAAAGCCTCTGATCATTGAGGTTTTTTTTAGTTATAAAAAAATTCTGTAAAAACATCTGCCAGTCCATCTAGTACCATTGGTGGAGGTTGTAGTGGACTTTTTTTACATTTATGGCTAATCTTGTTACACTAAAAACCTTCATTATAACGTTCGCTACATGGTATTTTCCTTGTAGTGAAATAACTAAATAGATCATGATTCCTAGTCACAATAATCATAAGCTCGTGTAAGTATAAATTGGGGCAAGTAAAAGTATATTAGTGTTACTCTAGAATATAAAGGGAATTTTTCAAAGTGATGTTACTTAAGTGTGTTAGGTACGGTGCATAATAAAAAAACTCAATGTCAAACAAATAGATAACAAAGCTAAAATATATAATGTAGTTTGACACTAAATTAACTATAATGTACATCTATTTTCAATACAAAGAATGAACTACAAGGTGGTAGGGATTGAATAATGCAAGGAATCATTATGAATCTTATTTATAAAGACACTTGTAGCATAGTTCATTCTCATGACTAGATTAAGACACATATATGTTGCCACAATGTAATATTGCATAATTCCCTTTCCACTTGCATTGTTTACATATTTACATAAGTGAAAATATAGTATCTACCCTTAATATTTACATATTCTTATAAGTGAAAATTAGTCTACTATAAGAATAACAAACTCCTAATATTTATAGAAACCCATAACCATTGGAGGATGCAAAAATCACGATTATGTGAGTATTGGGCTTGAAAATGATATGCATGTGCTTTCAAGGAGTAGGCAATGAGTTTATATAAATGCCACGTTGCGTTGATATGCTTTGTATCCCAAACATTTTCAACACAATGACCTTTGTTATCATCAAGCTCATTGAATGCGATTGAATCTCGTTGCTAATTTTTCTTAGATTTTGCATCCATTTTAAGAATGAAACACAAAAAAGTGATTATCAATGCCTTAAAACCAATTTTGCAAATCCAAATTCACTTCATAATCATTGCAATACCATGTGTAAGTTATCACCAAATGAACATTGTTTAGAGTAAAAAAGGAGGAGGGGGTTGTAGAGACTAATCCATTATGCTAAACATGATGTATCTAACTGTTAATTATCTTGTTCATTATTCAAATACATACACCCAACAACATGTCCCATAGAAGAGGAGAGGAAGGTTGAGAAAACATGCATATTCATCCCACAAACTAATTAACTAATATGTTAGAAGGGCCATTACCTTTGTGGACACCCCATTGGCATAAAAATCATGGCATATTGTGATTTATTTGTGATTGCAAATAAGACATGAAAATAATGGAGTAAGCTAATATTGTAATAAAAGAGCTTCTTTTCGACGACAAATCTGATGAATATAACATAAATTTCAAGCATACACATAGTTCTACCATGTTCCATGCATAATAGAATGATGCCCTACGTATTTTTTCCAACTCTAAATCGATCCAAATTATAAAAAATTTAATCAAAGTTTTGGATCGATGATAACCCTGATCATTTGTCTTGCCAAATTCTTGCAACTATGGAAAAACTGGCTATAAAATTATGCAAGCCAAAACAATTGAACCTTTATGCACATAATAGTTCTTGCAACTTGTAAAAATATACTCTCTAGGGTTTTGAAGCGGCATCTCTGGGTGCTTCTTCCAAATTTGTCATTGCCCTTTTGGTCACGGGAAGCGCTTAGGGGTATTGTTGACACCATCGATCGCTATATATCTCTGGATGCCCAAAGTCTCCTCTCCTTTGACAAACGATTTGTCAAAGTCTTGGTGGAAATGGATATTTCAGTTGGCCTTCCGGTGGATGTGGAGCTTGCATGTGGAACTAATTCGTGGATACATTGTATTGATTATCTCCATGTACTTTTCCGTTGTCATATATGTCATCAAACTAGACACCTGTGGGACAAGTGCACCTTGTGGTGTGACGACCTTTCTCCACACTTTTTGGGTGCCAACTAAGCTTTGGAGCGTCCTTGTATCGGTCCGATTCGCATCGACCCTTGGCTTCCCTTGCACAGTCTTCTCCAAATCTGGTTGCGCTGGTACTAGATGTTTCCATAGTTTTTAATGGGGGCGTGGCACCTTTATCTGTACCTGCGATTTCGGGTAAGTTGGACTCTATTGTTACATCGATTTATGTTGATTTAACAAAAAAGGATGTCGATGCACTTGCAGAGTTAGAACAACTAGCTTCTTTGGGTCTTTCTTTGGCTAAATCGGCGGGGTCTCTTATGGGAGTGGAGGATACCCATGTGTCATTTGCATGTGGTTCTCCTATCGTTGTTGAACCACTGTTTGTGTTTCTTGTGGCTAGTCTGGCCGATGCTTGTGACTTGCCTTGTGGTGACTTGTCAAGGGTGGTTTTGGCTGAGAACACTTTGTTTTCACCGGACTTGGGTTTGGGTGGTTGTGGGGGTATCCCTTCGGTTGATTGTTGTGTGGATTTCTCGCCTTTGGGTGCGTCTTCTATGGGTCGGGTTGAGGGAGGGGCACTGTTTAGTCCTACTAAACAACCTTCTTTCCATGACCCTGAACTTCTTGGGGCTCTACCCATCTTTACCGACCGCACTCTTGTTTCCAGACCACTCTACCTTTAGCTTCGATCTGTCATGAAAATGTCACGATTAGGCGTGGCCATAAAAATTTATCCAAGGGGGATTAGGGTGACAATCCTGATATTGGGGATGGGGAATATGTCCCGCTCTAGGTTCATATCAAGGCAGTTGCTTGCGCAGTTTTTTCTTCCACTCCTCCACCACTGTATGGGGCCCTTAGAGCATTGGACTCCCCTCCTCTAGTGTCTTGATGAGGGTTTTATCCTACAACATTAGGGTGTTTGGAGGGCGGCCCAAGATGTTAGCCCTAAAAATTTGTTTAATGAGTTGCAACCTGGTATGATTTTTATCTAGAAGACGATGTGCCCTTGGGAACAAGCACTACTTTCTTTTTCACTCCTCAGACTAGGTTGGGAGTTTTGTGCTTGTGATGTTGCGGGTTTGTCGTGTGGTTTACTTTTTGTCCGAAACCCGTTGTTGGTCAGATGTCATGCATTTGTCACTATTGAGGGCATCCTTCTCAAAGCTCGATTCCGTGGGGATAATTGTGTTTGGAATTGCCTTAACATTTATGCTCCCTATGCTGATAGGGAATGTTTATGGGATCGGGTGATATCCAAGGGCTTGTTTAATTTGCCACACCTTTTTATTGTAGGTGACTTGAACTTCACACTATCTTGTGCAGAGGTATGGGGGGATTGTGCAAGGATTGATCCTCTTACTGGTTATTTTTCTAAGTTGCTCTTGGATGCACAGTTGGTGGACATTGTGCCCCATAAATTGGGCCCTACTTGGAGAAATGGACGTGTCGGGAGGGCCGACATTGGCAAGCAACTTGATCCTTTCCTCATTAAGAACAATTGGTTCCATGTTTACCTTTTCACAGGGTTTGGACTAGACCTTCTGAAGTATTTGATCATTACCCGATTTGTTTAGATTGGGTGGAACACGAGAGAAGACCATCTGCACCTTTCAAATTCACCCATACATGGCTGAAGGAAGTCATTTTTGTTGATTTTATGAGACTACAGGGGCATAAAATTGTTGTTAGGCATGTTGACGGGGATATGATGGCCTTGTTGGTCGGGATTGGGAGCATCGACGAAAGGTGGCATGTTGTGATGAGTTAGCGGAGATTGAGACCTCGATTGTCAAACTCTTTTTGTTATCTCCTACATGTATATTATCAGTGGAAGAGACCAATAGGTTGTTTGCACTTAAAGCGTGAAATGATTCTATCCTGGATTTTGAGGTTTCCACTCTGAGACTTAAGAGCCGAGCTGTGTGGATTTTCTAAGGGTGATGCTAATACAAAGTTCTTTCAAATCTTTGCAAATGCCCCCCGTAACATGAACTCTATTTGGGAGATCACTAACAGGAATGGTAAACTTTGCTCTGATTATCCTTTAGTGAAGGAGGTTGCGGTTGATTTATTTTCTTCAACATTTTGTTTTTTAACCAAAACATATATTTTTTATTTTTATTTTTTGAGAAAAAATATACAACAATCCAACTTGACAAATGCCAATCGAACAAATTATACAAACTAAATGGAGTACATCGGAAGAATCTGAAACTATACAATTTCATACAGAAAAGGAGTAAGAATCCCAAAAAAAAGACCAAAATCAACTTAGAGAGACGTGATTAAGGAATTGCATGAAGAAAACTGGGTTCTCCGTTGATGCTAAGGAACCCCTGGGACAGCAGGAAAACTGCTTTAGCCAGGGCATCTGCTGAAGTATTGAGATCCCGAAGGATGTGGAAAGAGACAACCTTGTCGAATTGTTTCAAAGTAGTTCGAATTCTATGTAGAGTTCTATTCAAAGTAGAATTATTTAAGCAATAAGCTGAATGTAATGTTTTGATCAGCATCTCATAGTCGTCGAAGATTTGGATTGACTTGAATCCCTTGGTCTTGGCAATCTGACTCACCATGAGAAGACTGTAGCTTTCAGCCTGGTTGTTTGACATGGTACCAAGACCCCAACTTAAATTGGATTCAGACTTTTCTTCGACATTTAAGGAGGACTCTACTTCACACATTCATGAGCAATTACAGGTGATTAAACACTTTCCCACCTTTTTTTAACTCGGAGATGGCAGATGATGTGGGGGAGGTTGTTACACTGGAAGAAATTGAGTCTGTGTTGAGGGACTTCGCCAAGGACAAGAGCCTTGGTCCTGATGGGTGGTCTGTCGAATTCTTTATTTTCTTCTTTGATTTGGTAGGCGGGGACCTTTGGGCGACGATGGAACAATCACACAAAGAGGATTTTGTCACTAGATCACTCAAAGCCACCTATCTTACACTGATTCCTAAATGTGATAAACCCAAGTCTTTTATGGATTTTCGACCTATTTCACTGTGCAACCTTGCATATAAATTCATTACCAATGTTTTATCTAATCAATCGAAACCTTTACTTGCCGACGTGATCTCACAGGAGTAGTTTGTCTTTCTTAAAAATCGACAGATCTTCGAAGTTGTTGGCATCACTCAGGAGGCACTGCATTCCATCAAAACTTGTAATTTGGAGGCCTTGCTCCTTAAGATGGACCTGGCAAAGGCATATGATAGGGTCAACTAGACATTATTATGGCTTAACCTCCTACAGGTGGGTTTGTCTTTGGATACTGTCAACTGGATTGTGGGATGTGTCAGGTTTGCAAATTTTGCGGTGCTCATCAATGGTACGCCATTGTCCACCTTCAATGCTAGAAAGGGACTCAAGTAGGGTTGTCCACTCTCACCATTATTGTTTCTCCTAGTGGTGGAAAACCTGAGTCTGCTTATTGTGGAGGCCATAACACTGGGAAGCATCATGGGTATTGTTTTCACACTGGATTTTGCGCTCACGCACATTTCTTTCGTGGACGATGTTGTTCTATTTGGCAGGGGATCATTGGAGGAGGAGCTATCGAAAGATCATCGACATCTTCAATGCTACTTTGGGTATGTTAGTCAGTATCGATAAGTCATCATCCTTCCTGAAGCATAACTTGGATGGTGGTCTTAAAGGTGAGATCAAGACTCCTTTTCCTTACAAAGCGGAACTGATTGGGGTGGGTTTTAAATATTTGGGTTTTTGGATGAAGCCTCTAAATTACCATGTTTCATATTGGCATTGGCTCGTGAGAAAATTTGAGAAAAGAGTCAACAACTGGACTTACCGTACTCTCTCTTTAGGCGATAGACTTATTCTCCTTAAATCTGTGCCGTGTGGCATACTGGTTTAGTGGTTTTCCCTTTATAAGATACCCTGCTCAACCTTGAAGGCCATCAAATGGATTATGTGCAATTTCTTGTGGGGTGGATGGGATTCTTGTCACTCGACTCATCTGGTTCAATGGGACACCATCACTAGACCTTACTCTTGTGGGGGATGGAACTTTAAGAAACTGTACTAGTTTAATTGTGCGCTCAAGATGAAGAGATTTTGGATGGCACTGAATATCAACGGTATCTGGTTCAAGATTCTTCAGTCGAAATACCTTCGTAAGCTCTCTATTATTGATTGGTTCATATTAGACAACCACTTTGTTTTGAGGACCTCTGCTACTTGAAACGATTTTATTAGAGTGTGTGGCTGGGTCAGTAAGGAAATCTGTTGGAAGGTGGGCAATGGATCGTATGTTCAGGTAGGAACTGACCCTTTAGTGGGTATGGAAAAGTCATGCTACTTATCTTGGGACTTGGTGGGTTTTCTACAGGATTATGGTTTGAAGACACTTGACCAGTTTAGAGTGGGGTGTGATTTTTCCATTGAGGGTGCTTATTGGCTTGCTGCTAGTGACCTGGAGTTGTCTGGTTGTTGGTTTGCTAGATGGGAAAAATACGTGGCACACTTGACTTCTATGGGTGTGCAGTTGATTGATGAAAATGATAGTTTGTTTTGGTCCTTCAACAGGAAATCAGGTCATGTCACTGCTAAGTTGGCCTACCAGTTCCTTGTTTAAAATCATTTGTCGACGGTTGATTGTTGGTGGCATAAGGAGCTTTGGACATGGAATGTTCCTCTTAAGATCAAATGTTTCACTTGGCTTTGCATTTACAAAAAAGTGAACACCTGGGACACTTTACAGACCAAAGGGTGGTGTGTTCGAATCTCTGCTTCCTTTGTGCTGTTGGGAATGAATCGGTGGACCACTTGTTTTAGGAATGTCCTTTTAGTAGAGTTGTTTTCCTTGCTATTACTACACATTTTGATATTACTCTTACTTGGGATGATTGCTCTTACTTGGGTTTTCTGAATAAATGGCTGAAGTTTGGGACTAAGCCTCTGTATTTGCCCTTTTTTTTGTTTTTGGCTCATTTGGAAAGCTAGGAATGTTATGATATTCCACGACCTAAAACATTTAGTACAGTTTGTTAAACTGGGTGTTTTACAACTCATATCCGATTTCCCTGATACTATCAAGGAGAAGAAACTTCGAAGGATTGGCATTGCACCTGAGGTGACTGTGGCTGTGGGTTTTTTCGATGGTGTTGCACAAGGTGGTATGGGCGGTGTAGGTATGACAATGTTTATCAACAAGACTCATTTTTTCCATCTTAAGATGGGTTGTGTAACCTGTACTAACACAAAAGACGAGCTTTTGGCACTATGGGAACTTCTCTTCGTTGCTTCTTCCTTGGGTCTTTCACAACTGAAAGTCTTTGGAGACTCCAGAATCATCATCGATTGGGTGTATAATGTGGCCACCTTACAGGTTTTGGAGCTGGAGCACTGGTGTAAACGTACGTTGGCACTCATAGACTCCTTCCTTGATATTGATTGCTAACACATCTATAGGGAATATAATCAATTGCCAGATAGATTATACAAGAGGCACTTTTGTCACCTTTGGGGCTTCTATATTTTTTCTTCTTCTGAATTTATGGATGGGGAACTAATTTCTTCCTCCTCGGTTAAGATCTTTGACAACTGAGGATTAGTGAACACTTTTGTGGATGGATATAGGACCTATCTTTTGATATGTGCAGTAGAGGTGATATTAGTTCACTTAAATAACAACTCGCTTGTAGCTTATTTTACTTTTGCATACTATTTGTTCAATGTATGTATGACAACAGTGATGACAACTAATTGAGTTGATATCAGCATTGGTACCCTTTACCTTATTGAGATGCAAACAATACATAGATTGATGATCTGTGTTATTTTAGAGGACAAGGGTCTATATTGGATATCACTTAGTAATGTAACCTGTTTCTTCTTATATAAAAAAATGGCTTTTTTTTTTTCTGCTTGATTTTTTTTTTAATAAAAATATAAATACACTCAATTAAAGCAATGCACTTTGGTAACATAAATACCCCATAATCAATCTACCCATTTTGTTAAGTAGCCTAAATGCTTTTAGTTTTGAACTTTTTCCCACTACCCTCACTAAAATCCGTCGAGTCAAATCTTAATTTTTCATTATTAAAATTTCATTTTTAACTATTTAAAAGGGTTCAACTCCCCCCAAATTCTTTTTCTAATAGGTGTCCATCTCAACTATTTCTATTTAAAATTCTAAGGATTTTACTAATAATTGAAAAAAAATCCAAATAATGTTTATAATAATCTTGGTGTATGAGACCCTCTCTACTCAACCATTTTATTTCTAAAGTTTATAGAGGTGTACATACACCACCCTCTCTTGAACTATTGACCTCCTAAGAAAAAACACATGTTCTTAACCATTAGGCCCACTCATAAATGTAACATTAGAAATTTGTTATAAATAATAAAGACGGATCAAAATGATCATCATTAAGACCCACTCAGCTCAGTGGAGGACACACAACGTATGTGGAATACAAATTGGCTATCCCATGTAGGCTCTCCCTTGGCCTTGGTTGACCGTAATTTTGTATTTACAACGGTAAATATTCTAAATTCGAAGCTTCCTTTGCCCAAACCCTAAGGTCGGCCCGAACGGACACACAACGTATGTGGAATACAAAATGGCTATCCCCTGTATGCTCTCCCTTAGGGCCTTGGTTGACCGTAATTTTGTATTTACATCGGTAAATATTCTAAATTCGAAGCTTCCTT
The DNA here is from genome assembly GCA_001517045.1 of Pseudotsuga menziesii. Taxonomy (NCBI): domain Eukaryota; kingdom Viridiplantae; phylum Streptophyta; class Pinopsida; order Pinales; family Pinaceae; genus Pseudotsuga; species Pseudotsuga menziesii. Next base: position 510,733 of record LPNX010886832.1, on the reverse strand, counting down.
TGCCCAAACCCTAAGGTCGGCCCGAACGAAAGGATGCCAAACCCTAAATCTTGATATAAAGTCGAAGCGCAACCCCAACAAATTTGAACAGAACGATCGAAACCTGCAGCAGAGGCGGAAAGAAAGAGATCCTGGTGTGCCTGGATGTGAAGTGCAGGTAAACCCCGTTGTTATGCTTTCATCGTAGAACCTTAAATCTGCTGTTTAGGGTTTCACATAAGCTATATTTCAAAATTGTATGTTATTTTTTTGCCTTCTTTTTGGTTGAATGCTTGGTGTTGTTTTATTATGTGTGGAGAGCGATGAAGCTAATGCAGTGAGGAGAGAATTATATGGACTAGAGTTTCTGATCCAAAAAGAGTTGAAGAACAACCCTTGGCTGTCTGAGCATTAGCTTTAGCTGCTTCTCCTATTATGCTCCCTTTTACCAATATCATAGACTTTAACATGTCCACTGATGCAATGGCTTGGGTGCTACAACAAACACTTTTGTGGCCATTCTGGCCAACGGCCTCTTCTCTGTGCCCTTGGCCCGGGAAACTCCACATACATAACATTTATCTCTATTTATTTTTTCATTTACCCCTTTCACTACTTCTCTGCTTTTGTCGTGCTGATCTTCGATGTCTGATTTTTATTAGAGATACTGGTTCATTTATATATAGTTTTGTAACGGATCAGGAATATGATACCGAGAAGGATATCCTATGGTTGATTTAAAACTGAAAATTGTTTTTAAGCGACATCTTAGCCAAATTGACTGAAATTAGGAGTGATAATGCATTTACCTATAACCCCAGCACTTTGGTGATTGAAAACATCGCTGAGGAAAACATGGTTAGCCAGAGTACTTACTAAAATCTAAAGTTAATGTGAAGCTCTAGAATTCTAATATTTTTTTTTTACAAGTACCTTTTGATAATCACTGAGGCAAGTGTGCTTTTCTCAAGCTGGGAGACTTGCAATAGAATGTAGCTGGCTTACAGTACTGTTAAAATATCATATTGTTTAAGATTTCATGGGTGGAGTATCTATTCTACGAAATTTTCCCAGGATCTGGACCTCTTCAACTGCATGAAGTCATCTGTTTGTATAGATGTTGCAAGCCTCTGAATCTATTTTTTAAAATTTTCCCAATCTTCTCTGGTCGCGTTGTGCTCGCCAAGTTTTGCTGATTTCTTTTTAATTTTGCTGATTTTTTTAGGGGATGACCCCCGCTGATATTTTGCCATAGGCGTTATGACTTATTTCACCTTGCCCTGCCCGCTTGTATGTGCGATAAGGCTCTTCTTTCTCTTGTCTGTGTAGGCGATATGCCTCCCCTCCACCTCCCCCAAATTGCCTGAACCATGCCTACCTGTATGGTGATATGGTTTCTTGAGGTTCAAGGGGTTTGAACCTTGGTGGCCATATGGTAACCCGGCTTTACCATAAGTTGAGGCTCAGTAAACTCTAATTGTCGTTTCTAATATTTTGAGCCTTGTAAAATGGTTTTTATTTTTTAAAAAGAATGTCACGATAGCATAAGATTTAACTACTTTTTAAAGTAGTTAAAAAGTAGTTATTATTTTGCTATTTCTAAAAGCAATCTACAAAATAATATCTTCTGGCGTTCTATTTCAGCAAAACTTTAGTTATGTATCTTAATGTTACTTATTTTTTCTGTTTTTGTTAGCCCTACGAGGTTTTGCTATCGTCTTCTTTCGATAACGTGAGTAAAGCTTTACAAGCAATCTACCAAGTGATTTCTGTCTACGATGGAAGACATGATGGTTCCCCAGAATGACTTCGAGCGGCTTCTCTTCTTTGAGGCTGCAAGGAAGACATCAGAGAATCAATACGTGGCAGATCCTGAGGACACTGATAACCTCACAAAATGGGGAGGTGCACTGCTTGAGCTGTCACAGTTTCAGCAAGGTGCAGATTGTGTGAAGATGGTGAAAGAGGCGATTTCAAAGTTGGAAGAGGCATTGAAATTAAACCCTACGAGACATGACACTTTATGGTGCATGGGAAATGCCCACACATCCCATGGATTCCTTACCCCAGAGCATGATGTTGCAAAGATTTACTTCAAGAAGGCTTCTCAGTGTTTTCAGCAAGCCTTAGAACAGGATCCTAGCAATGAATTGTACCGGAAGTCTTTGGAATTGAACGAAAAAGCTCCTGAATTGCACTTGGAAGTCCACAGGCAAATGTTCACTCAGTCTGGTGGCCCATCGTTGGGATCTAATTTGAAGGGCTCAAAGAAGAAGAAGAACAGTGACTTGAAGTATGACATACTTGGTTGGATTGTGCTTGCGGTTGGCGTTGTCGCATGGGTGGGAATGGCAAAATCTCATGTGCCCCCACCTCCCCCACCTCATCCATTCTGAAATAATTATTTCTGCATAGATTTTGTTAGGGTCTAGTGATTGTTTTCATGAATCCAAAGGTGTTCGAGTCTCATATTTTATATGCTGCTTATGCTAGCATCGAAACCTGTGTATAATTCATTGATGTATATACTGAATTACGGATATATTGTACGGATGCCATATTTTTTTTTTACATTTAATCATCTTGCTCAGATTGAGAATTAGGTGGCTGTGTCAATTGATTGTATATTGGAGAATAGTGAGAATTGTATATCCTTTTTGTGAACTCAGTTTCATGGCAAGGTTTTCTATTAGTTTGTAGATTTCATTTAGATTCATTTATACTGTTCTTGAGATTTCATTTAGATTCATTTATACTGTTCTTGACATCCTTGTTTTGAACTCAGTTTCGTGGCAATGTTTTCTATTATTCTGTAGATTTCTAGATTTGGTGGGCCATGTGTACTAGGATGTGGATAAATGTAACTTATATGGTCCTGAAGCACCAGGGGATTTATGAGCTTGGGGGAACGACCGTGTCTGGTGGCATGGTATTCCACCCCTGTACTGGCAGTATAATGCCAGTGTGGCAGTACTGTTGCCATCAGTGTGTCACGCAAGCAGTATAGCTTGGCCTGTGTTAGACAGTGACACCTACCCTCCATGTGTACTGTGTACATGTACACCTATTTAATATATGGTTGCTATCTTTTTTCTTGAGTGTCTATTATGTTTGTTGTGATTTTGGTTTCTGTCTTCTCTTTCAATGCCTATTATGTTTGTGTTGTTTTTGGTTTCTCTTGTCTGTCTTTTCTTTTTCAAATCTTTTTCTTCTTGATGGACGCTTTCTAATTTCTGTGGTACTTTTTTTCTTCTTTCAATGCCTACTCTTCTTGATGGCCGGCTTCTAATTTCTATTGCACAATATTTATATCTTCGGAATTAAATTTGTATTGCACAATATCTTCGGAGTGATTTGTTTTCTATTTTAAGATCAGAGCTATCTGGAATATATAAGGTTGGGATCAAGTGGGGAAAACCTCAAATACATCTGCATAAAATTTCACTATATTGTACTTCTGTTTGGGTGGGGTAGGGTCATTTGCTATTTACTTTTGAAACTTCTATTAAAATATGGTCACTGTTTTGGGGTAGGGCCATTGCTATCTCCTTTTGGAACTTCTAGTTAATAGATTGGTAATTTTTGTTATAAGTTTCATTAGTTTGGGTTGTATGGAAGGCTTGTATTTCTTTACGAGCTATTTAATTTTGGTTCATGGCTTTTATTTAAGTTTGGGATGAAGTATGGTATACATCTTCAAGTACATCCTACAGAAAACATATTATATTGAACTTCTATTTTGGATGGTGTAGTTCAATTGCTATTTACTTTTGGTCATTGTTTTGGGGTAGGGCAATTGTTATGTACTTTTGGATCTTCTGGTTATGATTGGTGACTGTTTTTGGACCTTGGTGTTCATTGTTCCTGGCACGGGTTAAGAAAGACCATGGATATGAATATGGGATTTTTAGATTGAGAATTTTTGGGTGTTTAGCTGAGAGTTGTTTATGCTTTTGGTGCATCTACTTGTATAGTATTAGGGTGATGTTATGACGAGTTACCAATTTTACCCGTATGTACCATGGGATTTATGTTATAGGGGTACAGCTTGTGTCTACTTTTGGAACTTTTATTTAAATTTGGTCACTGTTCAGGTGTTCATTGTTCCCGTCATGGGTTAAGAAAGGGACCAAGGATATGCACGATGCTAGTATGAAAAATATGAATGGGATTTTTAGATGAGAATATTAGTGCTGTTATATGAAAGTTGCTTTTGCTTTTGGTGCATTTATTTTGGGTGATGTCATGACGTATTTGCAATTTAACTTGCATGTACCATGGGATTTATGTGCTAGGGATACAGCTGGCATCAATGTGTAATACAAAGATTATATAATGCTGGCATCAATGTGTAATACATGGATTACATTTGGGCTCTATGTGTAACAACTTACATCATCCACTTGTTTAGTATTTTTGGCTGCCCTTTTCTTCGACTTTACATTAACTTGTCTACTATTTGCCTATTATTCTTGTTCTTGTGAACTATTTTGGTTGTTTCTTTTTTCTTTGAATGCTTATTATGAAAGTTACTTTTGCTTTTGGTGCGCTTATCTTGGGGTGATGTCATGACGTATTTGCAATTTAACTTGCATGTACCATGGGATTTATGTGCTAGGGATACAGCTGGCATCAATGTGTAATACAAGGATTACATAATGCTGGCATCAATGTGTAATACATGGATTACATTTGTGGGCTCTATGTGTAACAACTTACATCATCCACTTGTTTAGTATTTTTGGCTATCCTTTTTTCAACTTTACATTAACTTGTCTACTATTTGCCTATTATTCTTGTTCTTGTGAACTATTTTGGTTGCTTCTTTTTTCTTTGAATGCCTATTATTCTTGTGTATTTGGTCATTCTTGCCTAGCTTCTCTTTCTATACTTAAATTTCTATTGTACAATATTTACATCATACTTTGGGATTGTTTATTTTTCAATTGTAAGATGAAGAAAATCGAAAGTGGAAAATTTTCTTGTGTATTTGGTCATTCTTTCCTAGCTTTTCTTTCTATACTTAAATTTTTGTTGCACAATATTTACATCATACTTTGGGATTGTTTATTTTCGATTGTAAGATGAGGAAAATTGAAAGTGGAAATTTTTGCATTTTGTGGTAAATTTTTGGCTCATGGCCGATATGGGTTGGGATGAAGTAGGTTAAGACCTCTTGAGTGCACTCACATAAAAATACACTATCAAACTTATATTTTGGGATGTGTACTATCTGAACTTATATGTTGGGATGTGTAATATCTGTTGTTGGTTTGGTGTTCATTGTTGTGCCCAAATGCTTTGGAGAGGGTCGAGGATATGAATGTAGCTTTTATTGTTGTTTTGGTTTTCATTGTTGTGTTCAAATGCTTTGGAAAGGGTTATGTGGGGCCTTATAAGAAGAATATGAACGAGTTTTTTTAGATGAGAATTGTAGGGGGGTTTTAAACCAGGGTTTATATTTTTGGTGTGTGATGTACGTCTTTAATCTTGTTTTTAAAATTCGATGAGAATGGGGCTATTCAGAAGAATATGAATGGGATTTTTTTTATTGTTTTGGTGTTCATTGTTGTGTCCAAATGCTTTGGAGAGGGATTGAGGATACATGAATGGAGCTCTTATTGTTGTTTTGGTTTTCATTGTTGTGTCCAAATGCTTTGGAATGGGTTATGTGGGGCCTCATAAGGAGAATATGAACAAGTTTTTTAGATGAGAATTGTAGGGGGGTTCCAAACCAGGGTTGTTTATATTTTTGGTGTGTTTTTATAATCTTTTGGTGTGTGATGTATGTCTTTAATCTTGTTTTTAAAATTTGATGAGAATGGGTCTATTTAGAAGAGAATATGAATGGGATTTTTTTTATTGTTTTGGTGTTCATTGTTGTGTCCAAATGCTTTGGAGAGGGATTGACGATATGAATGGAGCTCCTATTGTTGTTTTGGTTTTCATTGTTGTGTCCAAATGCTTCGGAATGGGTTGTTGTTGGGGCCTCATGAGAAGAATATGAATGAGTTTTTTTAGATGAAAATTGTAGGGGGGTTTTAAACCAGGTTGTTTATATTTTTGGTGTGTTTTTATAATCTTTTGGTGTGTGATGTATGTCTTTAATCTTGCTTTTAAAATTTGATGAGAATGGGGCTAGTTAGAAGAACATGAATATGGTTAGAAGAATATGAATAGGTTTTTTCGGATGAGAATTTTAGAGCACTTCTATACATATATGAAAGTATTTTCTTTTTGGTTTTTTACACTTTTAGTCTTGGGCGTGCCACACCTAAAATGGACAATTAGTCTTTAGAGGTAGTACTAAGCATGTGGTATTAGTATTGTTTATGTGGTATTAGCATTGTGGTAGTACGAAGCATGTGGTCAATTTAAATGGAAGAAAAAAAGATGTTTCACACATAAAACAATTTCAAAAATTCTTTTTTAAAAGTATTATTTTAATTTGTTTAACAAAAAGATGTTTCACATATGAAATAAAAAGTTTAACACAAAGATGTTTCACATATGAAAACAAAAGTTTAACAAAAAGATGTTTCACATATGAAATAAAAAAAAGATAATTTGAAAAGTATTATTTTAATTGGCTTGTGTTAGTAACTACTTTAATTGCTTGTGTTAGTAACTACGTATATGATTAGACATGAATGGTGAATTTTAGATGATAAATATAGGGTCTTTAGATGAGCAAAGGATATGAAATAATTAAAAAAAGATAACTTGAAGAGTACTATTTTAATTGCTTTTGTGTTAGTAACTATGTATATGATTAGACATGAATGGTGAATTTTAGATGAGAAATCTAGGGTCTTTAGAGGAGGCCAACGATATGAATAGGATATGATTATACATGAATGTGAATTTTAGATGAGAAATCTAGGCCTTTTAGATGAGGCTAAGGATATGAATGAAGCTAGTTAGAAGAATATGAAGGTGAATTTTAGATGAGAATTATACATGAATGTGAATTTTAGATGAGAAATCTAGGCCTTTTAGATGAGGCTAAGGATATGAATGAAGCTAGTTAGAAGAATATGAAGGTTTTTTAGATGAGAATTTTTTTCGGAGGAAAAAATATCAGCCTTTGTTATTCTAATAGAATCAAAAGACATCTTTTACATTGTCATCTATGTGATTGATAATAATTGTTTCTATAACAGCTATGCACATAGGAAAATAAGTAATACAAAACATGACTGTCAAAGCTTTTCAAGAAACATAGAATAAAAGTCTGATTGTCGCAGACTTTCCTCATCATCCCTGAATAAATCAGGTAAGAATAATCTATAACATTTGAGAATATCGAGAGTGATCATCAAAAACATACAATCATGAGCAAGACAAGCTGACACAAAGGTCTCAAGACAAAATATAAAGAAGATCAATCACTGCTGAAGTCAAAATGAGTTGAAGAATATAATTCAGCTCGACTAAAAAAGTGCATAATGGCCTTTATTGATGACTAATCCATCCATAAATTTAGCATAATGGCCATGCTCCATATCCAAAATTATGGCCTCTTTTGAGAGACCATCTGCCAACGAGTTATGCTCACGATAAATGTGTTTGAAGATCACCTGTGGGGCAGCATGAAGCATATTTTGGATATCACCTCTCCAGTGCATCAGAGCTAGAACATAAAGTGCAGATAATCCGTTGAGCCAGGATATAATAACCAAAGAATCTCCATAGATCAATTTGATGGGTAAACCCATCAACAAACTAACTCTAAGAGTAGCCCAAAGAGTCAGCAGTTCCGCTCTAGTATTGGTGCTACGACCACAACCCAAAGAAAAGCTGAAGTAATGAAATTCATTTAGGTATATCATGAAACCTGAACCTCCTATATTTTCGGCAGAAGCTCCATCAAAAAAACCACAAGGAAAGACCAAAACAGGCTTAGTTCCAATGTCCCGAATCTTTTGAGCTTTTAAAGGAGCAGGGTAGGTAAGAAGGAAAAGATCAATCCTGGAAATGAGGGCATGGAAGTCAGGGTTCTTATCCTCAAAAAGACACTGGTTTCGAAGGAGCCAGATGCCCTAGAAAAGAAAAAGAGGCAGAAATCTAAAATAAGCTGAACGCAAAGGAGAGGAATACCACTGAACCACGAGAGAAGAGACATAACAGTCTTTTGGCTGGGGAAAACCAAACTTGGCCACGTAATGAGCAAAAATACCAACACTAAAAGGGCAGAATAGAAAGAGATGAGGAATATCCTCGATATTGTTTTTACACAGAATACATCTACTCGGCCCCTAGTAACCTTTATGTTGAAGATGGTCCAAGGTTAATATACGATCACGCGCTAGGAGCCAAATAAAACAAGTAATCTTCAAGGGAATGCGAAGAGTCCAAAGGAAATTCAGAGCAAGATCTTGTTGCTCATAACCTTTTGCATAGAGAATGCTATCATATCCAACTGAAGCTGTTAAGGACCCCACATAATTGTTAAAAGACCAAAGCAGAGTATCTTGCTGATCAGTAAGACGTATTCTACCATATTCCAGACCTCTGATGTAATTTTCCCATAAAGATTTCCAGTCACCTGACAAATCGAGCTCCTCCGCCTTAAACCAAAAGCTAGAAACTGAGGAGGTATAATTCCAAGCATCGGCCAGGGTGCAAATGCCATAATCCTCTAAATAGTCTTTCAATACACTTGGAAGAATGAAGGATGAGCCCAAACCCACAATCGGGTCAGCTCCAATACGAATCGAAGAACCATCTCTAGCAAGCCAAATGAGCCCTTTTCCTATCCATGGAAGGGCTTCAATAAATCCATTCCAAATGATCGAGGCGTTCCATTTTTTGAAATTTTTTTCCCTAAGCCAAGTAGATAAAGGCCTGTTTTTCAGATATTTAGCCGAGATGAGGAGATTCCAAATGCCTTCACTATTTATGGCCAACCAAAAACATTTCATTCTAAGTGAAAGACTAAAACTGGGCAAATGTTTGATCCCCCATCCACCAAGGGTAGTCGGACGAGCCAGATGCTGCCAATCAGCTAGATGAAACTTTTTATAATTTGTAGTAGTGCCCCAAAGAAAAGAGAAAATGAGCTTTTTGAGCTTATCCAAAATGGAAGTGGGGATGGGCACAAGGGACAGCCAGAAAACAGGGATACCTGTAAGGATCGATCTGATGAGAACCAGGCGACCACCTAAAGATAGAAACCTATTAGTCCAATGAGAGATCCTTTTCTCAAATTTTTAACCAGCCAATGCCAATCCTTTATCAGATAGCCCGAAGGCTTGAGGAAATATCCAAGATAAACAAAACCTTTATTAAGATAATCAAAATTATAAGGTAAGATGTCAGAAATTCTTCTGAGCAGGGCCTCATCCAGATCATTATGAAGAAAGTAGGATTTATTTGAATTGATACACATGCCTGAAGCTTCACAGAAAATATCAAGAATATCCTTGAAAGCCAACCAATCATCAAAAGTACCCATTCCAAATAATAGCACGTCATCTACAAAAAGTAAATGTGTGAGAAAGCGCTGGGGCGAAATCTTGATACCCTTTAACTTACCAACCCTTTTGGCTTCTGCGATCAAGAGGCTGAGACCTTCAATAACCAGAATGAACAATAACGGCGACAAAGGACAACCCTGTTTGATACCGCGAGTGGTTGGAAAGAAAGAAGAGGGAGAGCCATTGACTAGGACGGCAAAGTTTGCAGATGAGATACATCCCATAATCCAATTAACCCCAACAAGGGGAACCCCGATCTGGATGAGAATAAGACGGACAAAAGTCCAGTTTACTCTATCAAATGCTTTTGATAAATCCAATTTGAGAATAAGAGCAGATCTATTATGAATTTTCACAGAATGTAGGACCTCCTGAGCAATGGCTATGGGCTCAATGATTTGTCGATTATTTAGAAAGCCACACTGCTGATAGGAAATGGAAGAATCTAGGAAGGGTTTAAGCCTCAAAGCTGCAATCTTCGAGATTAGCTTGTAGCAGAGATTACAAAGAGAAATTGGACGGAAATCCGCAAAAGTAACAGGTTGATCCAACTTAGGAATTAGGGCTAGAAAAGTGGAATTAATAGCCGGGGCAACTCTACCTTGGACTCGATAGGATTCTACAAAGTTAACGAGTAGGGGGCCCAGGAGATCGAGAAAGGTCAAAAAGAACTCCACAGGCCATCCATCAGGGCCTGGAGCCTTATCTTTTTTAAAAGTTTTGAGAGCCTTTTCAACTTCCAAAATAGTAACAGCCTGGTGAAGGTCTCAGCTTCTGACACACTGATAAAAGAGGGAAAGAGACGAAGAATTTTAAGCTGAGCAGCGAGATTGGTCTGATTGTCATCTTCAAAGATCTTTCTGAAGTAACTAGTCCCAAGAGCTTTTATACTAAGATCATCAGATACCCAAGTACCCCTCTCATCCTGAAGACTCCAGATCGCATTATGATTTTTTCTAGTCGAGGCTACAACATGGAAATACTTGGTGTTTGCATCACCTTTAGTGGCCCATGTAACCCTACTTTGGAGTTTTGCAGAATATAATTCATGATCCAATAGCTTCTGGAGATCATTCTTGAGAGAGCGCAGTTTCTTATGCTGATCATCCTTTAGAATAACCGAAGGAGAGGAAGATAGTAGAGCATTTATCTCATTTTCCAAAATAACAGACTTATCCTTCATTCTCCGAGTTTCTTCTTTAGACCAGGATTTGACCTTCTCTTTAAGGATACGAAGTTTGTAGGCAAGTTCGAACATAGGATCCATCCCGAGCTCAGAGCGAATGAGGGGCCATTCATTTCGAATCATATTGATAAAATCCACATTATCTAACCAGGATTTATTAAATTTGAACGGATAAGTACATGTTCTCTGATGCTCCACCCACTCAAATAAGATCGGGAAGTGGTCAGATAACCCGCACCTATGAGTCCAAACCCGAAACTTAGGAAGAGAGCTAACTAGTTGTTCCGATAACAGAAAACGATCCAATCTTTTCGAGACACCTTCTTCCCCCATCCTACCATTCCTCCAGGTAGGGCTTGCACAGGAGGGAGCTACATCGACTAAATGGTGCTCTGAGAAAAGCTTGGTGAAGAAGGAACCCAAAGGATCCAAATGAGCTTTATGCTCCCAAATTTCGGAAGCATTTAGGGTAAGGTTTAAATCTCCAGCCAGGACAAGATTTGGTAAAGATAGGAGACCACCAATTGCCACGGAGTTCCAAAATGTATCCCTATTTAAGTAGGGGCCATAACAATTTAGAAGCGAAAGTTCTAGAGAAGTACCTCAAATTAGGGCTTTGAGCAGGATACCTGCAGAAGTATGGTAGGCTTTACACTTAAGGATTTTTGGATTCCAACCAGAAAGTATACCCCCAGAAAGACCATTAGAATTTAGTGCACAAAACTCCCATCCAGGACAGAGTTTGGAAAAAGCAAATAATGCTGGATAAGTACTGGTCATAGTCTCTTGGAGGAATACAATATCCGAAGAAAGAACAGAGATTAGGTGGCGGAGGCTTTTTTGCTTGGGTAGGCCTCCCAAGCCTTTAACATTCAGGGAGAGAAAACACATCAAGAATCAAGGGAAAGAGGGGTCAAAGCTCTAAGGACCCTTTGTGGAGAAGAGGAAGTTGAGCGCTCGACATCTTTAAGTCTAGTGGACAGGGGGGTATAGGGAGCCGGGACAACATTAAGAGGAGGCTTCGTTTTTTTCTTTCTCCTTATTGTCACATTCTCAAACCTAATGGAATCAAGCGGCAGAACTGAAGGGGAAAGTGGAGTTTTATCAGAGAAGATTCTCAAGGATTTTTGAAGAGTCGGATCAGTAAAGGATGGAGATGTAATAGGACTCGAAGGAGACAAAGGCTTAGAACCAGAGGAAACAAGAGGAGGGAAATCCTCTTTTGTAAAGAGAGGGGGTGGATCAGAACGTTCCAAAGGATGAATAGGGGAGGAAGGTGGCGAGTGAGCTTCTGGAAACAATGCAACAGAAGTCGGGTCCCTTGGGGCCACCGACTGAATAAGTAGAGGAGGATGCACAGAGGGGTTTAACTCCGGAGAAGGAGAAACTGATAATGGAACTGCAGTATCAAGAGTCGAGAAATCAGTAAAAGGAGGAGGGTTAGACAAAGCCTTAAGTGGTTCGGCTGATTTAATTGATTTTCTGCTATTAATAACCGAATCCACTATAGCCAAATCAAGGTCTGATATATCTCCATACAAAGAGCAAGCATTTTTTAAGGATGCCAATAGATGGATCTGGTGTGGCCGATTCTGAACATACCTGATTTTTCCTGCCGATAGGAGGGGCGCTAGGTGGTGACGAAGAAGATGGTAGAGGTTCCAAAGAGACTGAAACCTTACGGAAAGATGAATAGGCTCGTCGTAAGTGTCCAGTACTCCTACAAAAACTGCAATGAAACGAAATACCTTGAAAGTCAAGACGCTGGATAAAAAGTCTTTCATGACAGAGAATCTCTATTTTTGCAGGTAATCCTCGCGAGACATCCAATTCAACTAATATCTTCGCCATCCTCTTATCGTAAGCGTTCATGTAATCTTCCTCTAATGCCACAAAACGCCCTGTAGTATTCCCCACTCCTTCTAGCAAGGAACGGTTCCAGAGGGGAAAAGGGAGCCCCGAGAGAAGAGTCCAGAGATGCCGCTTCTTCACACGTTCTCGAGTGGGATCAAAATTCACATGCCAGCGATCTAATACCAAAGATCCTTTGCCAACTCTCCATAGCCTGTTTAATACCTGAGTTGCATGATCGTCCTCCAGGAAGACTATAACAATCCATCCCCGGGCCAAGAGACTGATGGCCGAGGCATAAGATAAGAGGGGTTTCCAGTTTGTAGATGCCCAGGCGAACCACTCCTTCTTGTCCATCGATACATACTCCAATCTGTCGATCAACGCTCTAGCACATAGTGCTTCGACTCTGTCAAAGTATATGTCGTGACCAACCACATACCGCAACTTCCCATTAAGAATCTTATGTGCCTTGGTTTTCCTACGATGAAGAAATTGGGCTACTGCAGAGTCAGGGGTTACTCGCTAGATCGCAGGAGTCAGACAGAGGCACAAAAGAGGGTTAGGGACAAACCCCAAGTGAGAGAGAAGCCGCGATACAAACCCCAAAGTAAAACTAAAAACAAAGAGGGGTTAAAAGAGTCAGAACCCCAAAGGTCTGAAACCCCTAGTCACCAGTCTCCAGACCAATATAGTTAGAGACGCCTCACAAGCACATAAAGAACGCCAGGGTAAATGCCAAAGTAACTAGAGAAACCCTTCGCGCAACTGAGGAGCTAAAATGAAACCCTAGTTAGAACAAAAAGTGGTAGGGTTAATGTTCAACTCATCCTCATCATATCCCTCAACTCAAAAAGAACACCAGTCTCATTCAGACAACACATGCACGACCACATGTGAAAGGTACAGACAGCCACAAAACCCCCGAGGATACCGGAGAAGGAGAACCTTCTGAAGATTAACAAATCAACCCAATGACAAAAAAAGGTGGCGAAACCACAGAACAATCCAGAAACAGCAAAAAAACCAGGAAAAAAACAGCCAAACCGACTAATATTTACAATTCTCACTTATTTTTCGCTGGTTGGTACTAGTCCTCAATCCGTGAGGATGGACTCCAACCTTCGGCGTTGGCTTGAAGAGAAATCCCCATAGGAGAAGACAAGACAGAACAACAAAGGACTATCAATGCAGACCAGAAAATACCAAGAGAAAACAAAAACACATTTTTAAAAATCAGTTAAAAAAACACCAAAAGAGCCAGATAAGTGGGCGAAGGGTTCATGGCCCTGGGATGGAAGAGACGTTGTCACAGGACAACGCCATCCTGAAGAACACAGGCACGAAACCCTTGACGAAACCCTACCTCTACGAAACCACAAAATTTTTAGATGATAATTTTAGAACGTTTATATGAAAGTGTTAATATGAATCTTGGTCTTCAAGATTAAATAAATATGACATTTTTCCAAAATATAAAGAAAAATAATTTTACAAATATATAATATGTAGTAATTTTAATTTAGGACTTTTTTATATCAAGGTTAAGAGGGCAAGGGGACAAGACAAATGACAAGACAATTTCATCTTGTAAGCTAGGACGTAGTATGCAGTTCAAAAAATTGTGGTGGGACCGGTATAAGGGACTCTGCAAGGATGAACCTCGCTCTAGGAGTGAAATCTGTGGAGGATCGTCTTAGGTGAGAAGGGCTAGTGGAAGGATATTCCCAGGAAGAAGTATAAGGGAGCAAGAAAATGTGTGTGGACGAGCCCTTTGATAAGGAAGGGGTCTCCAATCTAGATCCTTTGCAAGAAGGCAGCCCATATCATCACAAATAACCTGCATTGGAGCCTTGGTAATGGTAAACAGATCATAATCTGGTAGGATTGTTTGGGGCTGGTCTCTTCGGTAAACCATCTGGTGGCATTCTCAGATCTCAAGCAATGGCTAGATACTCTAAACATTTTTATCCTCTATGATCTATCTTGTTGGAAAACCAACAGAAGATGGGGTGGATGGAAAGCATTGGACGTGCATGAGCATCTAATGCTTGATTTTAATGTTCTCTGCTCAATTCTCCAAGGCTCTGCGCCTGTTCACAGTCAGCTATTGGATAGTAGAGGTTGGGGTAAATCGGGGATTTACACCGTTAAAGAAGGATATTGAATCATTTCCAATAATGAAGGCATCAGCCGAGCGGACAACAAGTGGAACAAAATCTGGTGCAATGATGGGTTTCCAAAAATTAACGCCTTCTTCTGGTTATTAGCTCATTGGAAAATTCTCACTGCTGAGAATTTGAGAAAAAGAGGGATTCAAGGGTCTTCGCGCTGTGTACTCTCGACAGAGGCAAAGGAGACCATTGATCTCATCTTTTTGCAATGTAAGTTTTCCACAGAAGCTTGGTCTTTGGCTGTACAAGAGTTACAGATAAATCTGATTCTTCCAACAAATTGGAATGACCTCTTTGCCAGTTGGAAAGACTACTACCATTCCAGTTGGAAAGACTACTACCATGGTTCGCTTTTTCGAAAATTGAATCTCACAAGAGCTTGGGTTGCCCTTCCTAAATACCTCTGCTGGAAGATTTGGACAACCAGAAACAAAAATTTGTTTAAAGGTGAGGCATCCTGCCCAATGAAATTAATTCTAGTTGCAAAATCGTTGTGGGTGGAAGCCTTAGTCACGAGGGGATGAAGAATATCCACAATGAGCCTTTGAATTCCGAGGAAAGAGTGTGGACTCTCAACTTCCTTCAGCCTGTTAATAGCTGGCATTCGGCAGTCAAAAGGCCCAATTGCTTAAATTGGCAGCTGAGAATGAGCAAAGATGATTTTGCTAAATAGAGGCTAAACCTGGGATGTAACTCCCTTTTCTTTGATGGAGCCTCTATAGGAAATCCGGGGTTGGCTGGGCAGGGGGAGTCATTTTTGATCTTGGAGGGAGCAAGCTGAAGGATTGTGCGTGGGGCTTGGGCAAGAAATCGAATAATGGGATTGAGTGGCTTACTCTTATCAAAGGGCTGGAGATAGCAAACAATTGTGGGATGGAGGAGTTGGAAGTCTATGGTGATTCGCTCATGGTCATAAGGGAAGCAAGATTGTTGTATTAGAAGATGAAGATCCCAATAACCAAAATGCATCACATCCTTATCTGTATAGGAATGGAGTTTAAATCTATAAAGTTCTTCCATATCCTAAGTACAAACAACAAGCATGCTGATTTAATAGCTAACAGAGGCGTCTCATTAGACTATGGCGAGCTCTTCTGTAATGAAGACAGGCTTGGAATAAGCTGGATCCCTTGAGCTTGAATTTATCACCACGATGGATCAATCTCATGCTCAACTTACAGGTATGCATTATACAATTAATGGTAGGTACTCACACTGAAAATCTAATGAATGTGCAGGCAATCTGTTCTTGGACTTTTGCCACCACTAGTTCACAGCTGTTGGCAACTCTCCTCATCCAGCCAAGCGCAGAGGAAGAAATAGAATTTCCAAATCCTCCTTAGTTTGAAATTTTAATGAATGTGCGTATGCATTATACATTTAATCCCAGGTATTCTCAGACTGAAAATATAATGAATGTGCAGGCAATCTGTTCTTGGATTTTTGCCACCACCAGTTCACAGCGGCTGGCAACTCTCCTCAGCCAGCCACGCGTAGAAGAAGAAATAGAATTTCCAAATCCTCCTCACTCTGAAATTCTAATGAATGTGTAGGCAATCTGTTCTTGCTTTTTTGCCACCATCGATTCACAGCTACTGGCAATTTTTCCTCAGTTAATGGCAATCTGTTCTTGCATTCTTGACACCATCTATACTCAACTACCGACAAATTTCCTCAGCCATCCACACGTAGAGGAAGATATAGATTCTCCTAATCCACTTCAATCTGAAATTATAATGAAAGTGCAGGCATTCTGTTCATGCATTTTTGCCTCCAACTTCTAGTTATCCTTCCTCAGAAACAGAACCTCCAAATCAAATATTAGCAGCACCTCTTTTGCATGCAAGAAGGATAATCGCATTTATAATTGGTGGTTTGCTATCTCGTAGGTGGGAGAAATGAAATCAAGTGTCAAGAGAATGCGTTGGTTGGCCATGAAAGTTTTAACGTGTCTCCCTTGAGTTCAATGACAGGGTAGGCTATCAACGATTGGATCTGTATTTGGTGGTCAATCCTGAGTTCAATGACAGGGTAGGCTATCAACGATTGGATATATATTTGGTGGTCAATCCTGAGGTCGTGATCAATTCTGAAGATGAAGATTTGCAATTGGTGTAAGGAGGAGACTGGGAATGAGTGTGATAACGGATTTAATTTTTTTAATACTTGGCAGGCGGAAAAAAAAATGTGAAAATAGCAATCAGTATCAACAGGAGGTGAGTTGCTACTTGGGTATGGATTTTGGGCATCAATCACGTGTGTTTTGGATCTTAAGGGAGATGAAGGATAGGCAGATTTGAAGGAGGAGAGTTGTTATTGATAAACTCTTATTATGTTTTGTTTTTGTTTATTGATTCTTGGTCAATTTGTAAGAAGGTGTAGTTTCCATAGAGTAGGGTTCTTTCCGGATAGCTACAAATACACGAAAGATGAGCAAGGAGTTTTGGATGCTACTCTCCTCTGGGAGAAATCCACCTTCTATGTGTTGTAAGCTTGTTCTACCCTTTTTAATATAAAATTCCTCAACCATTTCTGTTAAAAAAAAGGTTAAGAGCATGTGTTTCCTCTTAGGAGGTCACAGGTTCAAATCCAGAGTGGGGTAGTGTATGCACACCTTTGTAGACTTTCGCAGTTACACCTTTGTAGACTTTAGCAATTAAATCATTGTGCAGAGGGGAGTCTCTTGTCCCACAAACAAGGGGGGTCTTATACACCAAATTGGTGTCTCGCTTGGCGGTGACCTTCAAAATAGATTATTATTAATATTATTATTATATTGACAATTTAGCCTCTTTGTTAAGCAATGTGCAAGGAATTTGTGTCGAGTTCAACTCAATAACCCACCCATGTACGGTCACTATACCGTCTAGTGTTTGAATGTTTGGTACGGTGGTATCCTATATGGGTGTAATCAAATGCAAGCGTGGTAGTAAAGTTTGCATCTGAGACGTAAAATTTTTATGCTAATTTTCTTTGAATGCCTATTATTCTTGTAGTATTTTTGGTAACTCTGGTTTGGTTTGTTTGTTTCAATGTCCATTCTTCTTAATGGACACCTAATTTCTATTAGTAGTCTTGGTTACTCTTATTTGGTTTGTTTGTTTCAATGTCCATTCATCTTGATGAACACCTAATTTCTATTGCACAATATTTAGGCGGAAGGCCTTCTTTCTCCGAGGCCGGGTTTGAAAAAACCTGTACCTCTTTTCGTCGGCCATTGATCAAATAAAAACTAAACACATGCTGGATTGGAGCTGGGAGGGTACAGCTGAAATGACACGCAGTGATGCACGGAACGAGAGGCCGAACAAACTTGCAGAATCTCATCTTGCGGGGCCAGGGAACACGCCGCGTCAGTGGAATCGGCAGTCCTTGAACCTTTAACGAAAAAGCCATGTATCGAATCCCCCTATATGTACCATATTAAGAGAGTTGTGAGGCGTTTAAAACAATTACAGCCTCCTCCATTGAGCTAACCAAATAGGGGTATTTATTTTCTTCAAATGATCAGGGCAGATGTTGCAAATTTTTTGAAAGACCCCTCCCCATTTTTTGAATGGTTTATATCTGACCATGTTTCTTGTCGATGTAATCTACGAATTTCTTGTCGATGTAATCTACGAAATGATTAGGAGAAATTTATTCCTCCTGTTTGGTGTTACAATTGCCCCCAGAGGGTTTCTTCTGTATTTTTTGCCCTTTCCCACAGTCCATAATTTCAAATTCCATTAAGAAAACATACGGTTCATAAGGTGATGTCCATTACTTTGTTGTCGTCCTTATATAAGAAGGGTTAATAAATGAGAAGCTACTGTTTTTTTTTTTAGATATTTGATGAGTCTCTTATCGACATGCTTCAGCTAAGGAATTACGTGGTCGCCAGTAATTGCATCAGACCACATTTCTCTTTATGCATGCAAGTTGCAATGTTAAATCAAATGAATCGATTGCATTGTTATGTCAGCATTAATGATAAATGGAATGGTACTTAGTCTGTTGGGCTGTGGTCTAGCCGCAAGTTGAAACACTGCATCCGAGGCCTGGTGAAAGTCCTCGCCCTTTGGATCATGTTTAATCAGTTTGAGGGGTACCTTTTATGAGTACAACACAAGGAAGGATACAGAGAAAAAAATGGACCAACATGCTACGCATAACATCCCGTTGCAGAGAGAAATAGTAAGCAATGTTTATATATGTCACACAAAGGTTTGAATTTAAATTTTAAATTAGATTAAGTTATTTGACACCAAGTTAATTTAGTTAATTTAGGTTTTGGAAATATTAAACATATTTTTATTATTTATTTCAAACAATAATAGTAAATAAAAAATATTTAAAAATAATATTAATAATGATAAAAAAATAATAACAATATGCATAATGTTTTTTATTATTTTTTAATTAAAAAATATTAAATAAATATATTTTACAATTTAATAAATACATTTTAAAATTTTATATATTTTTTAATTTAAAGAAAAATTTATTAAAACACAGTTGTTATTATTAATTTTTTTAATTTACTATAAAAACCATTTCTATATTTTTATCAAACATTTTTTAAATAAATAACATATATATATATATATATATATATATATTTTAAATTATAATTATTTAAATGTTTGAATTTAAATTATAAATTAAATAAAAATATTTAACTAAAACATAATTTCTGGTTTGGAAATATTAAACATTTTTTTTTAATTATGTATTTACTTAATTTTTATTTAAAAAACATATAGTTAATAAAAAAATTGAAAAATAATAATAATAAAAATAAGAATAATATACTTACAATTTTTAATTGAAACTCAGACAAATAAATAGTTATTATTAATTTTGACAATTTAACTATAAAACTAGTTCTTATATTTTTATCAAACGTTTTGTAACATCCCTTCAGTTATTCCAATTTTTTTACAATGGAGAATACAAAGGTGAATATAAAGAAGCGGTTGAACAACCGTTAATACCATTGGAATATTAGTTAAAGGCTTTAAAAAACGATTAAGAGTGGATCTTTAAGGGAAGATATTTGGCCATTATGAGGAGGAGGTGGATCTTTTCAATTGATCATGGGAAGGGAGATTGTTACATCTCTGCAATTATATTGGTTTGGCAAGGTTAAGAAGATGAGTTCAAAAGAGAGTTGACCAAGGATTGGAGAAATTGATACATTCTTCAAAAAGAATTCTGGTACATCTTGTTCCATTTCTACCAGTTATGATAAACACAGTAACAATTGCAATAACTTCAACAAAGAGTGATTCAGGTAAATTCATGCTTTCATTGCATTTGTAAATTCATTTAATGTTCAAAACATGTGCATTCCTCCTGTAAAATACAAATTACATTTTGAAGTGAAAAGTAGGTAAGAATGATCATAGATGCTCATTATAAAATAGAATAACACTTTAATATTAGGGATTTTAAAATTAAATACTCTACTTCTATGTAGACTTCAAAATCAAATCAAATAGACAATTTTTAAGTATGTCTATTAGAAAGTCTTTAGTCTTTAGAACGTGAGGATAATGTACATTTTCAATATGAATATACAAAATCAAATATACTTACATTTTTAAAGTAATTTTACCATGTAATATTTATAAAGCATTGTAATATATCAAAAGTGTTGAATTTTAATATTTATTTTTTTCAAAGCTAAAAAAAAACTTTATATTATAAAAAGTTGTCATACATAATTACAATTTTCCAAAAAGATTCCACCTTCAGCTAGCTATCTTAGCTAGACTAAAATATCTCAAGAAAACTAAAGACCCAAATGTCTTGAAAAATAAGCTACCCTCAAAAGTCACAACTACTGACCATCATATCAAAATACTTTGCTCAAAATTGGAAAAAAAACACTAGCTACATACAAAAAGAGTAGTCAAAACTCATAAATTACTCAATTTGTCTGAATGAGAAAAAAATCTATTACCTTACAGTGGGAAGTGTGAACATGGTGAAATTTAACATTTATTTTTGTTTCTCTAACTTTTCAATATAAATATACAAGAACATTTATCTATTCATTTCCTTAGGTTGGGTTCATCTCTCTATGTTCTTACAAACTAAGAGAACATTGTTTACAAATATTATTGTAAATATAAATTTAGAATATTTATGACTTTAAGTATGATAATCATATATATTCAAACATCAATAAATATTGTTTTTCAACTGAAAAGTGTTATTCTTAGGTTGGTTTGTCCATTACTCACTTATTCTAGGATGAGATATTGCTTTTCGATTCAATTTATGTATATATTCAATTTTTTTAGCTCTTTATTGCACCTTTTAAGACAATTGCTAGTTATATCTATTTCAAGATTATTTTGGTAAGCTAAGATATGAAAGTGGAAGTTGTGCTTTGTAATAAGTTTTTGTTTTTAAAACTATTTAGACTTGGTACATGGCCCTTATTTTCAGTTTTAATGAAGTGGCGGTAAACATCTTTATGAGAATATTCACATAAAACACACTCTTGAGAACCCATGATATGAAAGGAACTTATAAAAATAATGTGAATGGTGTATTTTAGGCTAAAATTGCACGCTTTTAGATGACATTTGTTGTTTATGTTTTTGGTGCACTTTAAGGTGTGTAGCTTATGTTCCTAACTTAAAAAGGGAAAGGGAAATTATATTCTCAAGATATCACATATAACGCACAATTAAATGGGAAAAAATGAAAATAACATTTGACTTCAAGATATAACATATAACACACAATTAAATGGAAAAAAATGAAAATAACATTTGATTTTAAAATAAAATGATCATTAAAAAAAATTAATATATGATTTTAATCACTCTAACCTAAATGTTAAATTAGGATGCTTTGATTTTTGTTAGTAAATGTGTAGAGAGATTTTTTGGAGCAAATATTAACATTATTTTCTTATGTTATGGTTCTCAAACCCCCCATCAAGGCTGCTACGTCCATTCTAAGAAATCACAAGGGACCCACTCAAAGGGGCCACACTTTGTTTGCTTTGATTACACAGCCAACCTGATGAGCACAACAAGTGAGACCTTTATATATTAATGTATATCCACTCAGGGATTTGACCTCGAGACCTTCTGCTCAAAACTTACAACACTCGACCAATTTTGCTAGCCCAATGGGATGCAAATATTGACATTATATAGAAATAAAAACAAAATATATAGAATTCCCTTGGTTAAAATTTGATGGTTAACTTCATCTTTCCAAAGAGTAATAAAGGTAGGTAGAAATGGAGTCTCCAAAGCACAAAATAAGCAAAAATCCATAACCAATGACATAAACCAAAAACTGATTCTCAAAACAGAGAGTAGCCATCTCCTAATAAAACAGTGCTCCAATAGAACTTGTTCAAGGAGAGAATCAGTTGTTGCTCCTCCATAAAATCCCAACAATCTTTGACAAATCTACAATCCCAAAACGTGCTTGACTATCTCTGCTCTTTGGCACCTAGGGCATAGACCTTTCAAAAGGTTAGACTTAGCCAACTTGGCCTTGGATGGGAGCCCTTAAGAAATCACTAGCCAAGCAAACATACACAACTTGTAGGAAAGTCACACCAACCAAACACAATGTAGCTTACGAATGCATTTAGCCTCTAGTTCTAATAAGAACCATTTCACATTATTTTTGACGAGGGGTGTCTTTGATGAAACAATGAATACATATGAAGATATTCATAATGTAAAAAAAATATGCCAAAGCCCATTGCCAATCCCTCCAGAAGGGCCTAAGCATCACAATGTTCATCTTAAACAAATTAGATTATGGAAGGAAGGATTATAACTCCATGAATCCATGATCGAGGGGTGATTTGAGGCCAACAACTCAAACTCTTGAGTAAGTGGTTTCTGCTACTTCCATGGCTGGGCCTCATAGAACTAAAGGTCTTGCTAATGGAGGATACCCTTTTGATTGAGTCGACGTGCTTGAAACAATGTCAACTCTGTACCCTGATCTCACTAACTCCATATCAGATGAGAGGCAATGTTCCACCCAACTAAGGCTACTTTCCCATTTCCAATGAGCCAATCCAACCATCGATTTCCTGGTTTCCCAAATACTCCTGAAGAGAAAAGAGCCCCCAACTTTAAATATAGGGGGTTAAGAGACGATATTGAAGAAGCCAAACCCTGCCATGCACCATGCCTAAATGTTGTGTAGACATAATTTGATTCCTAAAGAGAATTTGCTAAGTTGTTGGATCCTCAAGACATTGTGCTACCCACTTGGAAACCAAAATATTGCTATGTATTACATCAATCAAGCCTAAACCTCTCTCATCCTTGGGAATCATGCAAACATCCCATGGAACTAGGGTTAGACCTTTCCCCCCATACTTCGACCAAAGATCAAATCTCAAAATATGCTCAAGTAGTATGGATTGGGCCTCGTATTGAAACCAACAACACACACAATACACATGCAAGGCCTATACAATGTGCTCAAGAACCATTAGCTTCCCTGGAAAGGGGAGATCCTTGTGATGCATACACGCGGCTTGCTCTGTAATCTTTGAAGGATCCAATCCCATATAGATACAAGAGATAAACATGTTCCTAAACGAAATACCAAGATATCACACAATCACCCCTAGGTGGATAAATAACCAAGCCTTAAGAATACGAGATGGGGGTGAGTCAACTCTAATAAACCAAAAGTTAGTTTTGTTTCAAAGTGATTACTGACCATCATTGAACCATGTGCTTATCTGCAAAGTGATTACAAACCATCATTGAACCATTTGGAAGAGAAACCCTCTAATCTGCCTAACAATCCATGTTGCCTCCAATAAGTACCCCAAAGCATCTGCAATCAACAAATAAAAGTATGGTGCTAAGGGGAATCCTTGTCTAATAGAGCAATGCATAGAGATTTGGGGGTACAAAGCCTTATTTATTAATAGAAACAAAGGCCTAAGAATTTGAGAACATCCTGCTCACCATGCCAACACATTATGATGCAGGGGCACCTAGGACCAAGATCATTAGTCGAAGTTAGATTATGGGAGTGCCCATAGGACAGTCGATGACCTCCAAAGAAATGGGCAAGACAATCAACAAGAGAAGAGATGAGTCACATGGATTCCAACTAGCAATAGTCGATGGCGAAGATAAGGTATTGGCAATGGTCGATGAGACATACTGACTAGGGAAAGGAGAGGAGTTGGGAAAAAAGATCGACGTCGAGGAGCCACTAACCAACCGAACATATAAGATTCCGAGAAACGGAGCCATTGGTGTGGTTGGGGTAGTTGCAGAGTATTTATGGCGGTTGTTGAAGGACACCAGGTGGTGAAGCCTGCTGAAGCGAACCAGAGGGTGCATTCAGTGCATCCAAGGCGGTTCCTAGGAGTATGTGAGCTTTTAGAAGGGGAGAATTGAGTACTGTGCATCCAATCACAACTATAAATACCAACACATGTTCAAAAACAAGGGACTTTTGCGAGCCTGATAAGGAGGAGAGAGCAAGGGTCAGCATAAGGTTAGGAGCTGTCTGCTAACCTGCATGAGTTGCAAAGGATGAGTGTGTGAGCATAGAGGACGTAGCATTCTCTCATGCATGTTGATGTTGTAATAGTCAATGTTCATTCTGACTAAGTCACTAAGTCATTGATATTACTTTGTAATTTCTCTTGTACAAAGCTTTCTTTTATCTAATTGAAGTCCATACTTCTTAACAATATGTTTTTGTGTGTCAGGAGCTATGTGCTAACCTGCATGAGTTGCAGAGGATGGGTGTGTGAGCATAGAGGACATAGCATTATCTCATGCATGTTGATGTTGTAATAGTCGATGTCCATGTTGACTAATTCATTGATATTACTTTGTAATTTCTCTTGTACAAAGATTTCTTTTATCTAATTGAAGTCCATACTTCTTAACAATATGTTTTTGTGTGTGTTGTTGCATACTTTGATTAGTAGTTGACCATCTGGGTCGAGATTTTATGTGTTAGTTGGTATTAGAGCAGGTTGTTATCCTACATGAAAGGTCCAGTTTCGATTGTATGGGAGGAATACAACTCAAGTTGCGGTTGGGTAGAGTCATGGGAGTGCTGATCCGATTATTTGAGTGGTAGTCATGGGAGTGCTGATTCGATTATTTGAGTGGAGAAATGGATTAGAGAGGTGTTAATATTTGTGGTAGAAAAAAACCTGAAGGCACACAAGTCACTATTAACTGTGAGATGTTTGAGGAATGCATTCAGACAATGAGAACCTGGAAGAATGAGTAAACGGTCTTGAATGAGGCACACATTAGAGTAAATTTCAACTCAAAATGGGCCTCCTAAAAAAAATTAATAAAATAAGAGTTAAAATAATAAAATAATCTTTATTAATTTTGGAGGAAGAAAAGAAAAAAACTACTTTTTTGTTTGTATTTTCGACATATCTCCCCGTGTTTTTAATCAAATTTCGATTGGGAGAGCTCATTGCATGAGGAATTAAATTCCACATCCAACGAGTACCCACTCGACATACTTCTAACAGACCCCAAAAACAAGAAATACCTGAAAAAACGTGATGATGATGTCATCATCACGTTTTTTCAGGTATTTCTTGTTTTTGGGGGAGTGGGGTCCATCAGAAGTATGCCAAGTGGGTACTTGTTGGATGCAGAATTAAATTCCGCATCCAACGAGCTCTCCCGATCAAAATTTGAGTAAAAACACGGAGAGATATGTCGAAAATACAAACAAAAAGTAGTTTTTTTTATGATACCTATCCCCAAATTTATATTAAAAAAGTGTTTCAGACCTATACGGTATTTCAAATTTAAAGCAATTTCATTGGCTAACACATGATGACATGGAATTTGAGTTGAAGTTAAAAGGCCCATTTTGAGTTGAAATTTCCTCTAATGACAACGAGGATATGATGTAGAAACCCTCGACCATAGTTACAAGGAAGCCGATGATAGAGAGGATCAAGAAGAAGAAGAGTTAGATGAGCTAGAGGACACACCATTGAAAGCTCTGTTAGAAATGAGAGGTAATGCCAATATGGATGTGCCTAACTCGAGAAGTATGAATCTAGAGGAGTTGATAGTTTGGGTAAGGGAGATGGAGAAATACTTCGACATGGAGTAGATCAAAGATCCCAAAACGGTAAAATATGGATATCTAAATTTGAAGGGGCATGCCTTGTTGTGGTGGGATAACGTACAAGCCGATAGAATAAAGAAATTTATGAAGAAGGTAAAGACTTCAGACAGGATGGGTTCCAAGTTGAAGGATAAGTTCCTCCCCACCAACTACATGATCTCTCTGTTCAGGAAGCTACAAAACCTGAGACAAAAGGAGATGCATGTAAAGGAATTCATAAAGGAATTCTATTGATTGTCAATCAGGTCAGG
Source organism: Pseudotsuga menziesii (assembly GCA_001517045.1). Taxonomy (NCBI): domain Eukaryota; kingdom Viridiplantae; phylum Streptophyta; class Pinopsida; order Pinales; family Pinaceae; genus Pseudotsuga; species Pseudotsuga menziesii. The sequence goes on along the minus strand of LPNX010886832.1, from coordinate 484,692 downwards.
ACACACCAACGAGGGAGAGGAGACAATCAACATATATGTAAATGGGCTGAAATATGCCATACAGGACGAGTTTATCCTACCGAAATTCAGGACAGTTAAAGAAGCCTATCAGCTAGCCCTAAAGGCAGAATAAAAATTGTTGAGGAAGAATTTGACGAGAATAACAAAGTTGACTATTTGAAGTCAGAAATGCTCTTCTACTAGAGGAAAAACCATTGGGGAGAGGAAGGAAGAAGGTCGAGATGATCAATGAGAAGAAAGCATGATTGGAAGCGAAACATCTGAGTATCGATGGGGAAGTCAAAACCCTCGAGGTTGAGGCAGTAGCGGTCGTAGATGAGCTTTCCTAGGTGGACATGCATACCAGTTGAAGGTTGTCTGCTACAAGTGTCGAGAACTAGGACACAAGGTATATTGGTGCTTAGAAAATTTTCATACCACAAGTCGACAGGAAACTAGAGGTTGAGGAAATGACGAAGTTGGATCGATTGCGAAGGAAAAATTGGGAGAAGTGGCATCAAAGAGAGGTCAAAACTTGATGAACCAACAAACACTGTTTCAGTCAACGTGAAAAGAGGAGGAGCCAACATAGAGAAATACAAATTTTCAGATAAAGGTGAAGATTCAAGACAGATGCTGTACAACCATCATTGATGGAGGCACTATGGAAAACCTAGTCTCGATGGAGGTGATCGACAAGTTGGCGATGAAGTGTCAACCACACCCAAATGCATATAAGGTGTCGTGATTGCAGAAGGGTCATAATGTTACAGTGACACAACATTACCTAATTAATTTTAAGATTGGAGAGCTGCACAACAGTGTGTGATGTGATGTGATTCCAATGGATTCCTATTACCTATTGTTGGGTCGACCATGACAATACGATCGAAAGATGTTATATGACGATCATCAGAATATAGTTACAGTCGAGAAGGATGGAAAAAGCTTCTGAGTGATTCCCTTGCTTGAGGAGTTAGGTAGCCAGATAAATGAAAGTGCATATTGGGAGAAGCGAGTGTTGATGTGTTCAACAAAAGAGTTCCTGAAGGAGGAAGAGAAGCGATAATGTTGCTTCACAGTTATTCCAAAAGGCCTAAGTGACGATAGGCCGATTGAAAAGATTTTGATGGATGTCGAGAAAGTGTTGTCGAAATTCAAGGGTATAATAATTGATGAAATTCCAACTGGATTTTCGCCGACAAGGAGTATCTCACACCAAATCGACTTGATTCCAGGGTCAAGTCTGCCAAACAAGGTGTCACATAGGATGATGCCGATGGAGAATGTTGAGTTGAACTGACAAGTCCAAGAGTTGTTGAACAAAGGATTGATCAGAGGAAGCCCGAGTCTGTGTGCTGTTCCAGTCGTACTAACGCCAAGGAAGGGAGGATAATGGAGAATGTGTATCGACTCCAAGGATTTTAACAAGATCGCTTTATTGATGGATGACTTTATTAACTGTTTGAATGGAGGGATGCAATTTACCAAGATTGACTTAAAGAGTGGATACTGCCAGATCTAGATAAGAGAAGGTGATGAATGAAAGATAACTTTCAAGATGAAGGAAGGGTTGTATGCATGGCTGGTTATGCCATTTGGGTTGCCCAATGCTCGAAGCATGTTCAATGTTCATGAGGATGATGAAAAAAATGATGAAGTTGTTTCTGGGAATATTCGTCATTGTATATCTCGATGACATATTGATTTTATGTCGGATAAGAGGAGAACACTTGTCACATATATGACAAGTCCTGCAAAGGTTGATTCAGGAAAAATTGTTGGTAAACCTGCATAAGTGTTTCTTCATGTAGAAGGAATTAGTATATATGGTATCTTTGATTTCTAGAGGACTGAAGATGGACCCAAAAAAGTTCAAGTTAATTCTAGAGTGGCAAGAGATGACAAACGCCACATAAGTAAGAAGCTTCCATGGACTTGCTAATTTTTACTGTAAGTTCATCAGAGATTTCAGTCAAGTATGTGCACCATTGACAATGTGCATGAAGAAGGGCGAGTTCAAGTGGACAGAAGGAGCCCAACGAGCTTTTGAGAAGATGAAGCAGAAAGTAATAGAGTGCCCATTTTTAGGTCTTCCATACTTTGAAAAGGTATTTCAAGTCGACTTCGGCACAAGTGAAATAAATATTGGAGTTATGTTGAGCCAGGAGGGCCGACCGATTGCATTCTTTAATGAAAGCTGGATGAAGCCAAGCAAAAGTATTTGTTATACGACTAGGAATTTTATGCTATTATCCTATCCTTTAAGAAGTGGAGACACCATCTGTTGCCGAAGGAATTTGTGCTGAATACCGACCATCAAGCTTCGAGGTATTTGAATACGTAGATGAAGTTGAACCAAAGACATATGAAGTGGGTTGAGTTCATGCAAAGTTACATCTTTCTATTGAGGCACAAGTTGGGAAAGACTAACCAGGTAGTCGACGCATTGAGTTGAAGAGTTGCATTGTTGGGGACACCTGGGTTAGAGTTGTTAAAGGTCGACTGTGAATTCAATGAAGAATTTGTCGATGCATGGAAGGTGTCGAAAGAGACATGGAGTGTTGGCAGGACACCATACTTGGGATTAATTCATCCAATTAGGTTATTTGTTCAAAGGACATTAATTATGCATCCTGAGAGGATCTGTGTAGGAGAATCTGATAAGAGAGCCGCAAAGTGGAGTATTAGGAGAACACTTTGGCATCGACAATTCCAAGGCATTGATTGCAGAGAGGTATCACTGGCCAGGGATGACGACAGATGTAAGGAAATGGATATGACAACGTAAAATATGACATCTTTCCAAAGGAGGAAGTTAAAACACGAGACTATATACACATTTTCATGTACTGACTATACCTTGGTAAGACATCAACATGGATTTTGTGTTGGGATTGCCGAGAAAACATAAAGGGAATGACTCCATATTGGTGGTAGTCAATAGGTTTTTGTAGATGGCGCACTTTATTCCATGTCGAAATACAAGTGATGCCACAAGTATTGTTGTACCGTTATTTAAGGAAATTCTGAGACTGCATGGGTTGCCGAAGAGCATCAATTCGGACATAGATACCAATTTTATGAGGAATTTATGGAGAACCCTATGTAAGAATCTAGACACAAAGTTGCAGTTCAGTTTTTTCTACCATCTGTAGACTGATGGACTTACTGAATTCGTGAATAGGAGCTTAGGAAATATGCCGAGGTGTTTGAATTCCGACTGACCGAAGCAGTGGGAGAATGTGTTGGAACATGCATAAATCACGTACAACAATTCAGTGAACCGATCGACGGGAATGAGTCCATTCCAGATCATGCAAGGGAGAAGTCTACATAGAGTGGTAGACTTAGTCAAGGTTCTGACGAGAACAAGGAAGAAGGCAAATGAAGAGTCATTTGCATACCACATGAAATAAGTGCACGACCAGGTGAGGAGACAAATCGAGAAGAGTAATGCAACTTACAAGTTGAGAGCCAACCAAAAGGGATGAATGCACTCATTTACAGAAGGCAACTTAGTGTACACACACTTGAGTAAGGAAAGGTTTTCGCATGGAACATATGATAAGTTGAAGTTGAAGAAAATTGGTCTGTGTATAATTCTCAAGAAGATTTCAGACAATGCTTAATTTCTTGAGTTTCCAGAATGTATGGGTATTTCACCAACATTCAATGTTTCCAACCTATCCAAATTTGAAGAGGGGTCAATGACTGACAAAAAAGAGATTTTCGACTTGCTGAAGCAAATGCCAGTTTAGTTGATGGACGAGGTCACAAAGGCGTTCGACGAGCATGAAGTCGGGAGGAACATAAGTCATAGGAAGAAAGAATATTTGGTTCGATGTGTAAACAAGGATTTGGAATAGGCGATGTGGATCTTAGAAGAAGAGATCAATAAAATACAAAGTCAGGAGAAAATTTCTTTCCAATCTCAGGAGGTTGATGCAGGGGAATCCAGGATCAAGTCCACTAGTCAAAGTTAGATGACAAGAGTTCTCAGAGGATAGTCGATGACCTCCAAAGAAATTGTCAAGACAATCTACAAGAGAAGAGATGAGTCGTAGGGATTCTGACTAGCAATAGTCGATGACTGGGATAAGGTATTGGAAATGGTTGATGAGATATATCGACTAGGGAAAGGAGAGGAGTAAGGAAATAAGGATGGTTCCAAAGAGTCACCAATCGACCAAACATCTAGGATCTCGAGAAATGGAGCCGCTGGAGTTGTTGGGGTAGTTGCAAAGCAGTTATGGTGGTTATTGAAGGACACCTCATGGTGAATCCTGCTAAAGTGAACCAAAGGGTGTATTTAATTCACCCATGGAGGTCCCTAGGAGTATGTGATATTATAAAGGTGGAAAATCGAATACTGTGCATCCAAGTGCAACTATAAATACCAATGCATGTTCAGAAACAAGGGACTTTTGGGACTTTTGTGAGCCCGGGAAGGAGAGATCCAGAGTGAGTAGAAGGCCAGGAGTTATGTGCTAACTTGCATGAGTTGCAGATGATGAGTGTGTGAGCATAGAAGACGTAGCATTCCCTCATGCATGTTTATGTTGTAATAGTCAATGTCCATTCCGACTAAGTCATTGATATTACTTTGTAATTTATCTTGTACATCTATTTATTTTATATAATTGAAATCCATACTTCTTCGAAATCTGTTCTTGTGTGTGTCATTGCATACTTTGATCAGCAGCTGAAAATCCAGGTCGAGTTTTTCTGCGTCACATTATGAGCCAAACCCCAAGAATTTCAATATATTTTCAATGAAGGACCAATCCACCAGATCATAGGCTTTATCAAAATCAATATTGGGCATCATACAATGATGGATTGTCTCCTTGGGAATTTGCATAGTCTCCCAAGCTGAAACTACCGTGCCCAGAATGAATCTCCAATGCACAAAACTTGTTTTCTCTTGTTGCACAACACACATGTACGCTACCCACACCCTCATAACCAAAGCTTTGACCATACTCTTGTATGATATAGAGAGAAGGGTAATGGGGAAACATCGACCAATGGAATCACACGACCCCATTCTTAATGAAACCTCGATTAAGAGTCTAAAAAAGACAACCAGAAGAAAACAATTCAATTTCCAAACAATAGAAATCCTCCCCAATACATTCCCACATGGACTTATAAAACTCACATGGTAGACCATCCAATGCAGTATATTTACCATTCTTCATTGACATAAGAGTTGCATGAAGCTTTACTCGTGTCAATTTCTTCTCTAATCTGTCCTTGTCGCAAGTAAAAACTTTACGGTGAATAACTACAACAAGCACCATGAGATACCAAAACATCACGAGACAAGGGTTAAGGTGCAAAGATATCCTATAAGTGATCACTAAACATGCTACGAACCTAAAACACATCCTCAACGAGGGATCCATCTGCTCTACGAAGCCCAAGAACCCTCTTAGCTGCAACCTTCCTCTTTAGGAAATTCAAAATAGAGCTTAAACCCCTCATCACCCTCCCGAATCCTCGGTATCTATGAGCGAAATTGACTCCTCATGCAATGTACTCATCCCCTTGTGTGATTTCATCTCTAACTTGGTCGCGTCCCCTTGAAGAGCCACATTATGGATGTCCTCTTTCAAAAATATACAAACCTATTCTAGCCTCTCCCTCCTCTTATGATGGGCCATCATTCTTCCCCAATCCCTCATGAAATTGATAATGCATCATATTTTTGCTTCCCACCATAAAATCCAACATTGGATCCACACAGGGTGGGGTGAAAGGTTCCACAACTTTTGAAAAAGGGCTTGAAATTCAACTCACTACAAATGTGACACATTCAATTTCAAAACTAAATTCTATAGGGGCATCCACAATTGTGCTTATAGAGATTATTGAATGGATCGACAGATGATCTGAGTCAGTGGCATCTAACAAGACATCCACAAGCTGAAGCTTCCTTGAAAACACAAGCTCCTTTCTGGGTCCATAGAACCACCAACCATAACCCAACCCATTTTGCTTAATTTTAATTATGATAATTAAATTTAAGAAGATAATTTGTTGTCCATTTTTGTATCGGTGACAACATTCTTGAAAATGTGTAATTTTGCACTTTCCATAGCGTTGAGAATGTGAATAATTGGTGAATAGAAAACTTATTAATTTTTAAAAATAATATGGCATTGGATAAGGGAAAATTCATTTTCAACACTTGTTATCTTGAGTCTTTATTAGCTAGGAAGTTTGGGCTTGCAATGTTCTTTGTGAGACTTGAAAAAATTTGTAACATATATTTAAAAATAAAATGCTATTAACTTCTATTTTAATTTAGAATGAAAATCAAATGACACTTAGTCCAAGTTTTTAATGATCAAATGACACTTAGATAATATAGCTTATCTGTGTACCCTTCAACATAATGCTATAAATTAATATGAAAAAGTTGAGGTATAAAATGTAAGAATTTGCCAACTGATGAAAACTATAATCTAAAAATATATACCTGTAATCAATCAAATCAATGTAAAATTATTATAAGCTTTGTATAGTTGAAACACAGAAGTTGCTTACAAAAAAAAACATAGAGAAGTTTGTACCTTTGTTTTTTTTTCATTTTTAGCAATTAACAAATTCTCTCTATGTTTAAATTTTAAGATGGATCTATGTTGGTGTTGATTATGTTAGAATGTTGAGAAGTATGCATAAACATAGAACACTATTTGCTAACATGCAAACCAATAACAATAATTTACTAGTCTATCCTTCTATCCATACAAGCACCATATAATCAAAGTAGAAAGAGACAAGAGGAAAATAAATAGCACACTAGATATATGTGGTAAAACCAAAAATATGGAAACATCCACGGGAAGGTATGGTCTTTATTCTTCAAAAGTATCCTACATGGAATCCTCATGTAAACATTGCATCACACTCCATTGTCACTTCATGTCACAATGATGTGTGTTTCCACAACATACCTTCAAAGAGTCCCCTTCACCTCTATTATATAGCTAAAGGTATGGAATAATAGAATCCCATAATACATGTGGGATAAATAGCTTTTTACCTCCCTTATATAAAGAATGGTAATAGGAGGGTTTATTACTTGATGCAGATGGGATAAATCCATTTTATACTATTAGAGTTATTTATGCCTTCTTTGATAGATATGATCATTACACAACCAACAACACCACACAAGTCATCATTACATATTCCAACACTCCTCCTTAATGATGACCATGGAGAAGGAATACAAATGGAGGAAGTCTTACCACCTAAGTTGTACTTAGTGGTTTTTTATCAAGTGAGCCTGGTGAACCAGATAGGGTTAACTTGTTCGGACTTCAGAAGACCTTTGGAAGTACTTCTGGGAAGTGCTTGTTGTACTATATCACATGTTCATAACCCATGGGAGAATTGTAATAAATGTTCTAGCATGATAGTGTCTATAAAAGACTCAGTCTCTTAGACTTTATTTGTCAATCCGATCAGCCCAGGGTGTTTTTTCCCTTGGTTATTATTGGTTGTTGAATAAACGACTGATAATTTCTGAGTTTTTCACTCCATACCTCCAAAGTTGGGGTGGTCGGCTTGGCATTTAGGCATATTGAGGTTATTAGAGTCTATGTGTCAATGTATAAGCATGCTAGACATCATGGTCGAGTCATATGAACATGTCTAAGTCCCCCTAGGTTTTTTCAAATTTTCAAATTTTTAGTTTTTTTAGTGTTTTTTATTAAAAATTTAATTTTTCCAAAACTTAGGCTATTTTTTAATAGTTTAATTGGAAAAATTGATTTTGTAATAAAAGTGGGCCAAATAATCAGTTTCAGTCATGTAGGTGCTCATTTTCAAGCTAAGAGCACCATGTAAACCCATGGACCCACTATTTCCTAGTTTTGAGCGATTTTCCATCACTCAAGTCAGAAAGCCCCCAAAATCAATTATTGATTATTTTAATTAATAAATTGATGAATAATGGAGCAAACCCAAAATCATAAATCAGTGGATTCTCAGCCGATTTGATTGAAATCAGTCAGATTTGAAGTATATTGACTGGATTTGACAAATCCTTGACTGAAGGAGGTGATCAAATCAGATCCAAAGTTGATCTTCAGCTGTCTTCATGGGGAATTGTGCCCTCTCTCTCTCCTCCACATGTGTGGACTCTCTTGGATGCTCTGTGGATTGATGTGTCAGCTCAATCAAGCCCCCGGTTGACAAGTAGGCTCAGTTAAGCTTCATATCTACATTGATTGACTCTCCATCAACTGATTTGATCTGATTCCTTGGGAATTGCGCCCCCCCTGGGATGGATGTCCTGTTTTTGTATATATCCAAGCTGAAGCTCCCTCTTCCAAGCTAGTTAGAGCTGGATTGAAGGGATTTCTATTGTAATTGTGTATTGATCATCATTTGTGAATAAAGAAGCTTTGGAGGCTATACTGTGTAGTGCATGTGTTTGTGTGGATTCTCAGTTTTATCTTGCTAATGTGGTAACTGTAATTTCTTTCCAAATTTTGTGCTGCCTTCGTTTTCTGGCTTCAAGGATTCGGTTGAATCAAGTAAGGGTGTAAACTAGGCAAGTTAGATTGCTTGATCTTGTTTATCCATATAATGTATGCTCAAGAATTTTAGTTACATGCTTAAGTAAGATTATTTTTGCATGATCTTTCATTTTTGTTGCTTTATACATCTATATCCAGATCTCACGAGGTGTTGTGTAGGCTTGTGTTATCTAGTTGCAGGTTCCTGATTGGATGAAGGTGTGGATCAATATTGACGCGATTCCTTATCCAATAATCTCAAGACTATGTCCCTCATCGCTCCAAAAAAGGGCCTCCTTTCAGCTTGCTCCATTCAAGCAACGAGCCGACCTTCTCTCCTCTTCTTCTCATTTCTTAAAAAAAATCAATATTCCGGTTACCTGTCTCTCCCTCTTATGATCAGATCTAGTTATAAGAATTGAATATATATTGTTAGATCTATTTCATAAGAGTATTGCTTCTTAGATCTGTAATTTCATAAAGATAGATCTAGGTGTAGGAATTGTCTTTTTTGCAAGTAGCTAAATCATAGATCTAAAACTTGCTCATAAGGTAGTTTCTTTTTTCGTTCTTTAAAGTTTTAAATTATGAAAGAAAAGTGCATATCTCATTGGCTTACCAAACAGAAATCCAAGATCCCAAGGAAATCTTGCTTTCCTTGGTTTCTTTTGCAAAACTAGATTAGCCCCTTTTAACAATTTTTTACTTAAGTTTTTTTCGGTAATTAGTGTAGTAACCCAAAACACTTTCAAAGTGTGTTTGGGCACATTTGATTTTGATTGCTCGCTGTTTTTTATCAGGTCCAACAAAAAATATAAGGAGAATCTTCCAAAATTCCAACTCTTGGACGAATCAGAGCCTCCCGGAAGCTTCCCCCACCACCTTGTTTAATTCTAGCTTGTTACAAGCTTGTTGTAAGCCTTTGGATCCCAGATAACAAGGACCAAAGTGCATCAATTTTAATTTTCTGATATTGTAAATCACTGCTAATAAAAAGAAAAGGTCCTTTTGAATAGGCTCTTTCGAGCCTATTCACCATCCCCCCTGGGGGGATTTGCGTCGGTGTCAATTTTTTACTTTGTGTTCATATCTTTTCAAACTAGCGTAGCTCTAATCTGCAGGGTAGTATACTTTGATACATTATAATTTTCATATTCCATATTTGATATTTCAAAGTAATCTTAATACTTACCCCACGACTTCCCGATTGACCCGAAAGGGGAAAGAGATGCGTGGTAGGACTAATTAGAAAACCGGAATTGTGTATCTGTGTTTTCCATTCTATCATTTGTTTCTTCAACTATTATAAAATTAACCCCTCCTTGATTCCCCGATTGAGATCCACTTGGATCGAAAGAGGTTCCTGGAGGGTTTTCTTTTTAACAAGAACGCCCAATTTTAAAATTCACTAAAATTGACAAGAATCCGGTGTGTATGCTTTGCACTTGGCTGCAGTTCGTCCGATCATTCAAGCTGTATCAAAAGCACTTGAGTGACTAGTATAATTAGGATTCACTCTCCCAAATTGACAAACCATTAGGTGAAAATCCAACACCTAGATCAAACCATTACGGTGGTAAAATAGCCAAAGGAAGTGGGAAATTCTGAAAAGTGACCTCGGGGCGCCGATCTCTGTCACACCCTAACAGGTGCATTATGAACAATAGCCCCAGAGACTCCATTCAGCCCCATATTCCTTGCGGGTAGCCGTGAAGGTTTAGTTTTGGACATACACCAAGTACTCTCGGGTATATCTAGAGTCCACCCCTTCGCCTAATTTTAATCAACTCACACCTCACATTAACTTAAAACGTACCAAGAGGCAACTGCAAAACATTCAATCCAAGCACATGCAAGTACATTAATTTTATTTTGACTCCATTCTAAGGCACTGGTTATTTTCTTGCTATATATATATATTGTGTCTCAGCATTGTGCTTTCGTGCGCTCATTTTTGTATCTTGTCATCTTGGATTGTTTATGGTTAAATTCCAAACTCCTAAATAACTCATTCAGTTTAACATCACCGTACTAAGTAATTTAGCCTTAGTAACTTAATAGGCTCTACCCCCCTTGGCTTCGTTAGGAGTTGAGCCTAAACGGAGGAGTCAAGAACAAGGTGACAGCCTTGACTCGAGACTTGCCCCCAAGGACACACCGAGTGGCTTGAATATTTCTGCCACGTGACCTAGGTGTGTGAAAGGCGGCAACAGGAAGAAAACATTGCATTAACAGTTCTCCTTGATGACAACTTCTAGAGTTCACACGAGGATGTGAATAAGAACACACTTTGCCTAATGGATTTGATGAAGATAACAACCATGTATCACTAAATCATGAAATTTCATCAAAACCAAGCTATATGATGAACACTTGCAGAACACCACAATAGTGTACAAAAACCTTAGATGGCCATACAATAGAAAATATGGCTATCATACAACCATTACAACCGTAACCCATCTCATAGTTGAAATAACTTTGCAATAGACCACTTAGCAAACAAAAGAGCCACATATGGCCCTATACATTAGAAATGCATCGTGTAGCTGACAGTCTTCACAACCACATTGAAAGATGCAAGAACTTTGCAATAGACCTCATAACGAATGCAAGAACCCCAGACGGTGTTGTCCAAGAACTTTGCAATAGATTATGTGTCCAACAAATAATCTTGATAACCACAGAACTATATTGAAGATTACATTGCAAATAAAACACCCTTAGATGGTCTATACATCGAAACATGTGGTCTGCAAATAATCATCATGAATTTTTAGGAAGAAGATGGTCTTCATTACATTACATTAACTATAAGGAGATGATATGATGCTATTTTGTTACATTACATTCCTTCTTAATTACAACTTCAAATATCCCATATAAAGAGGAAAAAGGTTTCAACTTTGCGACTATCAAGGATAAATTGTAGAGAGGAACAATGCTGAATGACCAAATATAACCACATCAATATTACTAAGATAAGAAGGAAAGACATAACCAATATGTCCTACAACTCTTCACAAATAGCCCTATCGAGAAAGTGAAGTAAACTGAGAGCTAATTTGCACAAAATAACTTTCAAGAGTAGAGCATATATTGAACATGATAAGCCCTTAATGACGAGAAATATGACATGATATATGAAAGATAGAGGAGCATGGATTATGAAATTGTTTTTACACAAACAAGGGTTAGCAACAACATATAAATAATGAGGAAAATATGATATCATGTTAGAGAATTGAGCAAAACACGATCAAACAAAAAATGATCACTTAGGGATTAATAAATATAGCCACCAAGAAACTAAGTCTTAGGCATCGGTTAGTTTCTTGTTGTCACCATGATAAAATGATAGAGATACATGCCCCTAAAAGTGTCAAAACATTTTCCACACAAGAAAGTTAGACACAAATAAAAAAGGAACAAGAAACAACCTCTAGAAACATGATGATTAAATATGAAACTAAACCATAATGAAAAAAATACATGAATCTAATGATAAAAATCATATATAAATGAATGAAATAGTGAATAAAGGTGAAATTTCTCACCAATGATGAAACCCTGCAACAACTTATAGACGGATATGAGAACCCACAACAAAAGCGATGAAAAAAATAAGGTTTTGACAAAAAGTTTTGCTGAAAAAATCCCATGCATTTTCTCTATGAATATGGTGCATGGGGAATAGTTCCCACACACTTTTATAGTCTACAGGGTTTGTGTGTATGCACTTCTAATGAAGGAAAGGTGCATGGGTGCTAAAAAATGCCTGAAACTGAAATATGCAAAAGTAGTTGTCGCCTGTACAAAAACTTGCAACAAAGCATGACCAGAGCCTAAAAAACAACCAAATATACTATAGGAAAGAAACATCCTTGATAGAAATATAGTATACAATGTATTTCAACTCATATCTATAGAAATAAAGAAAAACTCGATTTTATTTTTCAAAAAATCTGAAAATTAAATGGTGAGGGTTTTTAGGGTTTTAAGAAAAAATCTCAAACATGTAGAAAATTCCTATATCTAAACAAACACCACAAGGGTTATATAGATCTGATGGAAACTATACTATATAAGGATGACTCCCCAAACATTAAATAACTTGGTGCTTGTAATTAAAAAAAAACATTGAAGAAGGTAGTTCAATGTGACTAGTTCTGATACCATGTTAGAATGTTAAGAAATATGCATAAAGATACATCAATATATTTTTCTAACATGCAAATCAATAGCAAAAATCTACTAGTCCATCCTTATATCCGTACAAGCACCATAAAATCAAAACGATAAGTAAGAGATGAGAGAAAAATAATTAGTACACCAATTATGTGGTAAAACCCAATATGGGGAAACATCAATAAGAAGAGTCTTCTTTATCCTTCAGAAACATCCAATCTTACACTACATGACATCCTTACATAAGCATCACATCACACTCCATCATCACTTCATGTCACATTGATGCGTGTTTCCACAACATACCCTCAAAGGGTCTCCACCTCTATTATATAGCTAGAGGTATGGAAGAATAACATCCCATAATACATGCGTAAAAAAAGTTTTTCACCTCCCTTATATAAGAATGGTAATAAGAGAGTTTATTCCATGATGCATATGGGATAGATCCATTTTATAATATTAGAATTATTTATTCCTTTGATAACTATGATCATAATGTAACCAACAACACCACACAAATCATCATTACATATTCCAATAGATTAATAACTAAAATGTCACTGGGAAGAATAATTTGTAATCTTTGTGATGCTAGTGAGGAGAGGATGAAAATCATTTTCATTTAAAAAGTTGTATGTGCTTTTTTTGTAAATTCCTTACCGATGTACACATTAAAACTCAATTTTATAATATTTGTAACAATAATGATCTTCATAACTTGTTTACTCATAAACATAAAAAAGAACTAGGAAAAATTCTAAAAATCTTTCAACCATAATTTTTTTTAAAGAAAAAGAATGGTTTTCCCTTGAAATCACATAGAGAATAATTGGTTTTGATTGTTAACAAGTTTGTTGTTCTATAAAGTTTAGAAAATCTTATTTTGAGGTTACACAAAGTAGGAGGATCCCTCTTGAAAATTTTCAAAACTCTTATTTTGGGTAGGCACACACACACATAAATATTATTTTAATTGTCTAATTATAATATATTAAATATATTTTTAAATGTTTATTTTGAATAACTTAAGGATTAGCTTAATGGTTGTTGCCATTGTTTATGGTATTTTGGATAGTTCCATGTTAAAAGGCACTTAGTTCAATTCCCTTTATGGAAAACATCCTTTAAAATTTTGAAACCTTACCCTCACCACCCTCCTCATGTTGTAAGTTCTAAAGGAGTGAAGTTAAATTTAAATAATCATACAAATTCTTAAGTGAAACAAATATAAAACAATGTTATACACAAAGATTTACCCTAAAAACCCTTAATCATGAAAATAAAAAAAAACTAAGAACCACACTTTCACTTTCTCATTGTATTTTATTAACCATTCACAATACAATATTTAGGTTTCCCATAACATCCATTGACACATAATAGATTATACATCAATCCCATTACTAAGTTAAAATACACATTTTCAAAAATTACGCATGTTGGCGTTTATCCCTCCGACCCAGCTTTAGACCTTCTTTTGCATGCAACAAAGACCAAGATATTGACCCGACAGAGCAAGGCTTAGTCGGCAACACCTGCAAGACAGTTGCAATCTCACCCGAGATATCTCTTATGGGTAACTTCTAGAGCCAGGTTTCTGCAGTTGGGTGGGGATGTCATCTCCCTTGGAGCCTTACCAACTTGCTCAACCGAAGCTGATGCATGTATTGGTTATTCCTAATATGCACAGTTAAGACACTACTTAGCTTATCCGTCAACATAAATTATAACAGTAATATAATATTTTAACACACATGTTATCTATCAACAATGCGACTCATGCATAAGAGAACTCATTCATAAACAAATACATAAACAATTATTCACAATATACATTCCTTCAATTTAAGCACATTCATCATATGTGAAGAGAGGAACTTGCGTAGGGTTTTTTAACCAACGTTTCAGACTTCACATAGCTGAGTCCATCTTCAGGGTGATCGTCAATGCAAGCTTGAGATGAAGAATAATGAGGTCATAGTGCTCTTATAAATATAGGCATTTAGATCTTTTTTAGGTCGGCCTTTAAATTATAACTATTGATTTTGTGACCTTCATCATATACATTCTTTCGACATAAAAACATTCATCATCTACACATTGACACAGTATTTAATGTGGAAACCCATCTGGGAAAAACCACAAAGGTGCTCTTCATTTGGCATGAGAAATATATGCACCTTTCGCCTGCACACTCAGTTGCAGAATCTGTTCTAGATCTTCTTCTCTTATCTATACAAACTCCTCTCTACTCTCATGCTCTCTAGTATTTTGTCGCTTGATATTCTTCTACTTCACTCTACTGTCGATCTAATCACAGTCTGTATCTACTAACTCTTCTCTTCGACTCTACTATCGATCCACACACAACCTGGATTGATGAACTCTTCTTACATACACAACTGACTAGATAGTAACCGACATACTAGGGACTAAGCACTAATAAAGTAAGTAGAATTAGGAAGTAAGTAACCTGCATACAACTTGGGCTCTTCATTTTATAAACTCTTTGCATGCCACATTCAGCCGACTTCATTCTAGTAGCCAATAGGCTGTCATTCCTACTCTAGTTACACTTGTCAGTAGGAACTGTCGACCCAAAATACAAAGATGCTTTTATTATTTAAAGCATGTGTAACTCTAGCTGAATTCATACCCATGATCTCTCGGGCTATCCTTTTCAGACGTTGTGTTGCTGCATGCCTTCTCTATCGTGGTTCCTTCTATCGCGGCTGATCTCATCGCATCTTTTCCTTATGTCGCAACTTCGCTTCTTTCACAAACTATTCTCCTATCGCAAATTCCTTTGTGCCTACTTCTTATGTCTTAGCTCTTTCTACCTTATATTATTTTTTCTTCCTTGGTCGCAACTTCCTTCGTAGTTGCTTTTTCTACCTTTTTATTCCTTCCACAACTGCTTCCATCGCAACTTCTCCTCCGTCTTCATCTGCTTCTGTCACAACTTATTCTCCTTACGATCAGACTCTTTATCTTCTGAGAATAATTCTAATTGAATTATGCCTATATTTTCCTAGGTCCAACAACCCCCCAACACTCACCCGTGGCTCGTCCTGAGCCACGATATTCTATTCCACAACTTCTGCATTTGTGATGAATTCACTATCTCCTATGTCTCACGTTGCACATCCTCTTCTGCCTTCTGCAAGTTTTCCACAAGGTCAGAATTGATGTGTTTCAACGTTACAAGTCTCACGGCCATAAAGACGGATGTGAGCAAAAGCACACTGCCAAAATATCTCGAGATTATAAATTAATAATGGCCAATTGTCGTTCTTGTGACTCTATTTTGACTTGTGACATTGTCGCTCTTATTGCAACATGTATGCATCTTCGAAAAGTTTCCTTTGGTTGCGACGGACTAAGTGTATTCTCCATCATTTTTCTTATTGTGACAGAGAAATAGTCTATGGCATTTTCACTTTCTTTCTCTCTCTTTTTTTTCTTCAACTGGGTCATGTTAGGATTATTAATCCTGCCTTTTCCAATTTGGTCATATGTCTAAATTAGGAGTCCTTCTAGTCTATTTTTAGCCACTAGCACCATTGGGTCCACTTGGACTAACTGGGGCACATGTTCCAGTTACTAAAGTGTGGGGAATTGAGGCCTACTACCATTGATTGCACTTGCAAGCATCATTTAAGGAGCCTCCTAGAGCAATCCCTACAAATTAGGATCTACTGGGAGTGCCGATACCAACCAAGATCAGTTGAGATGAGTTGGTGACTAGTCAAGCGAAGTTAGGAGTCAATTAGATTCATTTCTAGTCCTCTACGTTCAGTTAACGCCAGGTTTGCATGGCTACATGCAGGAGAGGCACATTTCTCACCTACCACAGTCAGTTAGGCTTAGTTAACACTAAATTAGATGTTGATTTATTTGTAAATTCAGAATTTTATATTTCATATATTGTATTTCATTGGTCCCTAGTGTTCCTATTAGGAGAATCATTCATGTAATCAAGTCATGTAAAGTCATTGTAACCCTCCTTGTTGACCATGGGGAAAAGTCCCCACAGTTGTGGGGCATTAGGGTTGTCAAAATATCATAGAGAAGTTGGCCCTGGTAAGTTATTTTCAAGTCAGAAACTAGTATAAATACAGAGTGACCCTCTCTATTTAACAGACACACTAATCCAGCTATAGCACATAGGTCAGAGAGGAGGAGCTCGCTCAAGTGAGAGAGAGAACAATTGTTGGAGATCATCTTTTTATATTTGGGTTTTAATGCTACCATTGGTGCTCATTCTATCTCTAAGGAAGTTGCGAGGTTTTTCCTTTATGGTTTCCCTGAGGATAAATCTTTGTGTCTATTGTCTCTTGTGATTGATTGCTGTGGATGTTATTCTCTCAGATAAGATCCTAAGATCATATTGTCTAATTGATAAAAATATAACATGGTATCAGAGCTAACCTAAGAAGAAGACACTATGCAACTGAAGAAGCTAGGGATTCTTGCTTTTTGGGTCTCTCTCCACAATCCATCAACAAAAGGAGGCTAGGATAAATCTCCATTGAAGGGCGCATCTTTCTGTCGAAGTAAAAGTTGATTCCGGGCATTTTTAGTTACTGCTGCGAGAAATTAGGGCATTTCACAGAAGAGGAATTTTTGAGTGAGCCCAACATAGCATTTCTATCCTCATCAAATTTGAAGTTTAGAGACCAAGGTTGAAGTTTTTGGTTGAGTAAAACTCCAGGAAAGTCAAACCCTAGTTTGACCCCGAGCCTGAAAAACCCTAAAATACTAAAAATTATAGTTTTGGTACATTCACTATATCTCGAGATTTAAGAAGGCTCAAGAGCCAAAATTTTCACAGGCCGAAGATAAAATCCTAATGTCCCCTGTGTAAACATTTCAGCCTCAGAGTCGCTATATTATGGGAGATATTATTCCTCCAAATCAGGGTTCTAGCCTCTTCTAAGATTCATACCTAAACATGAAACCTAGGGATAATTGATATATATCGGGATACAAAGGTCCAAATTAAATTTAGAAAGATGTTCTAGATAGGGCACGAAATGTACTTTCTGTGGTAAAAAGTTTTAGACCCTGAAGGTGAAACAGTGACACGTAGAAGTTTGTACAAGTTTGCTATGCTAAAAAGTACTTAAAGAAGACACCTTGGGAAAACTCTCATAAGTCCCAATTGGTGAAACCAATTCTACTAAAAGCTATGGTGTTGGAAAGAGGACAGATGAGGCTACCTCATTACGAAATTTTAGACACATAGGAGCAGTGCTGTCGGAGATACCGCAGAAGCAATCTTAGGAATTTCTGCAGAAGAAATTGGAAAACTAGGGCTTCCTGTTCCGGGAGCTTCCCTCCACTGATTTCAGAAAAGGAGTACATTGGACAACTCACCTTGAAGATGCCCATATTTCTATCCAATCAGATCTAAAATATTCCAATTTTTGAAAATTACGTTCTCTCTAACAAACCTTAGATCAACCAGCTCCGGAACTAGGACGGACACCTCAAATCGGTAAGATCTAATATTTTGCTATTTACATTTGAGGTTTCCATTTCAAAATGAGTAATCACTCCAGATTGATGACAAGCTTGGTGAAGCTGAGAACTTTCAAGCATGGAAGTATAGGATCTCACTAGTTCTTGAAGGAAATGAATTGGACACCTACATAATTGGAGAGGTTCCAGTTCCAGAGGGAGATGAGGCTAAAGCCTTACACAAAAGAACTTGGTCAAGGCCAAGAGGATCACCTTATACCACATGTATCTTCCCTAAAGACACCTAAAGAGATGTTTGATTCCTTGACCAAGCTATTTTGAAGAGAGGAATATAAATCAGAAGAAGTATAGGAACTCCGTGATCCTTGAAGAAATTGACTTGGATTAGTATTTTAGTAAGAAAGGTATAGGAACTAGAGGGAGATGAGGCCAAGGATAGAGCCAAGAGAATCATTGTAGATTCTATTAAATATCATCTCATCCCTCATGTGTCATCCTTGAAGACACCAAAAGGAAGTGTTCGATGTTGTGCCGAAGCAATCGAAGAAGAATGAGATATGGTTATAACCACCTTGAATGGCCTCCCAGGATCATGGGATTTATTCATTCGAGGAATGTGTGCCAGAAGGAAGTGATTACCTTCAGCAGACTTTGGGAAGAGCACACACAAGATGAATCTCGACTCAAGAAGATGGGAGCAACTGAATATCTAGCTCTCAAAATTCAAAGAAGATCCTTCAAGCGATGAGGAATATGAAGGACTCAATTATTGAAGAACCTCTTATCCACCTTAGCATTTGGATAAGAAATGATGATGTTATGAATGAAGAAGATGATGAAGCTGAAAGAAGGATTCTACCCACGAAACAAATAAAGATAAGTGTTTAATTGTCATTTAATGATATTGTTTGGTTATGCATTTGTTTATATTTAGTTGATGTGTTATGCATGATAGAATGTTTTCATTAATGACAGTATACTACTAATATGCATGTGATGGGTAAGATGGTGCTATACAACTCTCCATTGCTACTTATCTAGAATGAAACCTCTTTGTTGACATATTGGATTAGTGCACAATCTCAATGATGTCATGGTAGAGATGGAAGGCATCTAGAAATTTTCCGTGAGATATGGATGAATGTTGTATTGGCTAAAATAGTTGCATGATTATATCTTTATGCATAAGAATTTTCCATTATGAATATGCTTTATGAAATGTTTCTAACCATACAACTAATGAATTTGACTTATAGGAAAGATAGCGTACAATCGCCTACAAGAAAAGAAGGACGAGACTTGTTCCAAAGAACAAGTGACGAGAGTTTGAGAAATAATAAAAGATGAAGAATAATATGACGATACCTTTAAAGGAAAAAAGGGGTATCAGACACAATGCAGTTATGTGACACTGTTGAGCGACATCATTGATGTAGAACTTTCTAGCTATGAAGAAGTAGCCAAGAAGAAAGGGAAGGATAGTACCAGTTCAAGAAGAATTATGTCTAGGATGCGGCATCGAGACCTAAAGGGAAGAACGTAATGTATTCCAAATGGATCTACAAGATACAACATGCAGTAGATGGTAACATTGTGGGATACAAGGAAAGATTCATAGCATGAGGCTTCTCACAGAAAGAAGAGACATTTGTTGCCACTGGGATTTGAGACACATGATAGGAAGACTCATGTGTGCAAATTAAAGAAGGTCTTGTATGAGCTCAAAATTCACCCATGGGATAACACATACATGAGGAGCTTGAAGATCACCTAGAGTGATGAAAATATTAACCTTTGCTACAAGGTTGAAGATGAAATCCTATAGAGGATGACAAGCTCACAGATGGGTGCGAGAAGAAATTTTGAAAAGGTTCAAGATAGAGGATCTTGGTATCCAGTGAACTTAGATGGATACATAGAATATTAGTAGGAGAGGAAGCTACTTGTCACTCCAGTATAGAATGTTTCAATGCATAGAGTACGAAAGGAAGAGGGAGAATGATGCTCCACTTCAGAGGGAGTGATTGTAGAAGATCCTGAGGTTTGACATGATGCGACGGGATGGACATATTACTGATGAATGATGGCTTCACTAAGAGTAAAGTGGATTCCAATCTTTACTTCAAGTTTGAAGGTAGAAGACCAGTGATGCTTATGTTATATGTCGATGACTTGTTCCTTACAGAAAAGAGGAACTCATTAAAGTTGCAAGGAGGATACTTGCTGCTGAGTTCAATATGAAGGAATTGGATATGATGCACTAATTTCTAGGCATGGAGGTGTGGTAGAGTGCAGATGAAATTTCCCTGGGACAAGGTAAGTATGTAGTAGAGATATTGAAGAGGTTCGGGATGATGGAGTGCAAGGCCATGACCACACTTATGGCATCAAACCTGAAGCTATTGAGTGATGCTTCATCAGATTCAGTTGATGCCACGATTTATTGTTAGATGATTGGTTCATTGATGTACCTGATGAATACGAGACCA
The DNA here is from genome assembly GCA_001517045.1 of Pseudotsuga menziesii. Classification (NCBI taxonomy): domain Eukaryota; kingdom Viridiplantae; phylum Streptophyta; class Pinopsida; order Pinales; family Pinaceae; genus Pseudotsuga; species Pseudotsuga menziesii. Next base: position 463,991 of record LPNX010886832.1, on the reverse strand, counting down.
GATATTTGATTTGTTGTGAACACATTGTGCCAGTTCTTGATAGATCCGAGACATGTTCACCTAATTGTTGCAAAGCATATTTTGAGGTACCTAAAGGGTATAGTTGAGTATAGGCTCAAGTATGAAGCAAATCAGAATATTAACCTGGAAGGTTATGTGGATTCAGATTGGGTAGGCACTGCCATTGATAGGAAGAGCACTTCGAGGTGTTGCTTCAGTATGAGATTAGGTGTGATATCTTGGTTTAGCAGGAAGGAGTCCTGCATGGAACTGAGTACATCCGAGGCAAAATATGCTGCCACTTTCTTGACTACTTGGGATAAAGTAGCAATGAAGCTTCAGTTTGTGATCTAGATCGAGATATATCGAAAGAGGGAGTTCTAGCATAGCCGGTGAGATAGGTTGTCTGAGCATAAAATATTGGTGAAGCTCGTAGGTTTCTCAGAAGTAAATGTTCTTGTAGGTTGTCTTTGGATGTAATCGGTCTTGGAGAAGCTCGTAGGTTATCCTTGGACGTAATCAACCCTGATGTGATTCTATGCTAGAAATGGCCAGAGTGAAGTTTAAGTACTTTAGGGAGAAGCTTGGTGTTCTCCAGATAGAGGTTCCTTCCAAGGGGAAGTGATGAGTCCGTGAGCCTTTTTGACATGGTGGTAGGATTGGTTCCTCCAATGGTCAGATATAAGTGCTATGCCTTTCTGAAATGGTGGTAGGATTGGTTCCTCCCATGGTCAGATATAAGTGCTGTGCCTTTCTGACATGGTGGTAGGATTGGTTCCTCCCATGGTCAGATATAAGTGATGTGCCTTTCTGACATGGTGGTAGGATTGGTTTCTCCCATGGTCTGATATAAGTGCTGCCCCTTTCTGACATGGTGGTAGGATTGGTTCCTACCATGGTCAGATGTAAGTGTTGGTCCTTTTCGACATGGTGGCAGGTTGGGCCTCCCATGGATGGATATAAGTGCTGAGTACTGCATCTAGTATGAAAAAGGACTGGCTCTGTAGTGGAAATCCTTGCAGAGGCAAGGTGCTGCATCTAGTATGAAAAAGGACTGGCTCTGTAGGGGAAATCCTTGTAAGAGGCAAGGTGTTGCATCTAGTATGAAAAAGGACTGGCTCTATAGGGGAAATCCTCGCAAGAGGCAAGGTGCTGCATCCAGTATGAAAAAGGATTGGTTATGTAGGGGAAATCCTTGCAAGAGGCAAGGTGCTGCATCTAGTATGAAAAAGGACTGGCTCTATAGGGGAAGTCCTTGCAAAGGCAAGGCAGTACATACAACATGAAAAAGGGCTGGCTTGGTTGATGAAGACCTACATGGAGGCTAGGAATACAAACAACATGAAAATGGGATAGCTTTGTAGAACTTCCTGTGATGAGTATAATTGAGAGATATCACCATTTGATCGAGATAGCGGAAGCAACCCTTGATGATCTAGAATTGATGAAGATCCATATTTGATGATGATCCAATGATGTTCTAGACTTGATGACGATCCAGACTTGATGATGATCCAAAATTGATGATGATCCAGTAAAGATCCAGTGATGAAGACTTGTGCTGATGAATTGTGTCTAGAGAATACCTTCCTAGTTAAGAGGGAGTGTTGATGTATTTGTAACTTCAGAATGTATTCACTTGTATATTTCATATATTGTATTTCATTGGTCCCCGATGTTCCTATCAGGAGAATCATTAATGTAATAAAGTCATGTAAATTCATAGAGGGTAACCCTCCTTGTTGACCAGGGGGAAAATTTCCCATAGTTGTGGGGCACTAGGGTTGTTAGACTCTCCTAGAGAAGTCGGCCTTGGTAAGTTATTGTCAAGTCAGAAACTAGTATAAATAGAGAGTGAGCCTCTCTATTTAACATACACACTCACCCAGCTATAGTGCATAGGTGAGATAGGAGGATCTCACTCAAGTGAGAGAGAGAAAAACTGTTGGAGATCATCTTTTTGTCTTTGGGTTTTACTGCTACCATTAATGCTCATTCTATCTCTGAGTAAGTTGTGGGGTTTTTCCTTTATAGTTTGCCCAAGGATAAATCTTTATGTCTATTGTCTCTTATGATTGATTACTGTGCATATCATTCTCTCAGATAATATCCTAAGATCATATTGTCTAATTGATAAAAATATAACATTAGACACTTGAGTTGTGATTTAGAACTCCGATGAACTCTGATAACGATTTAGACAAGGTCAGTTAACCATTTAGTCCCGTGATAATGATTTAGACAAGGTCAGTTAACCATTTAGTCCTTCGATAATGATTTAGACAAGGTCAGTTAACCATTTAGTCAAGTAGATTCAAACCAATTCAAATTTTCTCCAATAGGATTCGAATTGCATGAGGCTATTTAGCCATTGTATTTCATTGTAATTATTATCTAATTACTTTTTGATTAATGAAAGCATTCATAGCTGCAAGCCAATTTTGCACTATTTCATTCTTCAATTATATAGTAAATTGTGTGATCTATATTGTGAGTTGTGTGTTTGTCCACAGATATATGTGCTCAATTTAATATGGTATCAGAGCCTTGACAGACAAGGCACTTCTCCTCCTCAGATCTCCAGCTGGATCATTTTTTTGAGAAAATTTTCTCCTTCCAGTACTGCACCAGAAGCGAAGAATTTACCACTTAATATCCCAAGTAAAGGAATTGTTGATCAAGCTTTCTTGATCAACTATGCTGGGTGTGATGAAAATTCCAAAAGTGCAGACTGCCGACCTTATTTTATCTGTTTGATTGTGTGATTTACAGGTTATCAGCTCTTCTCACTACATTCACTATAAGCATCTCTTTCTCCTCACTACATTCGCTACAACAACTCTGTCTTCTTCACTGCATTCAAAATGGCCTGTCCAATGGAGCAGCTCACTTTCTTCAACTACCACTAGTGGAAGGAGGACATGGAGTCACTGCTTTGCACCAAGAAGCACTACAGACTCATAATGGAGTTAGAGGTAGAGCCGATTCTTAATTATGACAAAGAAAAGTACTAGAATAGGCTTGATGAAGCCTTTGGATGCCTTTGCCTCTCAATCTATCGAGATATTCTCTTCCACATCAAAGGATTGAAGACTCCCAAGGAGATTTGGGATAAGATTGATTCCTTATTTGATAAGCAAGATGAACTGAGGGTCCATCAGCTAGAGAATGAGCCAATTGCTCTTCATCCATCCAGCTTCGAAACATTGAACAAATTCTTCACAAAATTCAAGAACCTGATATTCTAGTTGAAGCTATGAAAGGTTGAGAAGGAGGATGATCAACTCATCCTTTCCATTCTCTCAAAACTCAGTGCAGAATACTCATAATTTGTATCAAATTTTCAATCAGTGAGGCTCACTACTCCAAATTCGAAGATTCCCACTCTTGATTATTTCATTGAATCTCTCACTCATGAGCATGACAAGTTGATCCAAATGGGGATCTTTCGATCTTCCAAAGATCAAGCACTGGTTGCAGGAGGACCTAAGGTAGCGAATGATAAAGGGAAGCAAAAGGATGATTATCCTGTGAAGAAAGAGCATTCAAATGAGCCTTCAGGTTTGAAAAGAAGCAAGAATAATGGAAAATGAAAGACTCTTTGTTGCTATTGTGGAAGGGGCTTTCATCCAGAAAGCTATTGTATGAGAAGACAACTTGATGAAATGACTCTTCTTCTGAAGAATCATAACATTACTGCACCTGCTAGCACAAGGAAGGCTGACCACATAGAAGACACTGAATATTACTTTGAAATAGGTCATGCACTGAAGGGTAGCTGCTCAACATCACATGCCTTCCTCATTGATTCTGGAGCTTCCAATCATATGGTTGCATGCAAAGAATCATTATCTTCTTTACAGTCTTTTGATGGTCCTACTATTCAGTTGGGAAATAACAGTAAAGTTCAAACTAAAGGGAAGGGATCTATCAAGCTTGAACATGGAAGGTTCAAACATGTGCTTTATGTTCGCTCCCTAGCTTCAAACCGTTTATCTGTATACCAGATGACTAATACTGGCTCTCCAAAGCAAGTGATCTTTGGTCTTGACTCAGTCGAGATCACATATATCTCTATTGGGAACATCATAGTGAAGGGTGTTGCAAATCATGCCTTCAAGGCATATGAGTTCTCACACTTCATTCCATTTTTAGAACCAATGCACTCTCAGCATACACTTGCAAGGGAAGGTAAAATAATTTCATCTACTTCTTTTGTAGCTTCCACTAGTATTGCATATCTAGCTGTATCCTTTTATGAGATTGAGATTCAGAGTGATTCAGATCCAGATCCAGTCCCTACTTCCAAACTAGAAGCTAGGAAGATGAATTGAAAACCACTTGACACTCAGAAGGGAAAGACCCTTGCGCTATGTCATGCAATCTTACCTCCTTCAGAGAGATGTAATAGACTCCCTGTAAGATGCTACATTCAAAAGAATAGAGCTGACCATACACCTCTTCATCCAGCAAGAGACAAATGTTACATTCCTCCTTCCTTCCATCATCATTTTGGGAAAAGAAGGAAAATTCTACATGCCAGGCTTTAGGATACCTATGCACAAAACATCATGCATGCTGCTTCGCTACATCACAGGGATTGAAGCAACACATTTTCAAGTTTTTCAAACTGGAATCCTGATTCTATTTGCTTAGTTAGAGGGGGGGATTTTTTCCCATGTGGTTTTTTCCCTAGCTCCTTGTATTGAGCAACTATTTTACTTTACTTAATGTAATGAGTGACCTATGGTATTAGTTACAAGGGCCCACATATTTTCTAAGTTAGCATTCAGGGGGGGGGTGTTAGGATTATTAATCCTCCCTTTTCCAATTTGGTCATATGTCAAAATCAGGAGTCCTTCTAGTATATTTTTAGCCACTAGCACCATTGGGTCCACTTCGCCTAATTGGGGCACATGTTCCAGTTACTAAAGTGTGGGGAACACTAATTGAGGCCTACTGCCATTGATTGCACTTGCATGCATCAGTTTAGGATCCTCATAGATCAATCCCTACAAATTAGGAGCCATTGGGAGTGCTGATACCAACCAAGGTCAGTTGAGTTGAGTTGGTGACTAGTCAAACTAAGTTAGGATTCAGTTACATTCAGTTCTAGTCCTCTACATTCAGTTAGTGCTAGGTTTGCATGGCTGCATGCAAGAGAGGAACATTTCTCACCTACCACAATCAGTTAGGCTTAGTTAACACTAAATTAGACACTTGAGTTGTGATTTAGAACTCCTATGAACTCCGATAATGATTTAGACAAGTTCAGTTAACCATTCAGTCCTCCGATATGATTTAGACAAGGTAAGTTAACCATTCAATCAAGTAGATTCAACCCAATTCGAATTTCCTCACACATGATTCAAATTGCATGAGGCTATTTAGCCATTGTAATTCATTGTAATAATTATCTAATTACTTTTTGATTAATGAAAGCATTCATAGCTACAAGCCATTTTTGCATTGTTTCATTCTTCAATTGCTGAGTAAATTGTGTGATCTATCTTGTGAGTTGTGTGTTTGTCCATAGATATATGTGCTCAATTTAATAGGTCACAACTATCCTGATAAGGCTTTAGTTGAATTCCATTTACCAGTCCTTTGACAAGTGTTTCGTCCAACTTTTGTAATTGCACTGCGCCTCCAGCAGTGATCTGAATTACAACATACGGTCGTAACCAGTGCGTTTTTAACTTACCCGGATGCTTGACAAATTTGCTATCATACAAAAGAACATGTCCTCAGACCTGAAATTGTTTTTTATTGATGTGGCGATCATGCTAGACTTTTCATCATTATTTCTCAACATTTTGGTGATATCCTGCGACAAAACCTTCTTCTTCCAACTCTTCCAGCTGCAACAGTATTTCTTTGACAACACCAACATCTGTCATCTCCGTGATCGCAAAAAATATTAAGATGGGTACAATATATTCCATTGGCATGAAAAATTATTGCCCATATACCAAATGAAATGGAGTTTGACCTGTCAACTTTTGACAGATTGTGTAATATTCCCACAACACTATAGAAATTTTTTGATCCCAGTCATTTCGTTGGACATTGCAAATATTTTTCAACACATTTATAGAATTTTGTTAAATGGTTCGACATCACTGTTTAATTGAGGGTGATATAGTGTTGTATTTCTATGCTGGATATGGAATTCCTCCTTCAATTCCTCAATTAACTGGTTAGCAAAGTGTGTACCTTGGTTTATTATCAAAATTTTTGGGCAACCAAATATCACCACGACATTTTCAAAAAGAAACTTCGCAGCAGTCATGACATTACAATATTTTATTGGCACTGCTTCATCCCATCTGGTTAAGTAGTTGGTCGCATTGATTATTTACCTTGCACTTGTGCGCTTCCATGTTAGAATAATAGGACCCAGAAAATCAATGACCCATTTATCAAATGCATGTAGAGTTACTTAAGGTACCAATGGAATCTCATCTCATTATGACGAATTTTTCATTCTCGAGCAGACATCACAGCTGCAACAATATTCTGATGCATCCGCATGCATTATAGGCCACCACAATCCCACTTGTAATATCTTTTGCACCGTATCTCTTCCAGCATAATGGCCTCCTGCAACACCAACATGTGCTTCATTTAGTATAATCGGTTGCTTGTGTTCCAATATGTAGGGATGAAGAATATCATCAAGGCCCATTTTATATAACTGTCCAATGATCAACTAGAAGTCTACAACTCACACAACTAACTATTTCTTTTGTGCAGTAGTAAATTCAGCTGGTGTATAACCCGTACTAAAAAATTGTATGATGTCTCTATACTGATCATCAAACATTGTGATTACAAATAGCTACGCACTGGGGAGACTATCGTCGAGGCTACCATGTTATTCTCTAGTTTTGATCCTCGACAAATGGTCTAGTCTTGAATTCAATCGACTGGGTTTAAAATTGACTTCAACACTGGATTATTGACCAGGTATTTAAATGCTGAATGGTTTGTGTACATTTTTAAATATCCACCCAATAAGTAGTGTTGGAATTTCTGAAGAGCGTATACCATCGCTAACCCTTCTCTTTCCCTTGTGGTATAAATATTTTCTATTGTGGATAATTTTCTGATGGAGAAGGCTATAGGATGGTCGATCGCCCTTCACCAGGCTGCGTTAGTACCACGTCAAGCACGACAGATGACACATCGAAATGTACATGGAATTATTTCTTCCAGTCTGGAAATACAAGTATGAGTTCTGTAATCATCTTGTTCTTTAAAGTGTCAAGACTTTCTTGGAATGTTTCCATCCACTGGAACTTAACGTCTATTTTTCCATCAGAGCAGTAACCTCCGCATATCCTTTGATAAAGTTTCTACAGTATTTTGTATGTCCCAATATTGAGTGCAATTTCTTTACTGTATTCAGTGGTGGTAGTTCAATGATGATGACAATTTTAGTAGGATTGACCAATATTCCATCGTGACATACCACATGGCCCAACAGAATTCCAAAAGGGGCACAAAAGATACATTTCTTTAAGTTCAGTGAAATTTGATACTAGAGAAAACGTTCCAACATCATCTTGATGCTATCAATGTAATCCTTAATGACCCCAAATACTGTCTAAATGAAAAGTAGACTTCAAGAAATTTGCGAATAGAGTATTTAAAGGAAACAATAACTATTCTTGACAAAATAACAGGAGCATTCTTGATTCTAAAGGGAATTACTGTGTACTGGAAACACCCCCACTCCATCGCAAAGGTGGTCTTGTGTCGATTTTCCTTTGCGATTCTAATATGAAGGTAACTAGAGAAACCATCAGTGAATGAATAAATATATTGACCCCTGAAAATTTCCAATACCTCATATGTAAATGGAGTTGGAAATGGGTCATGCAAACAAGCATCATTCAATTTTCTCAGTTCGATGCAAATTATTACTTCACCAGTGGCATTTTTGTCTTGCACCACTATTGGAATGATCCATTCTAATTCTTTTACCGGTTCTATGATACATGCGTCCAACATGCGGTCCAACTCTGCCTTCAGTTTTTCTTTATACCATAGATTCAGTTGGTATGGTTGCTGCTTGACCGGTTTTGCGTCAGGATTCAAAGGTATATTCATTTTTCTAAGGTCTTCGATGATCCCTTTATATCCAAGAATTTTGTAGGGAACAAATCCTGGAAATCATGCAATAAGTCCGTGATATTCCTTACAGTCTCATTATCCCAATAATCTCCAACATTGGAAAATTTTGGATTCTCCGGGGAGCCAATATTAACTTTCTTAACTTTATTTGGACTCAAGAATTGGTCACTAGAAATACCAAACCCTTCTAGTGTGCACATACCTTCGACTGATTTTCTAATCAGAGCTGAATGGGAGACAAATCAAGTTGCAGTTTCCCCATACTTTCCCATGTCTGTCTTGTCAAAATATTGACATCAGAGCCCAGGTCAAAAATGACATAGTCCATATCATAATCTCCTATATGCGCAATCATTCGTAACTCGTGATCGGTTTTTAACCTTTTTCCAACATGGTTAACTTTTTTTTCCTGGTCACTAATCTTCCTGATTTTCTTCTATTAGAGCTACCAATTCCACGACAGTAACTTTATCGTGGATTAGAGATAATAAAATTTTAAAAAATTATTTAATTTTACTAACCTTTCTCATCGGTTGATTTCAGAATAGTTGATTAAACCTTTCGGGAATCTCCCTTACTTTTCCTCTTAGTAGTGTAGGAGCAGAAGTTAGCGCTTGATTCTTGACGATGAATTTTGGTCGAGCGTATAAGAAAACCTCCTTCTGTCTTTGGATGTTGAAAGATACTTTATTTTGTGCTTCCAGTCGCACATGCGGTTGTCCATGATGTGCATCTTGGTTTTATCCAATCAAAACATGTCCTCTTGTCACGACAATAGTATTTGCTTCTCTCAGCGCAACATAAATCATCTAGATGTTCTGGTTAGGATTTAAATTGGGATTTTGTAGGGGATTGGGATTACCCACATTTCAAGACTACCACTTTGCAATCAATTATGGATAGTGTTCGATAGCATGATCAAAGGATTTACAATACGAACATGCCTTCGCATGAATTGCAGTCCTGAGAAAAATGTCCTGGTTGTCCACAATTATAACATATGATTTGGCCTCTTCCACCACTAAATCCTCCTCCTTATTGTTGTCCTCGAGGTCAAAAATCTCCACCCCCTCTTGGTTGAGGGTATTATTACTGTGGATACCGATTTTGTTGATATTGGGGTTGAGGATACATATTTTGTTGATATTGGGCCGGTGGACATTGAGCTTTCTCTCACTCATCTTGCATCTTCTCTTCATTCTTCATCAAATAGGTATCGACAATTTTCTCTTGCAGTAGTTAGAAAGATATGAAATCCTTCTCATCATGGCCTACTAATTTACAAAATTTACAGTACATGCTAGCTGGCATACTTACAATCTTCTGCAAGTATAAACACTCTTCCGACTGATGGCCTCTAGTATGAGATATTCTACACTAAGGAATCCCTTATGCATTTATTGGATTTGGCGCTTCTGCTGCGACATAATTCATGAACGTCAGATAATGGTCCTTGTGGTGTCCTTCAGTTGTGCATCTGTCACACAATATTTCTTCTTGGACTTATTTCCCTTTCTTAATGTCCCGGACTTGGAGAAAAAGGTTAGCTAGTTGCGACTGAATCTACATCATTCCTACATCGATTTATCCAATCAGTGAGGATTCTAACTTCATTTCTATCTCCATAGCTTCAGTCTGACACAATATTCTGTCGCATCAATGGAATTCAGATACAGATCAACAACACTATAATGAACCATTCCTTGTGTTGCACGTCTAACATATGGAATCTTACTTTAGCCATCAATGTCTTAAATCTCTGGTATAAGTCCCACACAATCTCCACAGATAACTGCTTAATATCCTTAATCTTTGTGATGCAATGAGATTCATATTTTGGCTTTATGAATTCATCTATTAATCTCACTCGAATTTGGTTGAGTTTTTTTTATACAACTCCCTCCAGAACTATAGATAAATTCATGTGCTAGTCTAGCGCATGACCTCTCAGGGTTGTGATAATTTGCACTTTCTTTATCACTTCATCTTAGACCTGTTGCACACTCCGTACATATTCACATAGAAACCAATGTTGCTTTGGGTCTTCTAACCCATTTCCATTTAATATCAACAACTTAATATCATTTTCAGCCATTATATTAACTCCTGTTATGCTTGGACAAAAAGCGTGTCTAGCAGGATTCCATTGTTCACTATTTCCACTATTATTGTTAGCTGTATTTACAAATTGACTAGGAGATGAGTTTCTGGATCTTAACTCTAGATATGTACATAGGGTTGTAGGAGTTATGTACTCATACTTTGGTTCTAGAGATTCTTCTTCTTCTTCTTCTCTTTTTGATATAGGTTGATATTCCTCTTCTTCGTCGCAAGAACCATATTCAAAATGCAATGTCAACTCATAGTATTCTCCTCTGGTCGTACTGCAACTTGCTCCTTGTATGACAATTTTTATTCTTTTTTTCTGCATGAAATCTCCTTCCACTCCTTAAATTTCCACCTCCTAGTTCAGTTCCTCTATCAGTAGGGAACATCTCAACTTATTTTGCTCTATTTTTTGTGCACTTTTTCTGTGACATAACCCAAATTTCTGCTCACAATCCTCTAATCATCAAACTCTATTCTCAGGATTCCTTTTTCGCATACGAGCATCTTTATCCAAGTGTTTAAAGATGTCAAGTATCTTCATTGTGGTCCTCGAGAATTTTTTCTTTCCCTTACTGTATGATGTTATTGTGTCGACAACAAACTCAATAATTTATCCCTCCAAAATACTGTCTATCCAAAAATCAACAACCCTCGACATATGGTTGCTAGTACCCTTTAGTCTCTGAATCAACTGAGGACTCCGCTTTGTCGGTTCTCCTCCTTAGAATTTTTTTCGTTGGGTCGCTAACTTCAATAACCACTCATACAACACAATAGGAAATTAAAAAAATAAAATTTCATGAATATCAGTATAAATGTACCGCTCCAACCACTTTGTTGGATTCAACCGTGATCCTTCACTTTCTTCTTATGCAAAGTCTAATGCTTTAGAATCCACCTAGTCTTGGATTTATGGCTTTGTTGGATGCCAAAACGTATCCCTCACCAAAATGATTCTTGGTCCCAATAATGGAACCATTTGTTGGAATTTATCCCTTCAACCCAGGTTTAGACCTTATTTTGCATGCAACAAAGCCCAAGATATCATCCTGAAAGAGCAAGGCTCAATCAACAACACCTACAACGCAAATGCAGTCTCACACAAGATATATATTTTGGGTAACTGCTAGAATCAGGTTTGTGCAGTTGGGTCAGGATTTCTTCTCCCTTGTCACCTTACCAACTTGCTCGATCGAAGCCGGTGGGTTTATTGCTTATTCGTCAACATAGATTATAACAATAATATAAGATTTTAACACACAGTTTATCTATCAACAATGTGACTCAAGCATAAGCAAATACATCAACACTTATTCACAATATACATTCCTGCGATTTAAGCACATTCATCATATACATTCATGCAACATAAAAACATTCATCATCTACACATTGACACAATATTTAATGTGGAAAACCATTCGGGAAAAAACACAAAGGCACTCTTCATATGGAATGAGAAATATATGCACCTTTCTTCTGTGAACTCAGCTGCAGACTCTATTCTAGATATTCTTGTCTTATCTATACAGACTCCTCTCTCCTCTCATGCTCTCTAGTCTTCTGTCTCTTGATCTTCTTTTACTTCACTCTACTATCGATCTGCACACATCCTAGATCGATTAACTCTTCTATTGGAATTTATTGTCGTTCTGCACACAACCTGGATTGACTAAACCTTCCTACAAACACAACTGTCTGACTAGAAACCGACATATGAGGGACTAAGCACTAAGTAAGTAAGTATAATTAGTAAGTAAGTAACCCACATACAACTTGGGTTCTTCCTTTTATAGACTCTTTGCATGTCACATTCAGTTGAATTCATTCTACTAGCCAATAGGCCGTCAATCCTATTCTAGTTACACTTGTCAGTAGGCACTATCGGCCTAAAACACAAAGATGCTTCTTTTCCTTAAGCTACATGTTACTCTAGCCGACTTCATACCCATCATCTCTCGAGCTGTCCTTTTCAACCATTACACTGCTTCACGCCTTCATTGTCATGGTTCCTTCCACCGTGGCTGATCTCATCGCGTATTTTCCTTCTATCACGACTTCTCTTCTTTCACAAACTCTTCTCCTGTCTCATATTCCTTTGTGACTACTTGTTCTATCTTAGATATTTCTTCCTTATCTTCTTTTGTCTTCGTTCGTCACAACTTCCTCTATATCTTCTTATTCTACCTTGTTCTTCCTTCCACAGCTGCTTTCGTTGCAACTTCTCCTTCGCCTTCATCTACTTCTGTCGCAACTTCTTTTCCCTGCTACCAGACTCTTTATCTTCAGAGCAGAATTCTAACTGAATTCTGCCTATCTTTTCCTAGGGCCAACAACAAATATTTTTTGAAAAACATCTCCACGTCAAAAAAAATCTTCATGTTTCCTCGAACCCTAGTTTCCTAGGATAATGCCCCTTATTGGAATCCATTTAGAGGATGTTTCTTTGAACCCTCAACATGGGAGGGTTAGGAAACCCCCCTTCAATCCCCCCTTAGTGTGCTTGATGCATAAAAGAATAATGGATTCATTGGAAGGGATTGTACAATAGAACAAGCCACATGCAAATAATATAAAAGTACCCAACAATTATGAATTTGAATCCTTCCACACACTTGATTAATCATTGGGAAATTTTCTCATGATTCACTTCTATCATAGTTTGTCAAGAAGTGTATCAATTTCTAGAATTCAAGTTACTGATCTCTTCATTGATCCATATGGATTTGGCTCTAGCCAAGACAAGATTGATAGGTCAATTCACTAGTATTTTCTCCTCACTCATATCTATCTCAATTTGGGTTCAAAAGATCTGACATATTCTAATTAAAGGAAGCTCACATATTGTTTATGTGAAAGAGGTTTTTATTCTTTTATATTTTAAACTCAGGAGGATTGACACCTCATCGTTAGAAACATGCCTTATTTCCTTGGATACAAGGGTATGTACTTGAAATGATTTACCCCAGAATCTAAACCAAAACTTGATGTCCCCTCAACAAAGTCCCAATTAGGTAAAAATCCTCCATTTTCATTTGCAATGTTGCAATGACTATTATCTTTGAACAATTGGTAACTCATTGGGAAAATTATTTTTATAAATTAGAACCCAAGTCTAGCATTTTTATCTGTGCCATAATTTGTATAGAGGTGGATCTTGAGAAAGGCCTTCCAGTGGCTATTTTCCTCTCCTTAGACAACTAGAAACATGTCCAAAAAACGATTATGGGAAACTACCTTTGAAATGAAAGGTATTCCATGAGTATGGGAATTTTACTAGACTATAAAATACCCTTTTTCTCAAATCCCACCAAAAAAGGATCAACAATGGAAACAAGTGAAAAATAAGTTTGATTGAAACCATGCCTCCTCCTTTTTCCCTACAAAAGGTAACCCACACCTTCAAACTTAAAAGAATTTATTGTTCTTTCTTCTCTTTTGATTGAAGATGAAGAGATGTCTCTTGCAATCCCTCTGATAACAACCTACCTTCCTCTTTTCCCCTTATTCTAACCCCCTAAAAAGTTGTTACCTTCTTCCTTGTTGTTGGCCCTAATATTTCAGATCAACCCATTCTCAAAGAAGCTCTCATTGATATGCCCCTCTCCCATAATATTGATTCGATCCTTGAATCAACTCAAGAGGATGAAGTTTCGAAAGAGCATCATGCTATTTAAGTAATTGGATTTATGACAAGGAAAAAATACCACCAAAAATAAGATGAAGAAGATGGAGGATAAGAAAGTATACCCAAAAAGGTTGGAATAAAGGATACTACAGAAAAAAGGGAAGAATTGGGAAACAAGGAAGAACGACCACATTTGCAATTCTCTATGAAACTCTCTCACTGAAAATGGGAGTGGTTAGACCATTAAAACTCGAAAAAACAATGCATTGATTGAAGGAGGAAAAGGAGGGGTTCCCAAATCAAGCCAAGGTAAATAATGAAAGTGACCAATTGGAAACAAAAAGGATCAGGCATTGACAATAAATGGAAGCAATGAAATATTTGATAAAATAAGATAAATGGATATCCTCCTTATCTAGGAGATGAAACTATTAGATGAATATGCAATAGACATAGGGGAAATTTTTTGGAATTAAAGTGGAGGAATACTGGTAAGTTCAACAGATGCCTTAGGGGGGGATAAGAACATTGTGGATAGATGATTGTTTCATACTAACCCATTCAACAATTACTCAACATTGTATCCACACTGATCTAGAAGACGTATAGTGGGAAAGATTACAAAATATTCAATATCTATGCTCTAATGAATTATAGGGTCAAAGTAGAGTGTTGGAAATGCTCAATGGAAATGAAGGGCGAGATCACCATTCAGGGATGTATCATGCATGGATATTTACATATCACAATGGAACAACATAATTGACAAGATGGTTTCTTGTATATAACCCATTTAGAGAAATGTTGGAGGATCTAAAGAAACACTGGGACATAATAGATATCAAGCAAAAGAAGGGGAAGTACACATTGACAAATAAAATAATTATACTAAGACATTGTTTCTAGGTTGGACATATTTCTCATCAACCATGAACTTCCTCTTGAGGATACAAGGATATCCTCCAAGATTATTCCCTTAAGGATATTATATCATAATTCCATCTCTCTCAATCTCTCTCTCTCTCCAATGATCTCCATATTATAGGCCACTACCATTCCATTTCAACCCTCTTTAGGATTACCATTCCATTTCAATCCTCTTTGGAGTCAAAACATTATAGAATAAAATTGTAAGAGCTACATGATGGATAACCTTATTCATACAATAAGAAAAACTTAGGATAACAAAGAAATATCTAAAATAATGGGCTAAGATGAATTATAAATATCCAACAACAACGAAGAAATAAATATCCCATTACTTGCAAACTTGCAATTAAGAATGGAGGTTAAAGAAAAAACATCTCAACATTTAGTAAAAGAAAAGGAACTACGTGGAAAAATTTACTCAACATTTAGGGATGAACAAGAAAACTGGAGGCTCAAGTATCGTAGTCTTTGGCTTTGATAAGGAGATCACAATACATTGTTATTCCATAAGAAAGCCAAAACCAGATAGGTGAGAAACACCATTAAAGAAATAAAAAAACATCGAAGGGGAAAAACTTACTGACTTTGGTAAGATAAAGAAATATTTTTTGAAATTTTTTGAGACTTGTTAATAGATGAAGAGGAGGTATATTAGAAAACAACCCAAGAAATGTTACAAGAGATCATGAAACTAATTACCTAAGAAGAGGATTTGGATCTTAACAAGGATATTTACGAGGTGGAAGTAACAAAAATATGAGAACTCGAGTTAGACAAGGATCTATGGATGGATTCTCATAAGGTGTAGAATAGATGGTGAATGGGTGTATTGTTAAGTCACTTCTTGCATAAGGTCACCGGTTTGAAACTACATGGGTACAATCCTTACGAAAAAAATTCTTTAGGGATGGATGGTTTGTCCATCCACTTATTTAGAGATTTCTAGGGAAAAATCAAAAGTGATCTATCACAAATTTTGATAAAGTGCAAGTATAAAGAAAGGTTGGGTTGTATAACTATTACATCATTTCTCTTGAATACCAAAGGAAACATGCCTTACATCCTTTGCTGTATTTATGTCGATATCCTTGTGTAATTCATTCTATAAAATATTGACCAAGATAATTGCAAATAGAATGAAGAAGATCCTCCCCAACATCACATCGAAATCAAGGGGGGTTCATTCAAAAGAAACAAATAAAAGGTAACATCTTGCTTGTTCAAGAGGTGATCCAGTATAGTAGAATCAATAAATAAATGGGGATGGTTATTAGACTCCACATGGAACTTTTGACTAGATAAGAACTTCATATCTTTTTTTAGTCATGGGAAAAATTGGTTTTGCAAATTTTTGGTTTTCATATTTCAAAAACTCTTTGAATTCCTATTAAGACCCTTGGTATTCTTAAAACTATTTACAACATTTACAATAGGAACCGTAATCCCATAGGATTAGGTTTCCAACATTACCCCCTTTAATTTGAAGGGGTGTTTGTAGGTCTGAGCATGTTTCTAAACCTTTCAAAATTTTCTTGTCCAAGCACTCTGGTGAATATTTATACAATTTGCTCATTCATGAAACAATGTCGTAGATGGAATATCATGACCTATACATGATGTTGAATCAAATGGTACTTTGTGTTGTTGTGCTTGGTTCGATAATGGAATATGGGATTCTTGACCAAATTGATTGCATAAGTATTTTCAATCAACATGGGAGTGAAGTTCTCTTGTTTGTCCTACAAATATTCAAGTACTTCCTAAGCCACATTACCTCTTTTGTTTCTCCAATAGTAGCCACATATTATGCCTTTGTTGTTGAATTTGTTGGAACTGACTCTTTGCGTAATATCCAGGAGACAATTTCTCATCCAAGACTCATTGTGTATCTAGAAGTAGACACTAATGCCTCTTTGTCTCCACTGAAGTATGAATTAGAGTAACCTATAAGTTTTTAGTCATCCACCTTAGAGTACCTGAGTTCCCTTCAAGTATATTAGAACTCTTTTTAGCAATATACCAATGTACTTGACAATGTGTGTGCATGAGCATTGAAAGGATGCCAACAACATATGGATATATGGTGTGGTGGTGGTAAGAAAGATAAGGCTTCCCACAAGATGTTGGTACTTAATCACATCCTTGAATTCTTTTCCTTCAATCGACGTGAACTTCAAATTTTGTTCCATTGGAGTTGAGAGAGGGTTGCATTCTGTCATGTGACACCTGTTCAACAATTCTCCAACATACTTCTTCTGGGAGATGAATATGTACTTAAGATGTTGAGTGACTTCAATTCCCAAGTAGTAGTGAAGGTGTCCCGAATATTTCATTTCAAATCCCTTACTCAAATATTTCTTTATGGATAAAATATAACTTTCATTGTTCCCTGACATCAAAAGGTCATCTACATACACCACAAGAAACACAACATGTCTTACAACTTTCTTTACAAACAATGTTGCGTCATCAAGATTATAGTGTTTGAATTTTAAATTTAGGATATGCTTGATTATATTTTCATACCATGTGCGAGGTGCTTGTTTCAAGACGTACAATGAATTGACAAGATTACATACCTCACGTTCTTTCCCTTTCACAACAAAGCCTTATGGATGAGACACGAGGACATTCTCTTTCAACTCTCCATTCAAGAAAGTTGTTTTTACATCCATTTGGTGGACTTTCCACCAATTTTGTGCAAAAGATAGTACGGTGTGGATGGTAGTCCATTTTGTTGTTGGGGAGAATGTCTCTTCATAGTCAATTCTTTCCTTCAGTGCATATCCATTTGACACAACCTCACTTTGTGATTTCCAAGTGAGCCATATGATCTGTATTTTTTCTTGTATACCCATTTGTATTTGATTGGTTTGGTTCCAATTGGATGGTCAACCAACTTCTAGGTTCCATTTTTCTTGAGTGCATCATACTCATTTTGCATGGATTCTTTCCACTCATCATGAGCATAAACCTCTTCAAATGAAGTTGGTTCAAAGTTAGAATATAAATTGAATTCTCAATAAAATTATATAACATCCATGTCATCACTTGAGTTATCTGCATCTCCTCCCTCTTCTGGCTGATTGAAATCCGTGTTCCCATCTTTTCAACTTCATATGGATGCACACTTTCAAGTGTCTTTGTGGTTCATTTTGGAAATTTCCTAGATGGCCCAGGTTGATCAAATGGCAGTGCTTCATTTTCTTCAAGGTTAAATATTCTAATACTCTCAATTGCATCATCTAGTTGAGTCTCTTGTCTAGGTGAAGTGGTAGGAAATTATTCTTCATGAGGGGGGATCCCTCCTTCAAGATGTGGAATTTCATTATCAACTTCATATTATGTCTTTGAATGGGAAAATTTTTCTAGATGATCAAGATGTCTATCAATAGATTTTTCATTTTTATTAGTTTCAAGAAAAATGATATCTCTGGAAACAAAAAACTTCTTGTTTACCTCATCATAAAGACAATATTCCTTGGAGGTGTCTAAATACGCAAGGAAAATTCATTTTTGACTTCGAGAACCAAGCTTATCTCTTTGCTCCTTTGGTATCAAGGCATAGTAGGTGGATCCAAAAATCCCGAGATGCCTCACTAAAGGAATGTGGCCATAACACATTTAATTTGGAATCTTGTTTTCAAGAGCATGAGATGGACTTATATTTCTCAAATAGGCTTCACATAACATTGTATCAATTTTACATTCTTTGAAAAACATCATTGATCATACCATATTCAATATGGTTCTATTCATTCTTTTTGCCACATCATTTTGTTGAACATTGTAAGGCACTAAAGTTTGATGTGCAATCCCATGTTGATGAAGATAACCTTTAAAAGCATTAGAGTGTATTATTTTCCATTATCACTATGAAGTGTGCCAATATGATATTGTGCTTAACTTTCTATCCATGCATGAAAATTTTTGAAAGTTTGAAATGCTTCAATTTTTTTAAACAAGTATACCCAACGCATTTTGGTGTGGTTATCAACAAATGTCATGAGATATCTATTACCATTGGAAGAAGGAACATGCATGGGGCCACATAAGTCAAAGTGAACCAACTCTAAATTTCTACATGCTCTGAATTTTGATTCTATAAATGACTTCTTACTATGTTTTCCTTATATGCATGCATAACATTTGTTCATCTTCTTAGGAATGGTGGGAAAACAAAAGACACCATTATTTCTCAACAAATAAATACTATTATAGTTTATATGAACATATATATCATGCCATAACAAACTGGATGACATATTACCTTCTCCACATTGAGAGAGGTAGGCAAAGTTGTAAACTCTTGCAGATGAGCCTTTTGGTTTCAACAAGTTTCCATGTTAATATATGGTCATGATGACTTGGCTTTCATAGGACTTCCTTATTTCTATGATTCCATTGAACATGTGGATGAAATGAACTTGTTGTTGAATTTGCACCAAGGACAACAAGCTTCGCTACAACTCTGGAAGATACATAACATTCTGCAACACAAAGTTAGGGAATCCAAGCAGTCTGAACCTGATGGAACCAATTCCCTTTGGTTTGAGGCTATATTTTTCTGCAACATACACTATGAAATCTACATTTCCATTTAGTTCTTAAAAATATCCATTACCAAATGTCATGTGGGACGTTGCACCAATATCAAGAAACCAAAAATCTTTATAAGATGAAAAAGATGTGATTTCATTTATTCCAGGATTACAATGTGCAACAATACAAGGAGAATAATTAGGATCTTTACCAGCCTCTTGGATCTAAATTTTGTCTTCTTTATTATACTTTTTTCTTTCTTTGATGGAGTCCCAAGGGCCCAACATTGATATGCTTCATGTCCATTCCTCCCACATCACTTACACTTCATATCTAGTCTTTTTCTTTGAGTTGTTTCTCCCCCCCACCTCTAAATTTTCTTCTTGGTTGTCCTCTTTTGCTACTCTCTCCCTTGGAAGCTTATTTTGACTAGTTATTTTCTTTTTTATCAAGGCAAAAGGTCTCTTTGGTAGGCTCACAAGTCTTATTTGGAAGGATTTCTCTATGTCTGCAAGCTTCTCCGCCAGGGTGTCAAAGGTGCGGTCCTTGAACTTGTCACTAGCTTGAAGTGATTCAAGGTAGTGTGACTATGTAGGATAGGGGGACTTGAAAAATAAAACAAGTGAAGGGACTGGTCACATGCTTGTGGCTTAAATATTATGCATGCTTTCTCTGATGTCATATGCGATCATCATAGGATTACTATCCTTCACTTCTAAACTGAAGAGTTTGAACATTAGTTGAATCACCTCCATTTTAGAATTTGAGTCATTTAAATCCTTCAATGATTTCAAATCTTAAAAACATGATGTTACAGGTAGTATGTGTTGAATCACGTTTTCACTTACTGTTGCAGTGATCACAACCAATTCCTTGTTGTCTTTGGTCTGCCATATTTCTTGTTCTTTCTTTAATGTTGGTAGCTTTGGGTCATATTTCAAGGTTAGTCCTGCTTTTGTTTTAATGCTGGTGCCTTCACATATCCCATTCCATATATCATTGTAGATGAATGTGTCTTTGATATTGCTTGACCACATAGGGTAGTTGTTTTTGTGAGTGAGTACTGCTCCAACTATAAATTCCAGTGAATGCATCTATGCAACAATCACCTTTGTCACCTGCAAATAAATGGGGTTTGGGAAGCAAAGAATAAAACATGTAGGTATAAGTATCTCCTGCCTTATTTACAAAAAATATCTTTACTATTTCTGCATGTTATATGATATTTCTATAGGCATTTTACAACTAATCTTAAATTAATGCATAAACCCTATAACTTGAAATTTGAGCACCCTTATGAATGATTTAACGACTAACATTCACTTTAAGATAACAAACCTTTATATTTCAAAAATAAGACCGAGTGCATAACATGAAACTTCAAACAATATAAAACTCATCTCCTCTTGTAAGATAGGGTTTTCAGAAGGAAAACTTGTTCACTTTTTAAAATTTAATACGCAGTTGTTCATGATCTCAGCTTCAAAGGTGGTCAAGAAACAATAGTATACATACTCAGTTGAATGATTTAATTACTAACATTCACTTTAAGATAAAAAACCTTGATATTTCAAAAATAAGGCCGAGTGCATAACATGAAACTTCAAACAATATCAAAATCATCTCCTCTTGTAAGCTAGGATTTTCAGAAGGAAAACTTGTTCTCTTTTTAAAATTTAATATGCAGTTGTTCATGATCTCAGCTTCATGGTATTCAAGCAACAATACTCAAACAAATAGTTCAAGTCTTCAGAGCGGTCACACTTTGCATTGAAAACTTCTCATCACAAGCATTTTAGTGTTTCAAAATCACTGAAATAAACAAGCCAAATATTTGATATTCTGGTGTCACTATTGGATTATAATTGAAACTTCATTGCCGAGTCTCCATATATATGCAACAAATCATTAATACCAGCAACGAGATTCACCAATAGGCTCAATTAGTTGTAATATCAATCGATCAAAATATACATAGAGACACAGTTACAAAATTGAGAGAGCCCATGCACTTGCACTTGGAGATAATCATGCACTATTGGAGAGAGAGGAGAGCCAATATTCAATTGTTATCACACCAATATCCAGTTGGAGAGAACACATATATTTGTCTTCAGTTCTAACATACGTAGAGATAGTCTATATGTTGATGTAATTGTAACTTCGGAATGTATTCACTTGTATTTCTTATGTATTGTTGTTGATGTAATTGTAACTTCAGAATGTATTCACTTGTATTTCTTATGTATTGTAACCTGATGTTTATTCCTGGATATACTTGAGTCATGTCATTCCCCGAGGTTCCTATCGGGAGATTCTATAATGTAAACAAGTCATGTCAAGTCAAGGTGGGCAACCCTCCTATTGTCTGAGGGTTAAAGTCCCCGCAGTTCTGGGGTACTAGGGTTATTAGACTCACCTAGTGAAGTCGACCCTAGTTGGGTTTAGTCAAGTTAGGAATTAGTATAAATAGAGAGCTAACCTCTGTATTTATCACACACTCACTCACACTCAGTTGTAGCGCATAGCTGAGGAAGAGAAAGACACTTGGGCAAGGAAGAAAGAGGTTACTGCCGTCAGGAGATCATCTTACTGTTTTGGGTTTCACTTTTGGTGCTGATTCTATCTCAGAGGAAGTTGTGGGGTTTTCTCCATTTAAGGTTTCCCTGAGGAAAAACACTATGTTCATTGTCTCTTGTGTTTGATTGCTATGCTTGTTGTTCTCTTAGTTAAAGATCCTAATGATATGCTAGCTTAATGTTAAAAATCTAACATGGTATCTGAGCTAACTTGAGAAGAAGATACTGTGCAGTTGTGGGAACTAGGGATTCCTATTTTGTGGATCTCTCTCCACATTTTTTCAGCAAAATTAGGGTGGAATAACTCTCCTCCCTAGGGCGCATCTTTCTGTCGAAGCATAATCCAATTCTGAGGTTTTTCAGTTTTGGACCTGACACTACTACCGAAAATTAGGGCTTTTCACAGAAGTGGAATTTTTCAGTGAGCCCAGGACTAGATTGATCCCCTCCCCAAAATCGAAGTTAGGGATCAAATTCAAAGCATTTAGTTGGACATAACTCCGGAAAAGCAAAACCCTAATCTGCTCCTGAACCAACACTGCAGGATTTCAGCTCCAAATCCAGATCCGACATCTTGAACTGGTAAGATCTAAATATTTTGTATTTCCATTTGAGGTTCTTAGCTAAGATGTCTCATCATACTAAGCTTGATGAAAAGCTTGAGGGAGCTGATAAATTACAAGCCTAGAAGTATAGGATCTTTTGGTCCTGGAAGAAAATGAGTTAGACTCCTATATCAGCGAGGAGTTTTCAGTTCCAGAGGGAGATGAGGCCAAGGCCTTACATAAGAAGAAGTTGGTTATGGCAAAGAGGATCATTGCTTATTCTATCAAGGATCACCTCATACCACAGGTGTCCTCCCTCAAGACACCTAAAGCTATGTTTGATGCCCTAACCAAACTGTTTGAAGGGAAGAACATCAATCAGAAGATGACTCTAAGGAACCAGTTGAAGAATGTAAAGATCCAGAATGAGGAGACTATCTAGTCATACTTCACAAGGATCTTTTGGTCCTGGAAGAAAATGAGTTAGACTCCTATATCAGTGAGGAGGTTCCAGTTCCAGAGGGAGATGAGGCCAAGGCCTTACATAAGAAGAAGTTGGTTATGGAAAAGAGGATCATTGCTGATTCTATCAAGGATCACCTCATACCACAGGTGTCCTCCCTCAAGACACCTAAAGCTATGTTTGATGCCCTAACCAAACTGTTTGAAGGGAAGAACATCAATCAGAAGATGAATCTAAGGAACCAGTTGAAGAATGTAAAGATCCAGAATGAGGAGACTATCCAGTCATACTTCACAAGGGTCTCCTAGATCAAAGAACAAATGGAAGCAGTAGATGAAGAAGTGGAGAATGAAAAAATTGTGATGACAACTTTTAATGGCCTCCCTAGGTCATAGGATTCTTTCATCCAAGGAATCCGTGCTAGAAATAAGTTAGTCAAGTTCAGTAGACCATGGGAAGAATGTTCACAAGAAGAATCTCAAATAGCAGCTTGAGAAGAAAAGATGGGAAGTGAAGATCAAGCTCTCACAGTACACTCCAAGAAAGGAAGAAGGGAAAAGCATCATCACCAAGGTAAGCATTCTCATCAGAAAGCTTCATCTAAACTCAGATGTTATACATGCAATGAAATAGGACACTATGCTAGAAACTGTCCCATGAATAAGAATGGACCCAAGAAGAAGAGGAACTCCAAAAGAAGAAATTATGCTCACACTGCTGAGGATGATGATCCTCCCAGAAAGAGAGTAAAACAAGAAAGTGAAGACTCTTCAAGTGAAGATGACTATGTTCTGATCTCCGCTCTCACGGGAACTGTCACTCATGGAAGAAAAGATTGGCTTATTGACAGTGGGGCTTCCAAACACACAACAGGTTTCAAGGAATCCTTTGAGAAACTATTCGAACATAATTCACCCCATAAGGTGAAGCTTGGGGAAGACTACCAATATCCCATAAAAGGTAGTGGTGAATCATCCTACAAGCTAGACTCTGGAAAGTCTATGAAAATGAAGGATGTCTTGTTTGTACCAGGACTAAAGAAGAATCTTCTATCCATATCAGCACTGGATGCAAAAGGCACGAGGGTTGCATTTGTAGATGGACAAGTCCTCATGTGGCTACGAGGAAAGACTATTGACGATGCAATAGTAATTGGAGAACAAGAAGGAGGAGTATACAAATTGAAGGGACATCCAGAACAAGCTTTGGTCCATGACACAGTAGAGCCAAATGAACTTTGGCACATAAGGCTTGCACATGTGCACTATAGAGCACTACCACCTGCAAGCAAAGCTATTGAAGGTCTTCCAGAAATTCAAGCAAAACATGAAGGAGTCTGCAAAGGATGTGCAAAAGGAAAGAACACAAAGAAGACATTTCCAAGTAGCGAAAACAAAGAAAAAGGAATCTTGGAAATCATCCACTCCGATGTATGCAGACCAATGTCATCAAGTTCTCTAAGCGGGTATGTATACTATGTTTCTTTTATTGATGAATTTTCTAGGAAGACATGGATTTACTTCATGAAGAACAAAGATGAAGTTTTCAACAAGTTCAAAGAATTCAAAGCCTTGATCGAGAACCACACAGAAAAGAAGATCAAGACCTTTCAATCAATTAATGGAAGAGAATTCACATCAAATGAATTCAAAGGCTTATGCAAAGAATCAGGGATTAAGAGGGAGTTATCCACTCCATATAATCCACAACAGAATGGGGTTGCAGAAAGGAAGAATAGAACTATCATGGAAGCTGCAAGAGCAATGCTTCATGATCAAGATCTTCCCATGCATCTATGGACAGACGCTTCCAGAACAACGGTGTATGTACAGAACCGTAATCCACACAGAGTACTCAAGAACAAGACTCCTGAAGAAGTCTTCTCTGGCAAGAAACCAAAAGTCAACCATCCTAGAATATTTGGCTGTCCAGTGTACATATACATTCCGAAATAAAAGAGGACAAAATTATATCCTTCAGGAAAGAGGGATATATTTGTGGGATACTCTGAAAGATCAAAGGCTTATAGAATATAATTCCCAGGATTCAAGAAGATCGACATCAGCAGGGATGTAACATTTGATGAAGACACAACTTACAACAAATCCAGAAAGAGACCTGTTGAAGAACCTTAAGAAGCAAAAGCACCCAAAATTCATGATACAACCATGAACGAAGAGATTCAAGAAGAAGATTGAGAATTTGAAGAACCACAAGAACCTATAGATCCACCTCCAGAGAAGAATCCTCACAAGAGGAAACCTGCCTAGGTACGAGAAGCTATCCAAGGTGCAGAAAGATATGGGGCTCTAGAAGAGAATCACATATAAAGAAAGAGAACTAGATCCTACTCTCGATATGTAGCTTTACTATGTGACTTTATCAATAAAAAACCTTCCAATTATGAAGAAGAAGCAGAACGGAAAGAATGGAAGGATTCTATGATCAAAGAGTATCAATCGATCATGAAGAACGATGTTTGGGATGTTGTCCCAAGACCAGAAGGGAAGTCGATTGTAACTTCCAAATGGATCTACAAGATCAAGCATGCTGCAGATGGTAGCATAGAGAAATATAAGGCAAGATTTGTGGCTCGTGGCTTCTCATAGAAATAAGGAATAGATTAGGAAGAAACCTTTGCACTTGTAGCCAGATACACTTCCATTAGATCAGTACTTGATATCGTTGCAGTGATGAAATGGAAGATGCACCAAATGGATGTCAAGACTGCTTTCTTCAATGGTGTAGTGGAAGAGGAAGTGTATGTAGAGTAGCCACTCAATTTTGAGACACATGACAGGGAGTCTCATGTGTGTAGATTGAAGAAAGCCCTGTATGGTTTGAAACATGCACCTAGGACATGGTACGAAAGAATTGATAGCTTTCTATCCAGTTTAGGCTTTACCAAGAGTAAAGCAGATTCCAACCTTTACTAAAAGGTTGAATATGGTAACCCAGTGATGATCCTACTGTATGTAGATGATATGTTTGTAACAGGTATGGATGGGTTGATTACTGATACGAAGAGAAATCTTGCCGCTGAGTTCGAAATGAAGGACTTGGGTATGATGCATTATTTACTAGGTATGGAGGTGTGGCAGAATGCGGATGGAATCTCCCTCAGACAAGGGAAGTATGCAATAGAGATCCTGAAGAGGTTCAGGATGATGGAATGCAAGGCCGTGACCACACCTATGGCATTGAACCTGAAGCTGTTGAGTGATGCTTCATCAGAAGTGGTTGATGCTACTATGTATCGTCAGATGATTGGATCATTGATGTACCCGACGAACACAAGACCATATATTTGCTTTGCTGTGAGCACCTTGAGCTAGTTCTTGATAGATCCAAGACATGTTCACTTGATTGCTGCAAAGCATATTCTAAGTTACCTGAAGGGTACAATTGATTATGGGCTCAAGTACGAGGTGAATCAAAAGATTAACCTCGAGGGTTATGTTGATTCAGATTGGGTAGGTAGTGCATCGATAGGAAGAGCACTTCAGGTTTTTGCTTCAGTATGGGATCAGGTGTGATCTCTTGGTTTAGCAGGAAGCAATCTTGTGTGGCACTGAGTACAACTGAAGCAGAGTATGTCGCAGCTTGTTCAGCTACTTGTGAGGCAGTATGGCTGAGGTAGCTACTGTCTTATTTATTTGATCTCTAGATGGATGCTACTTGTATACATTGTGACAACCAGAGTTGCGTGAAGTTGTCAGAAAATCCAGTGTTCCATGACAAGTTGAAGCATATCGATATCAAGTATCACTATATCAAGGATATGGTGCAGAGGGGAGCAATGAAGCTCCAGTATGTTGTGACGGAGGAACATATAGATGATGTGTTGACAAAGCCATTGGCTAAGGTAAAGTTTGAGTACTTTAGGTAGAAGCTTGGTGTTCTCCATATCGAGGTTTCCTACAAGGGGAAATGATGAGACCCAGAGCCATTCTGACATGGTGAGAGGATTGGTTCCTTCCATGGTCAGATGTAAGGGCTGAGCCATTCTGTCATGGTGAGGATTGGTTCCTTCCATGGTCAGATGTAAGGGCTGAGCCATTCTGTCATGGTGAGGATTGGTTCCTTCCATGTCAGATATGAGTGTTGAGCCATTCTCATGTGACTGTAGGATTGGTTCCTACATGATAAAAATTAAGCGTTGAATGCCATTCTTGGAATGGAGGCACCTAGTCAGATACCAGGTAGATCAGTCTGGGATTAGGGGCCATTCTGATATGACTATAGGATTGGTTCCTACTTGATCAGATGTGAGTGCACGCCCTTTCAAACATGCATGTTGGATTGGTTCCTCGCATGTGTTGGATGTAAGTGTAGAGCCCTTTAGAACATGTATGTTGGATTGGTTCCTCACATGTGTCAGATGTAAGTGCAGAGCCCTTTCGAACATGCATGTTGGATTGGTTCCTCGCATGTGTCGGATGTAAGTGCAGAGCCTTTTAGAACGTGCATGTTGGATTGGTTCCTCAAATGTGTCAAATGTAAGTGCAGAGCCTTTTTGAACATGTATGTTGGATTGGTTCCTCGCATGTGTCAAATATAAGTGCTGAGCATTTTTGAACATGTATGTTGGATTGGTTACTCGCATGTGTCAAATGTCAGTGCTGGGCCTTTCTGATAGGGTTGTGGGATTGGTTCCCACATGGTCAGATGTGAGAGCTGGGTGTGCCTTTATGATATGATTATAGGATTGGTTCCTACATGATCGGATATAAGTGCTGGGCATGCCATTCTGACTTAGGGTCAAATATAAGCGCTGAAGAAGACCTACATGGTGGCTAGGCCTACAACTAGCATGAAAAAGGGCTGGCTCTGTAGAACTTCCTATGACTTGAAGAATCATGAGATAGAACCCGTGATGATCCATTGATGATGATCCAATAGAGATGATCCACATCGAGGGATGATCCAGATCTAGTGGTGATGATCCAGATCGAGTGATGATCCAGATCTAGGTGAAGATGACTTGAATATGAAGGTGAATTGAAGATAGAGATGACTTGAAGGTGAAGATGATGAACACTCAATGATGATCCAGATGATATAGATAAGAATACTTGTGCTAATAAATTGTGTCGAGAGAATACCTTCCTAGTTAAGAGGGAGTGTTGATGTAATTGTAACTTCAGAATGTATTCACTTGTATTTCTTATGCATTGTAACCTGATGTTTATTTTGGGATGTACTTGAGTCATGTCATGCCTCAAGGTTCCTATCGGGAGTTTCTATAATGTAAACAAGTCATGTCAAGTAAAGGTGGGTAACCCTCCTATTGTCTAAGGGTTAAAGTCCCCGCAGTTCCGGGGCACTAGGGTTATTAGACTCACCTAGTGAATTCGACCCTAGTTGGGTTTAGTCAAGTCAGGAATTAGTATAAATAGAGAGCTGGCCTCTCTATTTATCACACACTCACTCACACTCATTTGTAGCACATAGCTGAGGAAGAGAAAGAAACTGGGGCAAGGAAGAAAGAGGTTACTGTTGTCGGGAGATCATCTTACTGTTTTGGGTTTCACTTTTGGTGCTGATTCTATCTTAGAGGAAGTTGCGGGGTTTTCTCCATTTATGGTTTCCTCGAGGAAAAACACCATGTTCATTGTCTCTTGTGTTTGAATGCTGTGCTTGTTGTTCTCTCAGTTAAATATCCTAATGATATGATAGCTTAATGTTAAAAATCTAACACTATACAATTCAACTAACACAACAATTAGTTTAACTATTCACCAACGCAATCACACAATGAGATATGATGGTACCAACACACAAAAATAGTGTTTCCAACCTCCACGATTCATTGTACTCCATGTATAAGACACATTGCAATATCACATCTAGGGTTTGTGCTTGTGAATTTCCTCCACGCAGATAAAGAGTGGGAGTCACACAATTATTTATACAGGGAGGAGATAAATCAACACAAGAATGTCTCCACATTTCAACGGAGTAGAGTAGCATTGCAAAGTAATGCCACAATACACCATAGAGAGAGATAAACCATGATAACACCACAATACAATGATATTTGAGAGAGTCTTCACACACACTCATTGCATAAGAGATCTTCACACAATGTTCATTAAATCATGTCTAGGTTTCAAATAGATATGTAACTCAGAAATGAAAAAGGAGTTGAGACATTGGAATTAGGCTTGTAGGTACGTTTCTTTCCCTAAAAAATCTGAGGAGTGAGGAGGGTGCATAAATGTGGAGAAAATGTCTTCGAAATGTTGAAGCTTGGAAGAATGCCAAGTTTGGAAAACACAACAGGATTTATGGACAGTAGACTAGTAGAGTGCAATACTAAGGAGGGAATATGAGTTGTGGAGCTCTTAACCATGTTTTGATACCATAGTCAAATATAATAGCTTCTAGATCAATTTATTCAAGGTGGAAATCACTTATTTATACATTGATTATGATTGTTGCTTTCCATTTTTCAACAACTCTTTGGATTCCCATGGAGACTCTTGGTCTTATTAAAACTATTTAAAATATTTATGAGTGGAACCCTAATCCCTTAGGATTAGGTTTCCAACACCAACACCAAGTTATAAATTGAATAAAATCATGTATTCATTTCCCTTTGATATTTCCTTTATTTAATAGGAGGTATTTCCATTTCTTCAAAAGTAATAGGGGAATTAGATAGGGTTGTTTGTTTTCCCTTTTTCTTTATATTATCATGATTCAATCCCTTAGTAGAAAATTGGAAAAGGGGAGAACAACAAGTGACCTCCCATGCTTAATTATGGTCAGAGGATTTAAAGCAACCAATCATACTTAGTTTGCAAATGATGCATTACTTCTTAGAGGAGCCTCACTATAAAAAATGGAAAGATTCAAAATAACCCTAGATATTTTCATCATGGCATCATGGGGAGGGGGAATTAATAGAAGAAAAACTACATATTTGGCATAAATGTAGCTGCATCAGTGCTTTGAGCCATCTCTAGATTTTTTAAAATCCCTGTTGTCAAAAGATGGTCAACCTTCATATATCTAAGTATCCCAATCAATCTTAATGAACCTAAATCTCAAGATTGGTAGCACATTATACAAAAAGTGTAAAAATGAATGCAACAATGGGGAAACTATTGGCTACACCTAGTTGAGAGAATCATTCTAATTAAGTTTGTAATAGTAGTGATACATCTCTTTTAGGGATCAACGTTGCTAGCTCGTATTAGGATCTCAAGAAATAATAGGACATAATGATATTAATCCAAATAAGGGGAAGTGCACATGGACAAATAAAATAATAACACTGAGACATTGTTGCTAGGATGGACATGTTTATCATCAACCATGAAATTCTTGAGGATAGAAATATATCCTCCAAGATTATCCCCTCAGGGATATTAGAACAAAATCCCATCTTTCTCTCCCTCTACTGATCTCTATATTATATTCCATTACCATACTAGTTAAAAGTCTTTAGAATTACCATTCCAATTAAATACTCTTTGGATTCAAAACAAAGAAGCCATTAAAAACATAGAATACAAAATGTAAGAGCTACATTTATGGATTGACCTTCTTCATATGTGAAGAAAAACTTAGGAGAAAAAATAAATATACAAAATAATGGGATAATATGGAAAATAAATATCTAACAACAACAAGGAAATTAATATACCATTAGCTCACAAAATTGCTATTAAGAATGGAGGAACAATAAATAACATCTCAACATTCAGTAGAATAAAAGGAATTATGTGGAAAACTTCACTCAATATTTAGGAATTAATAAGAACATTGGAGGCTCAAGTCTCAAGTTCTTTGGATATAATAAGGATATCATAATACATCATTCTTCCATAAGCAAGTCAAAGTTGGAGAGGTGAGAAAGAACATTAAATAAATGAGAAACACTGAAGGGGAAAAACTCACTAACTTTGGTAAGATAAAGAAATATTATTTTGAACACTTTTGAGACCTGTTAATCAATGATGAAGTAGATAAAAAAACAACCCAAGAAATGTTGCAAGAGATCATGACACTTATCTCCCAAGAAGATAATTTGGATATGAACAAGGAGATTGATGAGGAGGAAGTGATACAAATATGGGGACTTGATCTAGATAAGGCACTTGGGTCAGATGGTTTCTCCATCCACTTCTTTAAATTTTGCTAGGGGAAATCAAAAGTGATTTATGCCAAATGTGGAGAAAGTCTAGGTATAAAGTAAAGTTTGGTGGTAGCACTAATACTTCATTTCTCTCTTGAATCCAAAAGGGAACAAGTCTTACCTCTTTTTCCAGATTTAGGAAAATAATCTTGTGTAATGTAGCCTATAAAATCTTGACCAAGATAATCACAAATAGAATGAAAAATATCCTCCCCAATTTAACATCAGAATCAAGTAGGTTCATTCAAAAGGAGCAAAGAATAGATACCATATTGATTTTTCAAAACGTAATCCACTCCAACTGAAGCAATAAATAAAGGGAAATGATTATAAACTCGATATGACACTTTTGACCGGGTAAGAAATTCATATATTTTTTTAGTCATGGAAAAAATCAGTTTTGCAAATAACTTTATAAATTGCAAATAAAATAATTATCATGGTTGACTTCCTTAGTATAAAATTAGACAAGAATCAAACAACAAGTAACCTCCTAGGTTTAATTATGGTTAGAGGAGATAAATAAATAAATCATTCTTAGTTTGCAGATGACACATTAATTCTTGGAGGAGCCTCACTATCAAAAGTGGAAAGATTAAAAAAAATTCTATATCTTTTCATTGTGGCATCATGGGGGGTAATCAATAGAAGAAAAATAAACATATTTGGATGAAATGCGATTGCATCAGTCCTTCGATCCATCTCTAGGACTTTTGAACTCCCTATGGCTAAAAGTTGCTAAACCATCAAATACCTATGAATCCCAATCAATATTAATCAACACAAATATTTAGATTGGTAGCACATCATACAAAAATTGCGAAAAATGAATGCGACAATGGGCAAGTTATTTTCTTCACCTAGTTGAATGAATATTCGTTTGTAATAGTAGTTACACATTTCTTCTAGGGATCAATGTTTCTAGTCCCTATGGGGGTCATGAATCAAATGGACCATATTATCTATAAGTTTCTTTAATAGGGGGAAAAAGTAACATAAAACAATTCCATATCATAAATTGGAATTCAATTTGTTATGATCCAAAGGAATGTGAATGTTTGGAGATAAAATATCCCCAGCTGAGGAATCAAGTAATGGGGGAAAATTGTGGTGTCTTATCTCCACTAAAGAGGCAAGGTGGAAATATGTTTTCAAAAACAATTATTCACTCAACTTGTATTAGATGTTTCTACAATCCCATCCAAGAAACAAAAGGCTTAACATTATGGAAACCATGTAAATAAACTAGTAGTATCATTCAAAAAAATCTCACTTGGGTGCTTATCAATGGTGATCGCATACATTTGTGGGAAGACAAATTTCTCAATAATCCAACCCTATACCTTTGTTAAGAAATTGATGAACTAAAAACTTGGATGAAAGAAAATAATTCATTATTTTAAGTGATATCTCCAAATGGGACACTCATCAATATCGATGGACAGGTTGGAGAAAGCCACAAATTCTAGAGGACCTTTAACAACAACGAGGAAAATTATTACAATGAACAAATCCAATAAGTAGAGAGGTATAGGATAAATGAGGATGGAACATGCAAGTAGGTGACTAATCCATTAAAAAATGATACCTGATGAAGATAAATGAACAAGAAAACCCCATCACGAGAAGAGATAGGGAAGAAAATATAGGAAGGGTAATGTCTTCAGAAACTAAAAGTTTTCCTAGACATTGGTCCATGGAAAAATTGTAACTATTAAAAATCTCCAAAAATGAGGTATTCAAGGACCCTCAAAATGATTCCTTTGTTCTAAAGAAGAAGAAACTATCAAGCACCTATTTTAAAACTATGAATTCACCAAAAATGTTTAGGCATTGGCCTTTATTGTTCTCAACCAAAGAGTTTTCCTGACCAACAATTGGAAGGATATGGTTTTTATTTGGCACACAAATATATTAAGTTATTTACCAACAAAAATCTCCTGAAAAGGGTATATATAACAACTTATTATAGCTATTAGAAAGTCCATCTTTCTTAAAACAAAGCATTTTTTGCAGTGAAACCATTACACCTCACCAAGTAGTGATGCTAGGAGGTGAAGTCAATATGTATACATATAACATTTTCTTGTAGAGTCGTGCATGATTTGTTGATGTTTGAGAAAAAACATAGAGGCTTAATCTTTAAATCTTTTATTGATCAATTTCAGCACATATGATTCTCATAAATCAACACATATTATCATCCACATATATCAACCGTATATAAATATCATAAACAAATCAAGCACATAAAATAATCAACCATAAGAGATAAGATATACCGTGGGAAAATCCTCCAAACACGGAGGATGAAAAACCCAACAATTATTTGAGTATGATATATAGATTTGCAGAGAATGGTTTACAACACATAAGCATATTTCCCAATAAGAGATATCACCACAAATGTAGATAAGAGATCCAATTCAACCCTGCAAAAACAAGTGTATGCAACTGTATTGAACTTTCCATATGCCTAGCATATTAATAACAAGACAAAAACTATAGAATGCATAAGGTAGCACATAGGAGGCTCAATAAACACAACGATATCACCACATAGTGCATTCACAAGGAGGATGTAAGTAGAAATCCCTCCATGCAAACATTGGTGCCCTTCCTTTCCTCAATTATCTTGAACTGAATGTTCAGTGTCTTGAACTGGAAGTGAACTGACTTGAATTGAATATTAACTGTCTTGAACTGAATGTTAACTTACTTGAAATCAATGTTAATTGGCTTCGACTAATAGTTAACTTTACTTGAACTCAATATTTAACTCACCGCTTACCACTTAGTTAACATGATAAATTAAGTGTCATTACTGCTTCACTCTTAGTGCCATCCATTCATAATTTATATTATTAACTTTTGTATGGATCTCTTTAGTTAATTGATGCATGATGATTGATGAACAATAAACTCTTCTTAACTTGACTGATTACATTCATTAATAATTAAACTGATGCTTTAACCGAGGCATTGATTGAGGCATTCATGTTTTACTTAAGCTTTAAAACTTGAGTTCACTCAGATATTTGGATGGGAAATTCAAATTCTCTTTCTCTATGCTTTATCTCATTATAATTAAATAATTAATGCATGGTCCATATGTGTATTATATATCCATCTTATAATATCATACTCAGAATAATTATTCCATACATACTGATGATCATATATATTACCCCAAGCCATATAGTCATATGCTAAAGTAATTCACTCTAGGGGTATCTAAGCCATAAATGAGACTTACAACACTCGATGACCATGAATATCAATATATCACATAATATAACCACCTCAACAAATGGAGGTCCACAGTCTTGATACAACACACGACTTCAATCTTGATACAACACAAGATCATCTCCACAATTGGAGATCCATTCTCATAGGGTACCTTCTATGATAATACTTGACTTGATATTACTCACAAGTCTAGTCTTGATATTACTAACAAGACTTAACTTGATTTTACTCACAATCTTTACAATACAACATAAACACCTCAATCATATGAGGATACATAGGACTTGATATGACTCACAAGTCCAACTTGATATTACTCACAAGTATGGAGAATGACTGTTTGTGCTATACAATCAAAACTCCCTCTTAGTGAGGGATACATTCTCCACTTTACTAGAAATTTCTGCCATACCAAGCTTATTTTGGAAGTATCTCAACTTTGTTACTAATAACGACTTGTTCACAAATTTGCAATCCGATCATCAGTAGCTTGTACTGAAATTTTATTTTACATGACCATGACTTCGATGAAGTAAAAATTCATCCCAATGTGTTCTATCATAACACATGGGTTTTTTCAGAAAGCATGACTATTAACACCTAATAATTGTAGACTCAAGTATTTTACCCTAGTAGATAACTTCCCAAGCTACACTACTCCTCAATAGGTAGTACTATCTGCAAAACTCCTTTTTCTTCTATAGTTCTCTCTGACATACACCTTACTTCGGTAGTACTAGTCACAATACACTCAAATTTTGTAGTACTTGCTGCAATACACTCAACTTTTGTAGTACTTGCCGCAACACACGTAGCTAATTCCAAGCTTTATAATAGGTCTATTACGTATTAAAATACAATAAATCATCTATTCTAATGTACCTCAAAGGTTCTCAAACATATTCTTATCCACAAGCATAAAATTACAACAGGTATGCTAGGTACTTTAAGATACCAAGCAACTATTTATTCAAAGTAGCATCATCTGGATCGGATCCAGAATGCAGTTTCTTTAAACTAGAAACTATGGATTTCATATCCATCATATGCAACACATTGAATGTGTAAAATTACGAAGAAAGCAAGTCTTATTTTCTCTTTCAATATTCAAGATTTGTTGAATTCAAGAATATTCTATCATCTAAAGAAGTTCTTAGTTAGCTTTGTCATTCTGTGTGATGTTATTCAAGTCCTGATCACTTTTACAGTGATTTCATATCACAGTACCGCACATAACCAATTGTATGGATATATCTCCAAGAGGTTTAAATGTTCTCTGACAGTCTAGACTATAAATCTTCTTGAGTATCCAATAGTTTTCGAGACTTTGATCATGTCTCTCCTCAAGTGGATTTTATCCACAAGATATCAAAACCCTTAGCCACCCGAGTCATGCATCATGACTAACTAGTCTAGGTACTTTTAACTGCTGCTTCCTATAAAGATGCATCAATACTCCATTTTCAACTGGAGGAGTCTTTCATATTATACCAATATTGTTCCAGACAGAGGCTTAGTAAATATGCTGGCAATACTACTCATCCATGGATATGTACAAGAGTTACACAACTCCTTTCTGCACCATGTCTTGGATATAACTAACTAGGAACCTTGTAAATATTTACTTCCTTACAATATTCTCTATCTAGAGAAACTTATTTGATGTAATCTTTCTTGATCACTAAACTAGTTAGAATCCATATGTCCATGAAACTTACTTTCACCGGCCGAGACATGTACGAATCCACATATTCTTGTACCAAGTAGGTAACACAACACATGATTTGTTGTACATGTCTATATATTGAATGTAAAGCATATAACTGAACACAAATCATATTTATCTTAATGTGTTTGATCATGGATTTATAATCCATTGTTCTTGAATCCTTTCAGGAACTCTACTAAACATTTTCTCAATACAAGAAAATCTTATCTAATTACTGTTACACCTCTAAACTTAATAATCATCCAAGATTATTACATATATATTCCTTCTGAATATGAGTACCATACATGGTTTCTACATAATAGGAGGTTAATTTAACCAATTCCATTGTTTTTTCCAGGAGCTAGCAAAGCTAGTTTCTCCCCCTCAACATCTAGGATGTGAGAATCATAAATATGAGTCCTCCATCATAGAGACTCATACTCCTCTATATATAACACATATATGAATATAATTAATATAAATACATTACCTTCAGGAGTCTTTACATTTATACGAATAGAATTAGGACTTCTATTTTGTCTTCTTCCTAAGAAACATATGAACCTCCCAACCTGCTCTCTTTCAAGATCATCCATCCAAATGAATCCATTTCATTCTCTTCTTGTAGGTGAGGGCATGTTTTTTTTCCCTACAAGAAAAATTATTCAAATGATTAATAACATTACATAACCAAGAAATGTAATCACATGAAAACTTTCAACATACTGGCAATGGTTCACACAATTATGTACAAAGACCAAATCAATGTTTTGACATAACCCCATTCATATATTATGTGATGTTTTGAAACCCTATATCAATCATATATCATTTCAAAAATTCATATTTTATGAAGGAAATATGCAGCCCCATATTCATATCTCATGAAGCAAGCATGAAGCCCTCTATATGATATATTATGAACAATCATGCAATTCTATATTCACATCTCATGAAGCAAGCATGAAACCATCTATCTCATGTATTATGAAGGAAATTTTTAGCTTTATATCAGTCCTATATTATATCACATAATATGGACTCATGAGATTTACAATATGCTAATAAAATACAAACAATAATATATATGCTCAACATAGTTAAAAAGTCCAGGAATAAAGATCTATGTATGACATTCATAAAACATATTAAAAAACCTTTAGATCTGATCTATGACATCATATAACAATCAAAATATAAAATACTTATCTTTTACTAATTTGTGTGGGTTCTCTCTTGATCTCTGCACCCTTGCAGAGAATACCATAGTCCTTCTTTATTAACTTTAATGGAAGAGCTTCTTTGTAGCGAAATTATTTCTCTCTTTCTTCATTATTTCCATGAGGACAATATTATCCTCTTTATTGTACAAAACCTTGCTTTGGATGCGCCCCTCCCCTTGACTCGAGGCATTCTTCTTGTAAAGATTGGTGAGTGTATCAAAACACTCCCTTATGGTCTTCAACGAAATGATCATGGACATGCGCTTGTCCTTAACCGAATCAAATATGATATGCTTGGAATTTTATTGACTCTTATTGAAGTTTATTTTCCCTTTATTGGTGATAGTACCCTCTAACATAGTGGTAATGAATGAATCAATATCATGTGCATCAAGAATATTCAACACCCTCTTTTTCCATGTGTTGAAGTTTGATGTGCCTTCAAGTCAGTCTTTCAGTTGAATGGATATCGATGTCATGGATAAAATATTATCAACACTTAAAGATATAAGTAGGCTTAGATTGCTTAAAAAAACTAAGCTCTCTCACGCCCTATGCTCTGATACCATGTTGATGTTTGAGAAAAATCAGAGAAGCTTAATCTTTAAAGCATTTATTGACCAATTTCAACACATATGATTCTCATAAATCAACCAAATATATATCAGCCACATATATCAACCGTATATAAATCTCATAAATATATCATCTACATAAAATAATCAACCATAAGAGACAAGATATACCATGGGAAAACCCTTCAAACACGGAGGATGAAAAACCCAATAATTCTTTGAATATGATAGATATATTTGCAGAGAATGGTTTACAACACATAAGCATATTTACCAATAAGATATATCATCACATCGATAGAGAAGAGAGACCCGATGCAACCCTACAAAAACAATTGTATGCAACTGTATTGAACTTCCCATATGACTAGCATATTAATAACAAGCCAAAAACCATAGCATGCAGAAGGTAGCACATAAGAGGCTCAATAAACAACTTGAGAGCACCACATAGTGCATTCACAAGGAGGAGCTAACTAGAAATACCTCCATGCAAACATTATCTCCCTTAATTTCCTCAATTAGCTTTAACTGAATGTTCAATTTCTTGAACTGAAAGTGAGCTGACTTGAACTAAATGTTAACTGACTTGAACTAAATATTAACTTACTTGAATGGAATGTTAACTAAATTGAATGGAATGTTAATTGAGTTGAACTGAATGTTAACTTTACTTGAACTCAATATTTAACTGAATATTGATCACTTAGTTAACATGTTAACTTAAGTGTCATCAATGCTTCACTCTTAGTTCCATCTATGCATAATTTCTGTTATTAAGTTTTGCATGGATCTCTTTAGTTAAATGATGCATGCTTATTGATGAACATTAAGCTCTTCTTTACTTAAGTCATTACATTAAGTAATAGCTCTAGTGATGCTTTGAATGAGGCATTGATTGAGGCATTCATATTTTACTGAATCTTTATAACTTGAGTCCACTCATACATTCGCATGGGAAATTTGAATTCTCTTTCTCTATGCTTTACCTCATTATCATTAAATATTTAATTCATGGTCCATATGTGTATTATTTATCCATCATATCATATCATACTTAGAAGAATTATTCCATAAATACTGATGATCATAAATATTACCCCGAGCCATATAGTCATATGCTAAAGTAATTCACTCTAGGGTAGCTAAGATCTAAAGGAGACTCACAACAATTAATGAACATGACTAGCAGTATATCACATTGTATAACTACCTCAACAAATGGATGTCCACAGTCTTGATACAACAGAATAATTCAATCTTGATACAACACAAGATCATCTGCACAATTGGAGATCCATTTGTTAGTGATTTCAACAAAATATGAAGAAACTTGAAATTTAAAACTTTAATCTACAATTACAGTGCAGATAGATCTCATCAATAATCCAAAGACATAAATAAACCAAACCATAGAAAACATGATATACCCTGGGAAAACCCTCCACTGATTCAGAGGATAAAAAACCCAATCAACAATCTTAGAGTATGATTGATAATTGACTGAGAATGATTACAACACAATAGCATATTTCCTTCACCAAGAGCACCAAAGAGTAGAGATCAAATGGAAAACTGTATCTAACTTTCCAAGTGCATAACACTTTAATAACAAATCAAATTAGGTTATACAACAATAATAGAATGGTTGCATGCATCAATAACTTATTAACACTTAGAACACTAATATATATTCAATCATGTACCCCCATTGACCTGGTGCCAAGCTGACACTCCATAATTATCTCCTACTAGAAGATATGCACCTTCCATTAATTAACTAACTCTAACTGAGTGTACTGACCTGAACTGGATGGAACTGCATGCAACTGAATGGAACTAAGTGAAACTGAACAAAACTGAATGTAATTGGACATAACTAAATATAACTGAGAAAAACTAAATGTAACTGAATAGAATTGAATGTAACTGAACATAACTAGTGCTTCTCCATCAATGTCATCTTCAACAATCACTTGCATAAATTAAGGATTTGATTCCTTAATTAACTAACCTTTCTTACCATAACTAATACTCAACTGATGTCTAATCAATTCAAGTTCACTTGGTTGCAACACGGGCATCTCAAATTCTCCCTCCATCTTTGTGCTTATATTAATTATCTCGGCATGGTCCATATGTGTTTTCATAGATTCTATATCATATCATACTCATAAGAATTGTTTCGAACCTATGATTATATGTATTACCTTGGGTCATATAATCACATGCTAAAGTAAATCAATCTAGGGGTAGCTAACCCCTAAAGGATACTTGTAGAACCTATTTACTATGACTAGCCATACATCACATAGTATATCCACTTTACATAGTAAAGTAGACCACCTTAGAACATGAGGATATTTGTAGAACTTGATATTACTCACAAGACTCATACCTTAACATAAGGTCATGATCTAAACCATAAGATCCTACTACAATCATCTATCCCGAATATGACATTGTCATGTGAACTTAATACAATATAAGTTTCGGATTTGATACAACACAACTCTTAGATTTTAACACATAAGGTCATGGAGAACTTTATGAATCTAATTACAACATAAATTCTAGACCTGATTACAACACAAGTATCATACCTTAATACAACATAAGGTCATGGAGAATAACTCCCAAAGTTGTACTCTTAACACTCCCTCTCAGTGAGGGAGACTTTCTCCGCCATACCAAGCTTATCTCAGAAGCGTATAAAATTCGTCACAGATAGAGGTTTGTCACAAATTTTCAATCCGCTCATATGTACCTATGTACTGGAGCTAATTTTACATGATCACGACTTCAATGAAGTAAAAATTCATTTCGAATGTGTTTTATCGTAAAACATATATAAGGTTTTTGAGAAATATTGACTATTAACACCTAATGAGTGTAGGCTCAAGTATTTCACCCTAGTAGGTAGCTTCCCAAGCTAGACTACACCTCAGTATGTAGTACTATCCGCAAAACACATTTTGCTTCCGTAGTACCCTTAGACATACATCTTGCTTCTGTAGTACTAGCCGCAATACACTTAGCATTTGTAGTACTAGCCTAGTACTAGCCTCAAATTAAATCACTTATCTCAGGATAAAACAATAGCTAGATAGCACAATCAAATAATAGGTCTGCCATGTATCAAATACAATAAAGAGCATATTCTAATGCACCTCAAAGGTACTCAAACAAATGCTTAGTAGTAAGCATAAAATACAACAGGTCTGCTTAAAGACCAACCAACTACTTACACAAAGTAGCATCATTTGGATCCAATCCATAATAAAGTTTCTCTAAACTAGAGACCATGGATTTTAAATCCATTGCATACAATATTATACAACAAATATGTAATAACATGCAAAAATAAAGTCTTATCTTTTCTTTCACTCTTCAACATTTGTTGACTTGTTGAATCTTCTGCTATCTAGGGAAGTTATATGTGAGCTTTCCATTCTCTGTGATGTTCTTCAAGGCCTGATAGATTTATGATTGATTATTCTCTTTATACTAAAACACACCAACTAACTCTTCGAGAGTTTTTAACTGTTCTTTAACAGTCCAGACTATAAATAGTATTTGAGACTTTTGACCATGTCTCTGCTCATGGTGATTCTCTACACAAGGTATCACAGGCCTTGAATGCCTAAGTCATGTACTATGACCAACTATTGGGGAATTTATCTTCTGCCATTTATGAAGACACATCAATACTCCCTCTTCAACTAGAGGAGTTATTATGTATTATGCCAAGCTTGTCTTGGACAGAGGCTTAGTAAGAATGATGGAAATGCTAGTCATCTATGGATATGTACCATGTATCGAATATAACTGACTAGAACCCTCAAAATATTTACTTCTCTTCAAGATGCTCTATCTAGATAAACACATGTGATCTTCATCAATCGCTATACTAGTCATATTACATATATCTTTGAAACTCTATTTTACTGATCGATACATATCTGAGTCCACATACACTTGTATTAAGTAGGTAGCAAAAGACATGTTTTGTACATGTCTATGTACAAACTACAAAGCACATAACAAATCCCGGGACCTGTTACTAACCAAATACATATCAACTGACTTGAGATCCTCAAAATATGAATTAAGAATTATAAAATTTCATATTTACCTTCATATGTGTGGCCATGGATTTGTAGTCCATCACGCTGAAACTCTTCAGGATCTTTTACTTCACATTTTTCTTAATTGAGGAAAATATTTTTTTGGTTATTTCCACACCACTAATCATAAGAATCATAACAAGATTCTTGAATACAGTTCTCAACTTCCTTCTAAATATGAGCATCATGCATATCTCCTCTTTACAGGAGGTACATCAACCAGTTACACTAGTTCTTCAAGAGCTAGCGAGACTATCACCTCCATCTTCACCATGTAAATGTGAGAATCACAATCTGGGTCCTCCATCACAAATGCTTATCTATATCTGAAGCTCTTCTTTGACACATGAATATAAATAAGATAGAATATTTTTAGGAGTCTTCCCATATATCAGATTAGAATTAAGCCATACATTTTGTCTGCTTCCCAAGGGACACAGGAACCTTTCGAATTTGTTCTCTTTCAAGATCAACCATCATAATGACTATTCATTCATGTAATTATTTAATTTTAGGTAAGGGAATAGTAAATTTCCCTACAAGAAAAAATATTCTAATGGTTAGAACCATTTCATACGCATGAATTTTATAAACAAGAAATACTCTCAATATACTGATAATGATAGTTATGTACAGATATTGACCAACTGGTTTAAAATAAACCATTATAATATTATATACTGATATGCATCCCTATATCAGTCCTATATTAGTCTAAAAAAATCATTTTATAAAAGAAATATACAACCCCATGTTCATATCTCATGAGGTAAGGATGTAGCCCTCTATCTGGCCAATCATGTAGTACTATGTTCACAGTTTATGAAGCAATCATGCATCCCTAAATATCATGTCTTATGAAGGATGTTTTCAACCTTATATCAGTCCTATATGAGTATATAAATCCTACATAAGTCTTATATCACTCCGGTATAATCTCGCAAAATATAGACTCATGAGATTGATAACATGCCAATAAAGACAAAAAAAACAATGAATATGCTAAACAAAATTTCAAGTCCAGGAATATAGATTGTAATAAAATACAATCTAATCTTATAAAAGCATATTATAATCAAATAATCATGGAGCCCAACATTCATATCTTTGAATAATCATGCAACTCTATATCTTTATGAAAAAATAATGCATGCTCTATATTCATATCTTATGAACAATCACGCATATTTAATATTCATATCTTATGAATCAATCATGCATGATTTTATAGTCATATATTATGAATTTTGTTTATTTTCAAATAAATGAAAGACAATCAACATATATCCTCATAATTTCTAATCTTGGGAATACAAATCTCTATATGATTGTAATGAAAATATTCAAAAACGTATAGATATAGATAGCATATAATAAAAAATGTAAGTAACTATCTTTTATTGTTTTGCATGCTCCCTCTTGATCTATG
Source organism: Pseudotsuga menziesii (assembly GCA_001517045.1). Classification (NCBI taxonomy): domain Eukaryota; kingdom Viridiplantae; phylum Streptophyta; class Pinopsida; order Pinales; family Pinaceae; genus Pseudotsuga; species Pseudotsuga menziesii. The sequence goes on along the minus strand of LPNX010886832.1, from coordinate 420,593 downwards.
CTTCCTTGTAGAGATTACTGGATTCCCTAGATCTTGATCTCTTTGCAAATTTGATTGCATGCAGAAGGTAGTGAATCTCTGCATGGAGAAACTAGATCCTATGCAACCCATAGTGAATGTCCTTCTTCAAATAAAAATTCTTCCAATGACCATCCTCTTCTTTGGATGAGATCTCACTCTATGAGGCTCTCATTATACAAAATCTTCATTGAATAATGATAATATCCAACTTACAGCTCTTGGGGTTGTTCCATCAATTTGTCCACTTTGGGAAAACAACCATAACACAAATTATGAGAATTCCATATTCAAATACCTGATCATATATTTTAAACAGTTGTGATTTTTTAGAATATTCTCATTTACAAGCTAAATCAACCTATTTAGGAAGTGGGTTTTCAACCATTTTATCTGATTCCTCACGGATTGATCAGAACATCTCCATGAAATTTGTCTCCTGAAAAGTGACGAAAATGGTGCATATTGACTTTTTCATATGATAGAGGCTCCTCACTTACCGAGGTCACATAAACATCTAGATCATGCTCCTCAAGAATGTTTAAAACCCTTGACGTTCATGTGTTGAAGTTGGAAGCACCTTTAAGTCAATCTTCTGGTTGGATATAGATCGATGCCATGGCTCCAAGCTCTTTTCTCAATAATTCTCAAGATCACACAGACTTTAATTGCTTGCACAAAATAATATCTTGCACACCCTTTCTTTGATACCATGTTAGTGATTGAGAAAAATATGAATAAACTTGAACTTTAAAATTTTAATCCACAATTACAGTGCATATAGAGCTCATCAATAATCCAAAGACATAAATAAATAAAACCATAGAACACAGGATATACCCTGGGAAAACCCTCCACTGATTCAGAGGACAAAAAACCTAGCAAACAATTTTAGAGTATGATTGTAATTGACAGAGAATGATTACAACACAATAGTAGATTTCCTTCTTCAAGAGCACCAGAGAGTAGAGATCAAATGGAACACTATATATAACTTTCCAAGTGTATATCACTTTAATAACAAGTCAAATTAGGTTATACACCAAACATAGAATGGTTTCATGCATCAATAACTTATTAATACTTATTACTAATATATCTTCAATCATACGCCCCATTGACCTGGTCCCAAGCTAACGCTCCATAATTATCTCCCACTAGAATATATGTGCCTTCCATTAATTAAAAAACTCTAACTAAGTTGTTAAATGAGTGTACTAAACTGAACTAGATGGAACCGCATGCAACTAAATGGAATTGAGTGTAATTACATACAACTGATAGTAATTGAACAAAACTGAATGTAACTGAATAGAACTAGTCCTTCTCCATCAGTGCCATCTTCAACAATCAATTGCATAAATTAAGGAGTTGACTCCTTAATTAACTGAACTTGTTTACCATAATTAATACTCAACTAGTGTCTTATATATTCGAGTTCACTTGGTGGAAACATGGGTAATTTGAATTCTCTCTCCATCTCCGTGCTTATATTAATTATCTCTGCATGGTCCATATGTGTTTTCTAAAATTCTATATCATATCATACTCATAAGAATTGTTTCAAACCTATGATCATATGTATTACCCCATGTCATATAGTCACATGCTAAAGTAAATCACTCTAGGGGTAGCTAATCTCTAAAGGAGACTTGTAGCACCTATTGACCATGACTAGCCATACATCACATAGTGAATGCACTTTACATAGTAAAGTACACCACCTCAGAACATGGGGATATTTGTAGAACTTGATATTACTCACAAGTCTCAGCTTGATATTACTCACAAACTTTACCACCTCAATCATATGAGTATATTTGTAGGACTTGATATCACTCGCAAGTCAAGAGTATTTATATTACTCACAAGACTTGGACCTTAACATAACGTCACAATCTTAACCATAAGATCTTAGTACAAGAATCTGTCCCAAATATGACAATGCCATGTGAACTTAATACAATATAAGTTTTGGACTTGATACAACACAAGTCTAAGACCTTAACACATAAGGTCATGGAGAAGATATGAATCTAATTACAACATAGATTACAGACTTGATTGCAACACAAGTCTCAGACCTTAATACAACATAAGGTCATGGAGAATAAGTTTTGAAGTTGTACTCTTTACACCATTATCATAGAGTAACTTCAATAAGAATACTTGACTTGATATTACTCACAATTCTACTCTTGATATTACTGATAAGAATCATCTTGATATTACTCATAAGATTTATAGTACAACATCACCACCTCAATCATATGAGGATACATAGGACTTGATATGACTCACAAGTATGGAGAATGACTCCTGATGTTGTACAATCAACAAGATTACCCCCTCATGTGATTTGTATGCACTAGGAGGGTTGACCAAGTAACACCTACCTAGGGGTTTGGGGGTGGATCCCCCAAGGCGAAAATTTCTAAAATCTTCTAGTCTATTTTGATTCTTCTTGGAGCCCTCATATGTATTCTATAAAATGGAAGTGGCCCCTGAAATTGTATCACAAGAGAAGAAAGCATTGTAAGTTTTTTGTTGAGTAATAATAAAATATCTAAGTTGAAATTTCCGTATGGTTTTACCTACACACATCAAGGTTTACATGTACAACTCATGTTCTATTGTTATTGCTGTTCGCTTCTGTTTTTTTTAACATCTAGTACCAAAGTTATGAAAACTCATAGGCATAAGGTTTTTTGTGAGTGGGGCCTGTAATAATGATAGGAGGCTGTACCATGGTTAGAGATTGAAAAGTTTGATGGAAGGAAGATGAAGGTGGGGGGTTTTTTGGTTCAAAATGACAAAGCCCTATCCTTGAAAGGGGTTGTGAAAAATTCACATGACATAAGAGATGAGGAGTGGATAAAGCTAGATAGGAAGGTTGTTTCTACAATTCATCTTTGTCTAGGATACTTTATCTTGTTCATTGTTGCATAAGAAAATATCCTGAAATCCCTTGGGAGAAATTTGGGAATTTGTATGAGACTAAATCAACAATAAATGAGTATTTCCTAAAAAAGAAGCTTTATCATTAGAGGATGAAGGAGGGTTCAACTGTGGTAGATCATTTGAATGATTTTAATACCTTGATTAGCAAATTGGTCTCGGTTGGTGTGAAGGTTGAGGATGGGAATAGAGCAATAATTTCACTTTGTTCCCTCCCAGATACCTGAGATTATTTGATGATAACCATCACCAACTAATCATCATGAACTATAATGTCCTAAGTCTGGTGTGTAGACCTGAACACTTTAGTTTTGTAATTTTACTTAAACAATTCTGAAATTTTAATTGGTTTACATAGAGCATTCTCAGATTGGGCAAAACAAGGGTTTCTTCTGGAAAATTTTGCAGAGGACAAGAGTGATCAGTGGGAAGAAAAAAAAGAGATTTCAGAAATGGAATTTCCTCTCCCCTAACACATTTAGATCTGGTGCCATTTATGGTTCAGGGTCCGCACCGCGGAAACCTACTACCACGCTTCTGGGCAGCTAAACTGTGAAACTAAGGAGAGTAGTTCGATATGTTTCAACCAGAGGATTCAAGAAACTTGTAGAGGTTTTTTCCAGCCTTAATATAAAATAAAAAGGGTATTTAGAAATCTTTTTGAGGTTCTAGAAAGTTTAAGGTGTTTTGGGTGAATTTGGGGATTTCTGGCAATTTTGGTCAAGAGAAACCCTGCGTAGAGGAAGATCCAAAAGGGTGGTACAAACCAAAAAAAAAGGGTTATGGAAATTTATATGGGAAGGTAGGCCTGTTACTGACCCACAGGAACTGACAAAGCTCATTTTGAGTTTACAGAACTTGTTTTACATCAGTTTTAGTAAAACTAGTTATTTTCCAATGCAAAGCTAGACTAGGTTGACTTAAAATGAGTAAATTTCAGGCATTTAGAATTATATTGGAATAAAAATTGCATAGAATATTTATGATATCATATTACATCCAATAAAATCAAAATTAATATCATCAATTAACTATAACACTCTCTTCAACATTGTGCATCATTACAATGTATTTTATTGACATAATACAAGGAAGGGCATGGAGGTTTTGAAGCCTTAAATATTAAAAAATATTGGAACTATTAATAAAATATGATTTACAGTAATGTATGGCTGTAGGCTGTTAACAAATCCTGAATCAACTCAGAGAGGCTGCTCCATATCTCCAATGTAACCTGTAATGAGAAGGGGGAGAAGAGGGGAAGATGAGAGAGGGAATGAGAACCTTGGGGCACATCTACCAAGAAATTGAGGCACAACACTCAGCAAGGAAGCCTTATCTTCATAAACATCAACATAATAAACATCCAATCCGAGAAATGGAGCTCCAATTGTCTTTAAATAAACTTGGGTGACTTGTTGAGCAAGTCAATCACTTGTTAAGCAAGTTACCACTTGCTAAACCCTAACCCTAGCCACAAATTCGACCTCCTTGAGTAAATTAGCATGTGTAAGACAATAAATATGTTTCCATTTCATCCACCTTCATCCAATTTGGAAACTTTTCTTTCCTTGACCCATAGTTGCTATTTTTCCTTATTACAACTTTTCTTGGCTTTCCTATTTTTATGACTGAACTCCAAAAAGGAAACTACACCCTCCTTTGTCAATTGTTGCCTCTTTTGTATTTGATTGCTTTTGTCATATATTTTGGCACTTTCCCTTTTCTTGTCTGGTTGATTTTTTCATACAGTTTCTAAGTTTCCCTTGGAAAATTGGCTTGCCCAAGTGGCCCTCCTGTTAATGGAAACTTATTTTCCACCTAATTAATTGCATAATAATATTTAATGACAATTAATATACCAAGTACATGCCTCATAAGTGACATTTAAATAAAATATCCTAGGTTAAATTATTTAATGCATATTTTTACCCCCTTGGTGCTAGGTAAGGTCAACACTTCCAGTGATCAAAATGTGGGGATATGACAGTCCTCCCCTCCCAAGTCTGCTTGTTCTCAAGCAGAAGCACCACAGAGTGCTGCAAATTTGTCCACCATGTTTATGCTGTACCACTCTAATCATAGTCATTTCCCTTATACCACTTCCTTTAGAAAAAAATCTAACCCATTTAGGGTATCTTAGTAGAATTCTTGGATCCCACTGCCTCCTCTGTAAGGACCCAAATTTTGCTGCCATCTTTTGAACTATGTCATTCGTAAGAATGCCAGGATCCCATGGTTTTATCTGCTTCCTTCCACCCATCAATATAAACAACAAAATTTTATCATTGTAGAGGATGAAAATGAGGTTATTAAAATCATACCACCATACTGGAAGCTCATCTCTCCCCATTCCAAACTAAATTTTTTTTAAACTCTCCCACCAGACATGGAATTCCTTAATGTGAGACCAAATCATCTTGAGCCTCTCTAAAGTATGAAAATCCATGTGCAAGCTAGCATTGAAACTCACGTCACTGTTGTTATGAATACACAGGAGGTTATCCCATGCCCCTCCATGTATACTGAAAGCATCATATAGAAGCCATACATTCTCATGCCATTGCTCATATAATTTTTTTGATGTGTCCAATGTCTCTCCATTGATGCAAGCAAGATGTTTACCCTCCAGTGCACACATCTCAATTATGTGTCTAGCCACCCAATCAATGCACAGACAAACTTTCATGCTAAATGATTTAGGTGGGAATAATTCAGCTACTACTAATTCACTTTTCAAACCACATGGTTTGACCATTGATACCTCAACTGGAAGAGTGGAAGTATCATGATCCTCTTATGGCATCAACATAAAAAATACTTTCACCCAATTTTCATCCCCACATGATGTGGCTGAAATAGAAGTGTGGGGTGAAGAATTGTGAGCCAAATCCCTAAAATGCTCATCAATCAAGATAATGGACCCAAAAATTCCTCCATTAGTTTTATGAGTGATAGTGTGATCATTTGCCTCCTCCAAAATTGTACAACATTTTCCTAGAGGCAACTCATAATCTCTTAGGAACCATGAAAGTGCTTGATTTTCATATTGCTTGACCTCAAACTCCTAAAGCACATGCAAATCAGAATGCACCTCATGTGCATGTGTATGGGAGGTATATAATAGCTGAAAAATAAGTCTTTGTTGCTATTCACATGTCAAGACAATGTCAGTCACAACAAAAAAATTATTGCAGAAATAAAAAAAATTTCCTCCCAAGGTCTTCATTCTAAATATGTCTCTATGGAACTCAACAGGTGCTCCCCTCTTCATACAATGGCTCAACTCTCTGCCATTGATCCAAGGGTGCAAAAATCCATCAATTGACCCACACATTGAAAGCATGTGTAGATCTAATTCCTTCTTGTCAAAAGTGGCTGCACACACATTCCTTTTCTGCTGCTTGTAAATCATAGAAAAATCAGCAATATTAAAAACAATTTTCTTGCAACAAGACATAAAACTTTTGCCTTCCATATTTTCCTCTTCAGTGATTCCTCTATCCAACCTTCTAGTGGATGAATAAGAGGTATTTATTGCTGATTTTTATGATCTATAATTATCCATCTCTTATGCAATAGGATCTATCTCCCATGGGGACAAATCATGATCCCCCTGTTGTGCATGTGACACAAACTAAAAAAATTTCTTCACCCACTGTTCATTCTCCATTGGTGTTTCTGAATCTAGGACATGTGGGAAAGAACTATGAACCTTATTTGCATGATTGCAACCTTCAGTAATCAGACTTATGGCCGAAACTTTTTCATTATTGGCTGGCCCAAATTGGGTGCTCTCATCCCACTCTTCCATGGAAGAGTGATTGTCTTCAAGGAACAACTCAAGTTTCCTTGGAAAGAAATCAAGTGCTTGGTTCTCATAAAACTGTTCTACACACTCTTTAAGCACATATCAAATAGAATGCTCCTCATGGTCCACCCAATCATGAGGTTCCTCCATGGATGTTTTTATGCCATTTACCTAAAAGGGATGACTCTCAGGAAATATTGAGGATTCGGTCAATTCTTTCCACTCTTGTTGGAATTGTTCTATCTTCATTTGTGATTCTAAGAGGGAACTTTTAGTGTATCTCAAAGAATCTTGGGTGGCCAACAAATCACCTTTGAGCTTGTATTTCTCTTCTTCATATATGCACATACTTTCTTCATCATGTAGTGATGCTTCCCGCAATAACTCAACAAGCTCAAACATGTCATTTTTATCTGAAAGCAATTGTGAGAAATTACCTTTGATTGTGGACAGTGCTTTCTGGATATTCTCCATGGCTTCAAAGGAATATTGGTCTTCCATTAAAGCAGCTTCCCAACACATCTTTGACACTGAAGCATGAGTGTCATGGAGAATTTTCATGGCCTCTTGGATCTTCTGTTCATCCATCTTCAATGACCCTGCAAGAAGATGAGGTTCTTGTAGATGTTCGTCCTCTTCATTTTCCATCACCGGATCAATTTCATGCAGTGCACTTGAGGCTTTCAAATCTGATCCATATGTTGTTGCTATAATATATTCATATTTTAAGTCCTCAACAACATAATTTGGGCTGCAACTTACGTGCCCATTCATCCTTGGTGCACCAGTAAGATATTCTCTCAAAGTTTCATCCTTCATACTACATTCATTTTTGACACTAGAATTCTGAACCTCGTCACTAGGGGGCTCAACCATTCCGAACTCTTCACTGGAAGTGGCTTCCATATCAAAATTACACAATGACACATCAAAATCAGAATTTACTAACTCGCCATGTGTGATGTTCTCCTCCTTATGTGGTGGAATTATGATGGCTTGTTTACCCACCCATTTCTCTGATTCACACCCTACTGAGATGTGCTCAATTTGTGCTTCCTTGTGAGGCTCAAGCGGTGACTATAAATATGAATCATGCTTATCTTTTGGATCATATCCAAAATATGTCTCACCATCATCAATCTGCCCCATCTCTTCTGCACTTATCTTGAAATCAGACACAAAGAAATTTGGATTCATCTCACCTTCCACGTTACCAACAACTAGATGGTGGACTATTGGATCTTTAGTTGTGCATGGATCTTCTTCATCTCCTTCTGATGGAGGATTTGGTGATTCATCATCCTCATGGATGCTGCAAATACGCTGATCTCTCTTTCGAGAAAACCCAAATAATTTCTCAAAGAACCCATGTACAGATGGCTCTAATGAATCTTCACTTTTGGTCCTCTTTTCTTCCCCTTTACTTTGAGAAGTGGAACAACTTAGTTCCTTTCTTGATGAATTATTGGTATTCAAAGAACCTACATGTGTTAATGTTTTTGAAAACATAGACTCTCCATCTTTATTTCCTTCATGTTGAGAGACACTACCACTCCCTTCTCCATGTTTGCTTTCCAACTGCTTGGCAAGGAATTATCTAGTCTCTTGATCTGACTGGATGATGCTTTGAGATACATATTTCAGCCCTTTCAATTTTATTTGCATCAAACAAGTTAAATCTTATCTATCATCCAATTTTGAATGCTCTCCTTCCTCATACAACTTAAAGTATAAATCTTCCATGACTAGAACTAATTCCACAACTACAACTTGAAGAGATTGCTAAGCTACTTTTCCACTGAGAGTTACTTTTCACAGGATGAGCCAAGGAAAGTGCTCTAATACCACTGTAATGTCCTAAGTCTGGTGTGCAGACCTGAACACTTTAATTTTGTAATTTTACTTAAACAATTCTGAAATTTTAATTGGTTCACACAGAGCATTCTCGGATTGGGCAAAACAAGGGTTTCTTTTGGGAAGTTTTGTAGAAGAAAACAAAAAGATTCCAGACATGGAATTTCCTCTCCCCTAACACATTTATATATGGTTCCATTTAGGGTTCAGAGTCTGCACCGCGGAAACCTACTACCACGCTTCTGGGCAGCCAAACTGTGAAACTAAGGAGAGTAGTTCGGTCTGTTTCAACTAGAGGATTTGAGAAAATTGCAGAGGTTTGTTCCAGCCTTAATGTAACATAAAAAGGGTATTTAGATAGTTTTCTGAGGTTCTATAAATTTTAAGGTGTTTTGGGTGAATTTGGGGATTTCTGGCAATTTTGGTCAATAGAAACCATGCGCAGAGGAGGATCCAAAAGGGTGATACAAACCAAACAAAAAAGGGTTATGAAAATTTATATGGAAATTTAGGCCTGTTACTAACCCATAGAAACTAACAGAGCTCAGTTTGAGTTTATAGAACTTGTTTTACATTAGTTTTAGTAAAACTAGTTATTTTCCAATGCAAATCTAGACTAGGTTGTCTTAAAATGAGTAAATCTCAGACATTTCGAATCATATTGGAATAAAAATTGCATAGAATGTTTATGATATCATATTACATCCAATAAACTCAAAATTACTATCATCAATTAACTATAACACTCTCTTCAACATTGTGCATCATTACAATGTATTTTATTGACATAATACAAGGAAGGGCATGGAGGTTTGAACCCATAAATATTGAAAAATATTGGAACTGCTAATGAAATATGATGTACAATAATGGATGGCTTTAGGCTACTAAAACATCCTGAATCAACTCAGAGAGGCTGGTCCATAGCTCCAATGTAACCTGCAATGAGAAGAGAGAGAAGAGGGGAAGAGGAGAGAGGGAATGAGAACCTTGGGGCACATATCCCAAGAACCTGAGGCACAAAACTCAGCAAGGAAGCATTATCTTCATAAAAATAAACATAATAAACATCCAAACCGAGAAATGGATCTCCAATTGTCTTTAAATAAACCTGGGTGACTTGCTGAGCAAGTCAATCACTTGTTAAGCAAGTTACCACTTGCTAAACCCTAACCCTAGCCACAAATTCGACCTCCTTGAGTAAATTATCATGTTTAAGACAATAAATATGTTTCCCTTTCATCCAACTTCATCCAATTTGGAAACTTTGCTTTCCTTGACCCATAGTTGCTATTTTTCCTTATTACAGCTTTTCTTGGCTTTCCTATTTTTATGACTGAACTCCAAAAAGGAAATTGCTCCCTCCTTTGTCAATTGTTGCCTCTTTTGTATTTGATTGCTTTTGTCATATATTTTGGCACTTTCCCTTTTCCTGTCTGGTTGATTTTGTCATACAGTTTCTAATTTTCCCTTGGCAAGTTGGCTTTCCCAAGTGGCCCTCCTGTTAATGGAAACTTATTTTCCACCTAACTAATTGCATAATAATATTTAATGACAATTAATATACCAAGTACATGCCTCATAAGTGAGATTTAAATAAAATATCCTATGTTAATTTATTTAATGCATATTTTGACCCTCTTGGTGTTAGGTAAGGTCAACACTTCTAGCGATCAAAATGTGGGGATATGACATGAACACTAAGTTTTTATAATGTTGTATCCACTTTAATGAGAGAATATTTGAGGTTAAATATGTATTTGGAACCCTCTACTAGTTACACCATATTTGTGAGAGGTCGATCTAGAAAGAGGAGTCAACAAGGTAGATCACAATTTAGAATTAAATCTAGAGGATGCAAGTTGAAAGGAAAGTGCTCTAATTGTGTGAAACTAGGGCACGAGAGGAAGGACTGCTGGCATCTAAAAAATGAAAAGAAGGATGAAAATACAAATCAACCATGAACTGAGGTAAACATATCATAATATGTCATGGTTTAATTTTAACCTTGAGATCATGAATTATCATGATGTTTTACATGTTCTAGGTGATCCTAGTTCGTAAGGACAAATTTCATGTCTCCACTATTGAAATTACAACTTTGGGAGTCATTCCCATGAGACTTGTGTTGTATCAAGTCTAGACATGGAACTTATGTCGTATTAAGTTCACTAACTTATGTTGTATTAAGCTAGGACCTCTATTGTATCAAGTCGTATTTGGGAGAGATGCTTGTACTGGGATATTATGTCGTATTAAGATCATGAACTTATGTTGTATTAAGGTCATATACTTGTGTTGTATCAAGTCCAGAACTTATGTTGTTTTAAGTTCGGGGTCTTGTGTTGTATCAAGAACACATGACTTATGTTGTATTAAGTCTCAAGGATATACTATGTGATGTATTGCTATGTTATAATGTAAAATGACACTTCTCCATCCGAGTACCGACATCCAATATGTCAAGACACAAAAGGACAAACTGGATTGAAGTAGCCAAAACACTATAGATGGGAATGACTGTTGATACACCATCTCCTGACTAGATGAATATATTTTTATTTGGACATTAAGGTTGCACAAATGACTATTTTCACAACAACCAACATGTCACATGCGAGTATGTACATTGCAACTCGCGTGTACATTGAACACACGGTTTTCCTTAAAGAAATGAGCGTGTCATACGCAACTTGCCTACATCAATACTTGCGTGTACCTTAATTTGAAGTTAAAAAATATTAAACACGATTAGTCGAGAACAATTGAACCCCTAATCATAACTATCTCAACTATCTCAACCATCTCAATGATCGAAACCTCTCTTTTACCTCATGTATAAATAGAGGGCATGGGATGGGGCTAATCAATTATTCCGAGAATAGAAAAGTTATGCTGGTGGTATGCCTTCATATATCTTGGAGAAATAGAACTCAGTGTCCTTGGTTTTCAGAAGAGAACTTGTCTCAGACGTTGAGTTGTAATCTCACCATCTCTGTTTATTAATAAAGAAATTTTTTCTTCCAATATTGTGCACTTTTACATATGTCGATTTCTGAATTATCTTATAGTTTCATTATGAATATGTTATTTCAGTAACCATTGATATATATATATATATATATATATATATATATATCAAAGATATTTGCAGGAAGAATTTGTTCTTTGCAAGTGTTTGGAGGAACCCTAGAAGCTGTGGAAGCAACTGGAAGAGGAGAATAAAAGCTTGGATCAACCGTCATAAACCAAGTTTGCTAAGTTTTCTTCCTATTTCAATTTCAATTTCTACATGGCTGATTGTGCAAGTCTATCTTAGTAAGTTGGTAACACCACAAACCCTAGGTTATAAGGGTGTGTTTTCCTGAACAATAGAACTCATGACTCTACTGGGGAGTCCAACCTGCTGTGGGTCCTTTCCTTTGGGTTTCTTGACCAGTATTTGTTATTTTCGATTCTGGGTGTGATTTGTCTACCTTTTTCCTTGGATTTTTAGTTTGGCATGTTGAGGACCTAACTACTAGTACTTTTTTCTTTGAAATTTTTTAGCAGTACATGCAAGTTGTCTTATTGAAAGTCACGTGTTTCACCTTATATACGCGGGTTGCATTATGGACAGTCGTGTGTCACACACGGGTTGTCTTATTGGCAGTCACGCATTTCACCTTGTATACGCGGGTTGCATTCTGGACAGTCGCGCGTCACAAACGGGTTGTCTTTATAATAGTCACGTGTTCCTGTAGCTTTCTCTGAGTTCATAGGGTTTTTGCTGTCCCTTATGAACGTTATGTTTTTGACATGATTCTGTAAGTCTTAGGTCTGTACATCACATAGTTTGCTTGATCTTTCAAGTCCTTGGGTTCTTTCTATTTGAATTTCTTCATTTGTATGTTGTTGGTCCTCCTACTTGGATTTTTGGGTTGAGTGCTTGTGTTCTAGGTCATTGATCAGTCCTTAGAAACACTTTATGCTCTGCAGTGATGTTTGTAGTCTGAGTTTGTCATTCTCCTTTTTTGTGGATCCAATGAGATTTTGAGTTTGTTAGTTCTGCCAAGGTTAGTGTTTCTTCCATTTCTTCTTTTTTGGTTGAAGTGTGTTACTTTGGGATCTATTTTACATCATTCACTACTATATGTTCAGATTGGTCAAATTTACTCAAGTTTGCATTTAGTTGCAATTATAATTTTTGAAAAATTTTGAATTTTTTTGAAAAGAAAAGACAAAAAATTTGTACTTTTTGCATTAGGTTGCATCTAGTGAGATTTTTGTTATTTTTCAATAAAAATAAAAAATTAAAAGTCTTGTAGTTTCTCATGATTAGTTTAAATTCATTAGCTTTCATTTTACAAGAAAAAGAAAAGAAAAATTGGCATAGTAGTTGCAATTTGCTTTGAAATTTTATTTTACATCATTTTTGCTTCTATTTGTTGAGTCTACAACACCATACAAGTTTCACACCGCTACCTCTGACTAATAACCACCAATTAAAAAGAATGATTAATTAAAATTTACTAGTAAGTTTCTTTTTTCTAGGCTCATACATCAACTAGTTCAGGCTAGGCTTGTGGATTAGGGAGTTTTAACTGTCCATAAGTATTTGAATTTAGACGTAGTTGGATTTTCACTAGTTAAATCCTCCTCTATATTGAGAAAACTTGGAAACATCCTCTCACACAAGAGTTAAGCACGAGGCCACGTGAGGACTTGCATTGAGGATATAACCCTCTGATTCCTTGTTCGAGTGTAGATCAAGTTTTTTACACATTTGGGGATCTTATAAATACCACCTCTTGGGCCCCGTGCGATGTTGGTGTTGGTAGGGTTTCAGGATTTTCTACCTTGCCCATGTGCAAGGATCAGGTTTGCGACTGTTTCTCCAGACTCTTAGTGTAGTTGCGGTAGAATTTAGTCTCTTGACATTAGGGATCACCCATAGGTAATACTGGAAGGCTATTTCTGGTTTAGCTTGGACGGACTTGGAAGGTAACCCCGGTATAAGGTGTGGGAGGGTGGTTGGGAGATTCCTCCACTTATGCCTTAGAACATTATAGGGACTCCAAGTATCTGTTTATCAGTTCTTCACTGGTTGGACTTGGGCCCTAAGCATCCTCGACTTTCCTTTGGAAGGCATATCTTATACCTGTTGGAGTCTGTGTGACTTTAGGAAATTTTTAGTGAGTGTTGTTTGGTTTGTCTATATTTAGTTTGCCTTTAGGTGTGTGTGAGTCAAATTTTTAGCTGTGGAGGACCAAAATCTCCGTAGGTTAAGAAGGTTGCAAAACCTTCCTCCATCTGATACAGTGGAGCCTCCACCTCCCCCTCAAAGGCGGAGACTAGGTATTGACGATTCATTTGAAACAGTAGGATTTAACGAAGTTCTAGGTGAACCAGAGCTTAGGACTAATCAGGTAGATACAACTGCAATAGAGATTGAAGACTTGTAGGATGACGAGTTTGTAGGGAATTTTAACCCACCTCTTACTGACTTAGGCGATCTTGTGATCGCCCAAGTTCTTCCTTTTGTTTCACCTACTTTTGGTGTTCCTGTGAGCAGAGTTATGGCTAGCTCTAGAGAGGGTATTTCTACCCCCACTTTAGCCATTTTGGCTGGAGGAGTGCCACCTCCCCTGGTTGGTACTCCAAGACCAAATGCACCTACTGCACTTTGTCACCAAGCATTCGAGTGGTCCAACCATCGAATCCCTCGAATGTAGTAGGTCCTTCTAGTGGGGTGGTCACTGGGATTCCTAGTGCACCTTTTTCTACTACCTCTTTCATGCATACTGCTCAGAGTGCTCCTAGTGGATCCTCCTCATTTGTTCAGGGTTTCCCATGGAATGGGGTGCACATTCCCCCATCCACTCCTTATGCAAGTCTTACACCTTCATATGTGGGGATGCAGTTTCGAAACACAAATTCTTTTGGTCAAAACTTCTAGACACTAGTTTCGACCCCATTCATGAGCTCTCCCTTTTTGATTTTTAGTGGAGGGATACCGGCTCCTGTCTTTCAGACTCCAGTTTCATCTGGAGTGGTTCAAACCACTTATACAACACCACACACAAATAATCCACTGGCTAATGGGTGGAATTTGTTTCAAAGTAGTCCAACTACTTCACAACTAGCCGATGGGGGCAACCCCACCTTTACATTTGGGAACTAGGGGGTAGGTACTTCTACATCCTAGAATCATGCTTTTCAAGCTTTGATTAGGCCTAAAATTCCCTTCATAGAAACTTTAAACTTGCAAAACTTGTCCAAGTTGATGAATGACCCGGTGAGGCATAGTGCCACGTGGCCACCTGTTCCTAACAAATTACCCTCCAACATTCCCAAGTTTGAGGGAAAAGCCGAAAAAGATGCAGGTACCCATATAACCACTTCTCACTTGTGGTTCTCTTCAAAGATACTAAATGATGACACCGTTCGGTTGAGGATTTTGCAAAGAGACTTGACTAGTGTTGCAGCAAAATGGTATATTGAACTGCCCTCTGCTACATTTGATAGTTTTTTGGACTTAGCAAATGTGTTCCTTAATCACTTCCGGCTTCTTGCCTAGTATGCTGCAGGAACAGAAATATTGTCTACCTTTCGGCAAGACAAAGCCACACATATCTTAGATCGTATCCAAGAGTGGCGAAGACAGAAGAGGCTTATCAAAGCCACCATACCCCCCGAGTTCTTGTTAGAGTGGTTCCTAAAATATTTACTGCCTTATATATCTAAGGATGTATCCACTTCGGGGGTGACCACTGAAGAAGAGGCTATCCTTAGGGCCCATCGGATGGATTTGAAATATTCCCAGTCTGAATATTATATGAATTTATACCTAAGGCACCACATTCTACCCATAATGTCGAGAAACCCAAGCCTGGGTCCCATGCTGATGGTGTGGTCAGTTTAGTTAATTCTCCCACTGTAGAGTCACTGGCCAAGAAACTCCATGAGTTTCCAATGAAGCAATATACAATGGAGGCAGTAAAGGCTGCCTCAAAATGCAAATATTTTTGCGCAATCTTCTCAGAAGGGAAATCAACAGCCCAGTGGGAAAAAGAAGAAAGGGAAGAAGGGTGAGGGAAATCAAAATAAGCCGAAACCCATGAAAAATGCTGATGGGGGTAAGAAAGATAAGAAGAAGGTGACATTTCCCCTAAGTTGTGCTAGGGAGATCACTTAACTCATAAATTCCGTCTTATTGACCAAGCTCAGAAGTTGCTTAAAAACCAACAATTGGTTGTCCTGAAGGATCCATTTCCATAAGGACAGAATGCAACTTCTGTTTCTAATGTATCCGAAGGCACACCTAGTGCCCCTCCTGATCATAACTATATCAATATGGTATGATTTAGTGCCTTACTCCAAATGAGAACTAAAAATTATGAGACAGAGACTCCTGAGAGGGGTAAGTCTGTTGGGGAAACCTCTAACCCTCTCATGATCGAAAAACTTGCTAAACCAATGCCTAGAATACCGAAAGGTGTCTTTAATAAGGCATTTCACAATCCAAATACTAGGGCTGCTTCTAACTACTCTATGGTGGAATATTTGGCCCAAAATCCTTGTGCAATGTCCACATTGGAAGTGCTACATATTTTTCCTGCTCAGCGGGATGCCCTCTTAGCAGCTTTAGGCATTATGGATTCATCGAGCCTCATGACAAAGTTCAATATGTCAGATGTTAATATTCTCCTATCGTATCATGTGGATTTCTCAGTAGATGTCATTCATGGTGGTAAAACCATTGGACGTACAGTTGTTGATGAAGGTTCTTCCACTTGTGTCATGTTTATGTCTTGCTAGAAGGATTTAGGTTCCCTAGAGCTAGTTCCGTCAAACACCTTACTTATTGCTTTCTATGGGAGGTCTTTCTGTCCGCATGGTATCCTACCAGCTTTTGAGATAAATTTCGTAGGGAAAGTAGTGGCTGTTGAAGTAGAGGTGATTGATGCTCCTTTAGACTATAACTTTATTTTAGGGAGAAGCTGGACTTACGCCATGTGCGCGATTGCCTCAGCTGTTCTTCAAGTGGTTGTGTTTCCACACAACGGGAAGTTGGTAACTGTTGACCAACTCAGTCTCACTTGGAAGGGACATCGGGATAAACTAGCTAATGAGAGCTTGAGGGCCAGAATGTAACCATCTTTAATGGGCACTTTTCATATCCCAACCCATATAAACTATCTAGGTTCTACCAGTGTAGGGAAGTCTATGGCGATGGTTTTCGATAGAATGTATCCTTGGGTCCTTCCTTCCCATTATGAACCTCAGGTGCCCTTATCGGTAGTGGAAGTGGCTTATCAAGACATCCTTAATACCATTGTTGATCATATCACGACTCCTTCTTCAATCTCAGAGGATTCGAAAGAAGCTTATCTACCTACATGGGCAGAGAACTCTTTATATTCAGATGACTGCTTAGACATGGTTTTACCTTTAGATGAAGCCATTTTGGAAGCCATGAGTGGGAGAGATAAGATTTGTGAAGAACTTCACCATAGGTCCTACTTTCTTCCAGAGATAAGTAGAATTGAAAACCAAGATTTCCATGTGAGACTGGCAGAAGAAGTTGATCTACCAATTAATCCTTTGCCAAAGGAGGGTATTTTTTTCAAGGGGAATATGGAAAATATTTCTATTACCATTCCTATAAACATCTCTGCAAACCCTGACATCATCGAAAATGTGCATATTGATGCAAAGTTCTCTCTAGAGGAGATTGCCATATATACTGCCTTATTTAAGGAATTTCACGATGTGTTTACCTGGTCATATGAGAAGATTCCAGGCATTGAGACATCGATCATAGAGCATGAAATATGAACCTATCCTGACGCTAAACTGGTTCGAGAAAATCTTAGACATGTTAACCTGCGTAAAGCAGAAGTCATTTAGGCTGAAGTGGAAAAGTTGCTGAAAGCTGGATTTATTTACCCGATTGCTTTGACGGAATGGGTATCCATTCCCGTTCCCGTCGATAAGAAACAAGGGATGATACATGTGTGAAAATGAATTTTGTGACCTAAATAAATCCTGTCCCAAGGACAATTACCCCACACCCTTTATAGATCAAATAATTTATTCTTGTACGGGTAGTGAATTTTTTTCGTTTATGGATGGATTTTGCGGATATAATCAAATCCAAATCAAAACGAAAGACCAACACAAAATGAATTTTATTTGTCCATGGGGTACCTTTGCGTATAAAAAAATTCCATTTGGTTTGAAAAATTCCGGGGCCACTTTTCAGTGGGAAATAAATTTTTCTTTCCATGACATTAAAAATATTGTCAAGCCATACCTTGATGATCTGCCTGCCCATTCTCGCAAGAGGGACCATCTAGATCACCTTCGATTAATTTTTGAACGATGTAGACATTACAAAATACGCTTGAATCCCCACAAGTGTGTTTTTCGCGTTGATTTGTGATGACTACTTGGGTTTATAGTGTCAAACATAGGAATTCAAGTGGATCCTTTGAAAGTAGAGGCCATTGTAAATCTGCCTACTTCTCGATCTATCAGGAAATTTTAGATCCTGCAAGGGAAAGCTAATTTAGTTTGACGTTTTATAGTTAACTATGCCAAGATAAATAAGGGTTTCATGCGCCTACTTAAGCAGGCCACTCCATTTGTATGGGATGAAACCGTACAATTTGCATTGGAGGCATTGAAAAAAGCTTTGCTGTCGGCTCCCTTGTTACATCCACCAGATTACTCTAAAGAATTTATATTGTATCTGGCTGCGTTAGAGTCGACCATTCGGGTGGTATTGGTTCAGGAGGATGACAAGCTCCAAGAGCATGTTGTCTATTATCTCATTCGTGCATTAGTTGGTCTTGAGCTTCGTTATTACCACGTCAAGAAGTTAGCTTTAGCAACTGTTTATGTTGTTCAGAGGTTATGCCACTACATCCTACTAAGGACCACTATAGTGGTGGTAGGCATAAATCCTTTTAAATCGGGGGCAAATTTAAAAAATGGATAGTCATTCTCCAGGAGTTTGACTTGGATTTTCAATCTGCCAAATCTAAATAATCCTTAGTTTTTGCGGAGGTTATCGAAGAATTTCCTATCGAAGAGAATGTAGTGGTTGAAGAGGACTCATTCCTAGATGAGTACATATTTATGATTTCCACCTCTGATCCTTGGTACGCAGATATCCTTATATATCTCCAGAATTTGAAGTGTCATGCCTACTTCTCAAGGGAAGAGCGAAGTAAACTGCGTATACATGCGAAAAACTACCTTATCTCGGTGATACTTTGTATCGTAGAGGGGTAGATTCTATTTTGTGTCAGTGCCACACCCACGATGAGGCTGAGCATGTATTGAATGATTCCCATAGTGGAGCGTGTGGGGGTCATTTATCTGGGTTAGCAACGACCAAGAAGATTTTATGTGCCGGTTATTTTTGGCCCACGATCTTTAAATATTGTGTTGAGATTGTGAAGCGCTATCATCCTTGTCAGCTCTACAACAGGAAAATGCGATCACATCCTACTCCACTGTTTCCCGTCACTGCAGTGGGCCCCTTCACTAAGTGGGGGGTGGATTACATGACGTGCAACCCAGTTTCAGCTGGGGGGCACAAATATATCATTGTCGCCGTCGATTACTTCACTAAGTGGGTAGAGGCAATTCCTACCTTCAAAGATGACGGTGAAATGACAACTTACTTTGTGTTTAACCAGATCATTACTCACTTCGATATTCCAAAGGAGATTGTAACTGACCATGGCAGTCACTTTCAGAATAACATGACGACCGAATTGACTATTATTCTAGGGTCCAAGCAAGATTACTCATCTTCCTTCTACCCGCAAGTGAATGGTCAAGTAGAGGCAGTCAATAAGACCTTGAATACCATTCTCAAGTGTACCATCAGCACAAGCCAGTCAAATTGGCACATTATGCTATATCCTACACTTTGGGCATACCGGACTAATGTCAAGACTACCATGGATTTTTCACCTTTCCAACTCATTCCTGGGGTGGAAGCAGTCACTCTGGTTGAATGCAAAATTCCATCACTCAAAATAGCCATTCATGTAATCCCTGGCACCACAGAATTAGAAGAACGTTTGCTACATTTGGAAAACCTATATGAATGACACAGAGATGCGTTAACGGCAAACGAAGCTCATAAGAATAGGGTTAAAAATCAATATGAAAAAGTTGTCAAGCCTAGAATTTTCTTTGAAGGGGAGCTTTTCTTGGTCTGGGATCAGGACAAAGAACCCCTGGGGACATGAAAATTAAATTCCATGTGGTTAGGTCCCTACATTGTGTGAAAGGTCTTGAAAAAAGGAACATATGAATTAACTTATTTTGATGGAAATAAGCTGCCCGAGCTTAGAAATGGGCTCTACTTGAAGAAGTACTATGGCTAGGCTTAGTGCTTGTTCTTGTATTTTATTGTATGTATTTTTATGTACAATAGTTAGCTGGTTAGTGTTTCTTATACCATCTGTTGGTTGTTACATATTTCAGCTGAGTGGTTCGTAGGTTTTGTGGATGGCGCTAGTCGTCATACTTGTAACTTGGCTTCAGCCACGTGGGTCATCTATTCACCCTCAAGACATCTAGTTACTTCTGGAGGCGCTTTCTTAGGTAATGCTGCTAATAATGTGGTCAAATACAGGGCTGTTGTTGAGTTGTTATGGGATGCCTTGTCACATGGCATCACCTGGTCAGAGGTCAGACTTGACTCTCAACTCGTTGTTTCCCAGCTCAATGGAGCTTATCAGGTGCAAAACCCTACCTTGTTACATCAATTTTTGTAGGCTAGATTACTTGAAATAAATTTCAATTATATTTCATTTAATCACATTCCATGAAATGAAAATACAATAACTGATGCATATGCGAACTACATTCTACATTGGCACTTAACACATATTATGTAAAATATACATAATAGATACATTTGGAACACATGTAAATAACCAGGAAAATATATCTAGGTCAAGTTTTGATCCAAATATCCAGTCAGAACTATATAAATATATGAAAAATAGGATCATAATCCATAAAAACGCCTATAGATCTTTGCCTGATCCTCAGTGTCATTAGCTGCAACAACCTCTTCGGCCTCCGTTTAAAAAAGAATGACCCTGGATACCCTCCTCAGTAGGCGTATCTAGGTAGGTGGGATTCGTACTACAAACTCCTGCATGACAATAGGAATTCACTAAATCCATATGGCGGGGTTTCCCTAGGTACGCCTGTCTAGCCTTCCCTCGAGAACTCTGAGTATACCTTGGTCCCCACCCCGTACGGGCCGCACAAACATCCTAGGGTTCCCATTGAGGCGTACAGGTCCAATATATGCATTTCAAAAACATTTAAAATGGTTAAAACTTTTATACATATGTATATAATTTTATGATTAAAATTCATAAAAATAAAAAGACATAAAAAGAAAAATACCTAGCTCTCCCCACGCCCCCCTGGCAGGAGGACGAGATCAATGTCTCCTTGGAAATCCAATCCGGGAACTACTCATGAGCTGGAAACTGCCACTCCCACTGTCACATGCCCCAATTTTGTAAAAAAAACAATTTTATATTATTTGATATTATTTGAGGACAATATGTTAAATTTTATGCTAAGTTGTAATTGATGACTCAGCAGAGTCAAGGATATTTAATGTAATTCTGATTATTTTATTTATAAATAAATAAAGGAGGAGACAATAGCTTAGGAGAGCCGTTAAAAGAGTTTTTACTGGTCAAATTGGTGGAGGAGGCTGGGTGGAGAGAAAACTGACATGTGGCAGCATCCTCAAACCACTTGCAACTGTTGCAGGTGGCAACCTCCCTACATTTGCGGTCATGATTTTCCAAGAAAGTGGAATCAGAGCAGGTGGCTCAATTAATGAAAATTGACCCAAAAGACCTAGGCAATCTTTATAAAAATTCCCATTTAAGAGAGCCGAGGCTGCTCATTCTAGAGAAGTGATCATTCAGGTGAATGAATGTACTTCAGAGAAATTCAATGGAAGGGAAATGTGGAAAGTGTTTGAGGGGATAACTGCTGATTGATCTAGTTGCAGCTTTTAAGTTGAAGATCATACTGCTGAGAGCATAGTGTTTTGCAGAGGTATTAGACTAGTCTACTGTTTGCATTCTCCACCAGTTCTTAGTGAAGAAGACCAGGAACAGGCTCGGGGTCCTGAGGAAGCGTTGTTTGAGCGCTCTCCAGGATATTGGTAGGGAGGAACAGCCTCCTAACGCTGTTTTCGTTTGTCTTAAGCAGGTTTTTCATTATTTTGTTTTACCGTGTTAGTATCTGAGTCTGATTTATATATGAATGTTGAAGATTCAGTTTGTAGAATGTTAGAATCTAGTAGTCTTTTGAAATGATTGAAGAAATGAACTTGATTAGAAAAGTAATGTGTTAGAATAGAAATAATTTCTAGACCGTGTTTTTCCACACCTGGAAAAGCAGGCAGTACTCTAGCATAGGTAGAATGTTTTAGTAGATAAGATCGTGTATTTACAGACAGTAGAATAATTTTATTCATGTTAAAATATTAGGGAGGTTAAACAGTGTTATGATATGTTTATATTTCTCTGTTTTCACTTAGTAACTGAATGAAATACAACAGAAAAACCACATTAGAGTTACAATGATTACATGTAGTTAAGTGAATAAGTGAGCTACTAATCACATAGTTTAATTATAACAATATTAACTAAATCTAAGACTAATATTTTGTAATGTCCTCTTCCAATTAGGCCTTAAGGCCCCAAAACCGCTAACCTATGTGATTCCTGTGGGTTCGAGCGGTTACTGACAGCTAGGGAATCAGCTAAGAACTGATGCCATCCATAGAAGATCTAGGGCATCATCATTTGGTCGAGAAGGGCCACCGGGGCCAAAGGCCACCTTCGTGCATGCCATCCTAGCATTATTTAATAATGCATGCACTCTTTAAGTCTCCATCCGCATGCATGCAAGTCAACGGCAAATTAGAAGATAAAGTGACCTAATTAGGTCAAAGATTAGTTTTTGCGCAGTTGAACTTTATAAAGAGAGGATAAAGCGAAAGGAGACTTCACTTTGGATTATTATTATTTTGGGAGCTTTTGGATAGCAGCACAGTGTGCAGCACAGCAGTTGGGGTTGGAGACGGAGTCTTCAGCTAACAGGATTTTGGCAGTGAAACATCTGTCCTAGTCTTATTCCGGGTAAGCCATACAGGTTCACCACTTGTTCTTTATTCATTCATCAGTTAAATAGTACATGGTATAGATCGTTGCAAGGACACGTGTGCAGCCGTAAGAGGGGGTTTTCAGCCAGAAAGCCCTAATCAGCTGTTGGGCCTTCAGATCTCAGTTTCCTTCCGAAACTCAGGCACCATTCTCATCTTTAGCTTCATACTCCGGTACCTGATGATTATCAGATCCATCAGGGCTCATCCGAAGCAGTTATTAGTAGTTTTGGGGTTCCAGGGTGTGAGTAGCTTCCTCTCTGAAGCAATTCGCTACCCTACCTAGAGGTCTCATAACCTCCGCATGCATTAGGCATTCTCTCCGGCACTGAAAACCTATCGACCCGAAAAATTCGCAGTTCCGTCGGACACCTCCTTCCTTGAGGGCGTCACCCTTTTCTGACTGAGGCGACTTGTTGCTGGGGTTCACCTGGAGCAGAGGAGATCCACCTATTTTCTGATCCAGTATCCGGTGCTTGCATACTTTCTCCGGAGCAGTTCAGCCGGCTTATCAGTGGTAAGTGTTCATTCTATCTTGCAAACCCTAACCCTAATTTTTCCTATAAAATAGGGATTTTTGCTTGGCAGTCTGCATGCCCTGTTGTATCACCATATTTGTATAGAAATAGAAAATATCGGGATTTGGGATATTACATATTTATTATAAACTAAATAGGGTTATGTTAAAAGTACTTAAATTATAAAGAATAAACTGAGTTACAGAGTCTATGCTATATCTTTTCAAGAACTTTGAGTAAATTCTACCTGACAGTTTAGTAAATAAAAGCAATGAAAATATAATTAATAAATAGTATAAAGCTAAATATTTACCTATGTAGAAACTATTCTATAATTATCAGACAGGATTATACCTGTAAATGTAAAACTTCAGGGTCGAAACCCTAACCAAATTATTTAACTGTTATAAATAAAAATATCTAAGCTGCAATCCATTTACTTAGATAATTATATAAATAAACGATTAGTATACTATAGACTGTTTACAATCCTTTCTGAAGACAAATGTACAGTTACAAGTTAAAAATATCACAACACACCTGTAATAATAATTTAACCGAATTAACAAGTAGCAGAACCTAATTATTAATAAATTGAAGAACTTATTTAGACAAGGGTTTCATTTAAGGAAAACCCTAGCTTGTATATTACGAACAAGTAAGTTAATATTATAAATTACACACTATGACCGAGTTACAGTCTTATAATGACAATATCTATTACAAAAGATATTTAGACAGTGATGTTCTTTATTAATAGTCGAATAGGAAAAACCCTAATGTACATAGAGTCATAATTTACTAGATTACGGTAAAAACGAGACTGAGCTCGAAGTAAAATCCTTCCTAAAAACCCAATGTATTACATTGACAGGCCATAAAGCTGAAAACTCAACCAATTTATAACACCCATCTCAATGCCGGTGTACCCAGCATTGTGGAGAGGGTTTGAAAGACAAAACTAACAAACAACTTATAAAAACATCATTACTGTAATAACTTTTATAAGACAATGCATATTTTATTAGAGTATTCGAAACAGAGAACCATTAAAACCATGAAGACAGGAGAACCTCCACATAATAAGAATAGAGTATGTCATTAATTAGCCATAAGGCTGTAAACCTGTCAATAAGTCGAAAACAGTGAAATACAATTCACGGCATCGAGGCCGAAGTTACCCTGCTATAGGAAAGGGTTCTAATAACCAAAAATAGTAAATAACAACTGAGCTAAACATTTTAAACACCGAAGGAACCAAAGTCGTATTTCTTCTCCAACTGAAACCCTTTTCCCCTAATCTTACAAGCAAGGAGTTGCCACATTGTAACCAGGGCTTACCCGTAGGTCTTGTTGTCAATCCAAATTTGGAGAGGGTTCTTCCAAGCATAAGGGCGAGCTGTAACCTACAAGTGAATACAAAAACCTTGATTAGAAAACTGAGTTATATAACCGTAACTGTAACTTAAAACTTATAAAAATTTGTATGACAAATTATTACCTAAAAGCGAAGGAATATGAAGCCACAAAGGAAACGAACCAGCACAACGAACAATACAACCCTCGTGCTCACCTATGACAGAGGCAGCGGATTCAAAATTCATACTACCCCAACGACTGGAGCAGGATTAAAGCTTTGGCAATGGCCACGCAAGGAATTGACACTAAAAAATACTGACAGAGAACAACTACACGCACAACTAAGTATTGTATGCAGAAGGAAAACCAAGTGCGAGCTGTGAGTCTTGAAATCCACACACTAGAGTGACAACACTTCTCAACACATAGACAATGGAGCTGGAGATGAGCACAAGCGAGCCCTCATGGCTGCAGTAAACTAGATAGTGCAAAGATCAAAACCATCGACGAAGAATGAGGAGTTAGGGTTGTGTTGGAGGCTTTTAAATCATGCATTGCACGGAGGTGGATGTTCCAAATACCCACAAATTTGCTCGGTCCATAGCGGGTTGAATGATATAGTTGTCACTGCATTGTCGGGACAACAAATTATTGTCAATAATTTAATTAGTAACTACAATGATAGTATAGTTATAAAGTCAACATATCATTACAATGATAAACTATAGGGTAAGCTTTGGTAAAATAATAAGATTTATATTGCATCGTTAACCCTTGCTTTATATAAACCTTGTAATCTTCGTTGGTAATGAACCAAAACATATATTGCATCGATATCCTTGTTTTATAATAACCTTATGATCTTTCTTAGTAAAACATTTAAGAAGAGATCAATAGTATAGTAAAAGTTTTTGAGCATGAGTTGATAGTACCACTATTGACCCTTTTTATAACCATAAACGATGCATGTCTATGCTATTAGAACTAGTTATAAATCAATAAGGTGTACACAGAAATAAATAATAAATACACCCTAGAATAACTCTTACTTTTGAATGTAGTCTACAGTACTAAGAGTAAGATAAACTTCTTGGAGGTACATGATCTTTTGGTCTCCATAAAATACCAAAGCTCTAAGTTTAAACAAACCAAGGTGAGATTAGACTTGGTAGTAAAGGATAGTAAAACTATCCAAAAATAAATATAGTATCACTTGTTATTATAAATAAATAATAGGGTAATGTAATCTCGCCACATTACTTATGTCATGAAGAAATTGGGAAGATAGAATTCACAGCTTGACGACAATTGTGCAAATGATCATTTATAACTATAATACATTAACCAATTGATAAATTTCCTATACTAAAGTTCAATTCAAAGTAGAACTGAGGGTTCTTTTGTAAGCTTGTCCTTAGAATGCTTTAGTTTTATTTTCCTTGCTTATAAGCAGTGTTTAAAACTGTAGAAATAACAACAACAGTAAACTCTTATGTCAGTAAAGGTATTGTTCTACAAAATCTTGAGCTTTATAAGAACTTGGCTAATAGCTTGAAAGAAGGTTTGTCCAAAAATAAAGTCATACTAATGAAAAACATTGAGTATGGTAAGGTTATTGGTCTTTACGACATGAATTTAAAATACTGTCATAGTTGAAAAACATGTAAAGAAGAGTTAATTTACCTCATAGTACCCTTGGATTATATTAAGCAAACTTTTACTCTAGTAGTATATTTATGCTAAAGAAGTATATCTGGATTAACGCTTTAATAAACTCCTACTGGTTCAAAATTTACCTGTCAAGCCTGTAAGATCCAGAAATCCAGCTAAGTTAGCAATCGCTAAGTAAGCCCCAGATAGAACGTAAATTCTCACCTACTTGACAAGATCAAATCATCAGTACAGCTAGAAACAACTGAATGCAAATTAGTTACATCACATATCGAAATTAAAATAGTATTAATTTATATGTGTTTAAGTTAATCATTAGTTTGTTAACTGTTTCATTTTTCCATTAACTGCTAGCAGTTAACAAACTGCGACTATAGAAAATTTATGTTACATCAAATTTTTTTAATTTTTGTGAAAATTTGTGGTTATGACATGTGGTATCAGAGCACAAGGTTCAAACACTAGGCCTCGATGAAGCTCAACTTGCTTCTATGAAATAGTGAATTTAAAGTATTTTTGCTGATGTTATTTTTTTTATGTTATTCAACAGGGAAAATTGTTTCCGAAGTTTAACAACAGGTATGGAAAGGCTAGAGGAATATGCGGAAGAGGAATATTCATTTACTGAACAAGAAAACTTACCAAGAGACCCTATACGAGAAGACCTAATCAGTAATTCCTCATAACTTTTACAAACAGTAAAAGACTTAAAATATGAAATGGAATCTATTAAACAGGAGAATGAAAGGATTCTAAGTTCTCAGGAGGAGCTGAATCAGATCCTAACAGAAAGATTCCAAACTGAGGGAAGGGGTAAAAGAGCTGATTCAGAAGATATAAGTCATCAACATAAATATAAAAATATTAAACAGTCTAAAAATGAAAGTAGCTCATCTTCAGAGGTATTTGGTGATCAACATAATTTTCATTCCACTAGTGATAGTGATGACAACCATTATACTAAAAGGAGAAAATACAAACCCTATGAGGAAATTTCTTGGGAGTTTAAAAAGATTAAACCACCAACATTCAATGGAGAGACTGAGAAGGGGGAGGAAGCAGAATCCTGGTTATCTGGGATGAAGAAGTACTTCCATATTTATAACTATTCTAACCAATTAAAGGCTAGAAAGGCTATCTACAATCTTGCAGGGAAGGATGATATTTGGTGGCAAGACTTGAAGAGAGTGAAGGGAATAAAAGAGAAGAACGTAAATTGGAGTACCTTCAAGAGGTACTTTAAAAATAATTTTTTGTCTAAGCAATACTACGAAGAGAGAGCAAAAGAATTCTATGAGCTTAAACTATATTCAATGACTATGAAAGATTTGAACAACAAGTTTTTAAGTCTGCTTAGGTATGTACCATACCTTGTAGATGAAAAACCAAAGGTATATCGATTCCTCAGCTGTCTACCTTATCATATCAAGGATAGGATTGAGTATGACAATCCAAAAACTCTGGAAGAAGCTATGAGGAAAGCCAATTTCTGTTATGAACAGAATAGGAAGAAGGAGAGCATGGCCAACTGGAAGGCCAAGATGAATAACCATTATGATCAAAAGAAAAAAGAATTTGTGCCCAACCGGAATTCTAAAAACAATAAGGCCATAAATTTTGCTAACAAGAATTTCCAAGGGAATAAGAATAATTTACCAAGCAATCAGAACAATTCAAAGGGTAAAGAATCTGCTAATAACCATGGTAATTACACAAAGAACTTTGAATGCAAAGAACCTATAAAGTGTTGGGAGTGTAATGGCCCACATTATGCCTCAGTTTGTCCTAATCGGAAAAAGACTGTTAGTAATATTCATACCATACAGGAGGAAATGACTGTTGGAGATTTAGTGAGGACTATGCCCATAATCAATGCAGCCTTGGAGAATCGACAAGCATAATATCAAACTTCCATGGTGGAAGTAGAAGGTACGATAAACCAAACCCCTATAGCTATTTTAATTGATCCAGGAGCTAGTATCAGTTATGTTCACCTAAATTGGTAGAAAAATGTAAGCTGCCTGTTGAAAAATTTGAAAATTCTTGGTTGGTTCAGTTAGCCACTGGTGCAAAAAGGAAGGTAACTTGTTTTGTAAAGAAATGTGCAGTAGTTATGGATCAATTTGAAACTGTTGTAAAGCTTAATGTATTACCTCTTGGTTCTTATGACTTACTAAACGGTATGGATTGGTTAGAACAACATAGGGTGATTTTAAATTGTTATGATAAAACCTTTACGTGTATAAATAATGATGGAAAATCAATAAATGTAAAGGGAATCCCTAAAAGAACTACCATAAGGCATATTTCTGCTATGCAGCTTAAGAGGGCGGTTAGGAAGGGTTGTAAAGCTTATGCAGTAACAATAACTGATGAGGAGAATCTAAATAAAACAAACAAATTAAAATTTGAGGACATACTAGTTTTAAGAGAATATGTTGATGTATTTCCGAAAGAAATTCCGGGACTACCTCCAAAAAGGGAACAAGATTTTACCATTGAGCTGGTACCTGGTGCAGTACCCAGCTCAAAGGCCCCTTATCGAATGAACATACTTGAACTTAATGAACTAAAATCATAATGAAAAGAACTTATTGACAAAAAGTATATTCGACCTAGTGTATCTCCCTGGGGGGCACCTGTCATCTTCGTTAATAAAAAGGACGGAACCATGCGACTTTGCATAGATTACCGTCAGTTGAATAGATGACTATTAAAAATCAATACTCGTTACCTCGCATAGATGATCTGTTTGATCAATTATGTGGAGCCACGGTGTTGTCGAAAATTGATTTAAGGTCTGGATATCATCAAGTTAGGATTAAAGATGAAGACATCTTTAAAACAACTTTTAGAACTCAATATGGCCATTACGAGTTTGTTGTCATGCCATTCGGGCATACTAATGCCCCAGCTATTTTTATGTGTTTAATGAACAATGTTATGCATAAGTATCTAGATAAGTTTGTGGTCGTGTTTATCGATGACATATTAATCTATTAAAAAATGGAAGAAGAACATAAAGAACATTTAAAAATTGTTTTGCAAGAGCTACAAGATCATCAACTCTTTGCAAAGTTTAGTAAATGCGATTTCTTTAAGGATAAGATTCCGTACTTAGGTCATGTGGTAACTAAGGAAGGGATTTCGGTAGATCCCGAAAAGATAAAGGCGATCGAAGATTGGCCAGTTCCTAAGGATGTAATTGATGTTTGATCCTTCATGGGAATTACCGGTTATTACCGGAGGTTCATTGAAGGTTTTTCGAGAATCGTGAATCCAGTAACTTCTTTGCATAAGAAAGGAAAAAAATTTGATTGGAACCAGAAATGCGAGGATAGATTTAAAAAGTTAAAAACTTTATTAACCAACGCACCTATTTTAAGAATAGCTGATCCAAATAAAGAATTTGCAGTGTGTATTGACACTTGCAATGATGGTTTAGGCGGTGTTCTAACTCAAGAAGGGCATGTTATTGCCTATGAGTCTAGGAAATTAAAAATTCATGAAAAGAATTATGCAACTTATGATCTGGAATTAACTACTGTTATACATGCTCTAAAGATGTGGCATCATCACCTAATTGGTAGAAAATTTATTCTAATGACCGAGAATAAAGGACTAAATATCTGTTAGATCATCCTAATCCAAATGCCAGACAAGCTAGGTGGCTAGCTTTTCTAAGTGAGTATGATTTCAAAATTCAGCACATTAAAGGTAAAGAAAATAAAGTTGCTGATGCATTAAGTAGGAATGCAAGGCTGAAATTCACAGCAGTTATCAGCTTATACAACAAATCTGGATGAACAACTTAAAGTGGGGGTAGAACAAGATGAAATTTACCAAATCTTACAAGCTAAAACGAAAGAAAATCCAACAAAAAGCTTAAGTAAAGGGTACTGTTTGAATGAAAAAGGATTTTTACTGTATAAAGACAAAATGTATGTACCTAATGTACCTAAAGTTAAGTTACTAATTTTGGATGAAATCCATAAAACTCCATACTTAGGTCATTTAGGTTATCAAAAGACTATAACTATGTTAAGGAACGAATATTTTTGGCCAAACATGAAGACTGAATTGGCAGAGTATATTGCTAGGTGTTTTGAATGCCAGCAGGTGAAAACTGAACATCAACACCTAGCTGTATTACTTCAGCCATTGCCCATTCCTAGCTGGAAATGGGAGATAATTAGTCTCGATTTTGTTACTGGACTGCCTAAAAATCAGAATTTAAATGACTCCATCATGGTAGTTGTCGATAAATTAAGTAAAGTAGCTCACTTTATATCAGTTAAAACTACGTATAAAGCTGCAAACATAGCTGATATCTTTCTAAAGAAAATTTTTCGACTGCATGGAATACCGAAGGTTATAATCTCGGATAGAGATCCTAAATTTACAGGTAATTTTTGGAAATCTCTGTTTAAATGATTAAACACTACATTAAATTTTAGTACTTCATTACATCCTCAAACAAATGGACAGACTGAAAGAGTAAACCAAGTACTGGAAGATTTACTAAGAATGTATGTGAAAGACCAGCCAGGTAAATGGGAGGATTGTTTGCATCTGGTAGAATTTTCTTATAATAATATTTATCAAGCGTCAGCCAGATTTAGTCCTTTCAAAATCTTGTATGGAAGGAAATGTAATACTCTTATCTCTTGGAGTAATCCGATGGATAGATTAGTATTAGGTCTTGAACTATTGAAGGAAATGGAAGAAATTGTAAAACAGGTGCAAGGTAATCTGAAAGTTGTGCAGGATCGACAGAAAAGTCAAGCAGACCTTAAAAGCACTCCAAAAAAGTTTCAAGTAGGTGAACATGTGTTCATCAAGGTGAGGCCCAAAAAGAGCTCTTTGAGATTGGGTAGTTGTACAAAACTATCACCTTGTTACTGTGGCCCATTTGAAATACTATCCAGGATTGGACAAGTAGCTTATCAATTAGCATTACCACCGAATTTAAGAGTACATAATGTTTTTCACATTTCTGTATTAAAGAAATATGTTCATGATGCTATTCATGTTGTTAACTGGAATGATGTACAGGTGGAACCAGAAGGATATTTTCTGGTGGAACTGGACTGTATCCTCGGGCGAAGGGAGATCACACTTCGGAACTGTACCATTGGTCAGGTGAAGGTGCAATGGAAGCACCTTAGTCCAGAAGAAGTCACCTGGGAATTGGAAAGTAATATGTGGGATGCATATCCAATTCTATTCCAGGGGAATTTTGAGGACGAAGAATAAATAACATCGAGGACGATGTTATGCTCTAAGGGGGTGTGTATGTCACATGCCCCAATTTTGTAATTTTTTTTTTATAGTATTTGATATTATTTGAGGACAATATGTTAAATTTTATGCTAAGTTGTAATTGATGACTCAGCAGAGTCAAGGATATTTAATGTAATTCTGATTATTTTATTTATAAATAAATAAAGGAGGAGACAACAGCTTAGGAGGGCTGTTAAAAGAGTGTTTATTGGTCAAATTTGTGGAGGAGACTAGGTGGAGAGCAACCTAACATGTGGTAGCATCCTCAAACCAATTCCAACTGTTGTAGGTGGAAACCTCCCTAAATTTGGGGTCATGATTCCCCAAGAAAGTGGAATCAGAGCAGGTGGCTCAATTAATGAAAACTGACCCAAAAGACCTAGGCAATCTTTATAAAAATTCCCATTGAAGAGAGCTGAGGCTGCTCATTCTAGAGAAGTGATCATTCAGGTGAATGAATGTACTTCAAAGAAATTCAATGGAAGGGGTTTGTGGAAAGTGTTTGAGGGGATAACTGCTGATTGATCTAGTTGCAACTTTTAAGCTGAATATCATACTGCTGAGGGCAGAGTGTTTTGCGGAGGTATTGGACTAATCTACTGTTTGCATTCTCCACCAGTTCTCAGCGAAGAAGACCAGGAACAGGCTCGAGGGTCCTGGGGAAGAGTTTTTTGAGCGCTCTATAGGAGATTGGTAGGGAGGAACGGCCTCCTAACGTTGTTTTCGTCTTTCTTAAGTAGGTTTTTCATTATTTTGTTTTACTGTGTTAGTATCTGAGTCTGATTGATATATGAATGTTGAAGATTCAGTTTGTAGAATGTTAGAATCTAGTAGTCTTTTTAAATGATTGAAGAAATGAACTTGACTAGAAAAGTAACGTGTTAGAATAGAAATAATGTCTAGACTATGTTTTTCCACACCTGGAAAAGCAGGCAGTACTCTACCATAGGTAGAATGTTTTAGTAGATAAGATCGTGTATTTACAGATAGTAGAATAATTTTACTCATGTTAAAATATTAGGGAGGTTAAACAATGTTATGATATGTTTATATTTCTCTATTTTCACTTGGTAAATAAATGAAATACAACAGAAAAACCACATTAGAGTTACAATGATTGCATGCAGTTAAGTACATAAGTGAGCTACTAATCACATAGTTTAATTCTAACAATATTAACTAAATCTAAGACTAATATTTATTATAAACTAAATAGGTTTATGTTAAAAGTACTTCAATTATAAAGAATAAATTGAGTTACAGAGTCTATGCTATATCTTTTCAAGAACTCTAAGTAAATTCTACCTGACAGTTTAGTAAATAAAAGCAATGGAAATATAATTAATAACTAGTATAAAACTAAATATTTACCTATGTAGAAACTATTTTATAATTATCAGACAGGCTTATACCTGTAAATGTAAAACTTTAGGGTCGAAACCCTAACCAAATTATTTAACTATTATAAATAAAAACATCTAAGCTGCAATCCATTTACTTAGATAATTATATAAATAAACGAGTCTACTATAGACTGTTTACAATCCTTCCTGAAGAAAAATGTATAGTTACAAGTTAAAAATATCACAACACACCTGTAATAATAATTTAACCGAATTAACAAGTAGCAAAACCTAATTATTAATAAATTGAAGAACTTATTTAGACAAGGGTTTCATTTTAGGAAAACCCTAGCTTGTATATTTCGAACAAGTAAGTTAATATTATAAATTACACACTACGACTGAGTTATAGTCTTATAATGACAATATCTATTACAAAAGAAATTTAGATAGTAATGTTCTTTATTAACAGTCGAATAGGAAAAACCTTAATGTACACAGAGTCATAATTTACTAGATTACGGTAAAAATGAGACTGAGCTCGAAGTAAAATTCTTCCTAAAAACCTAATGTATTACATTGAAAGGCCATAAAGCTGAAAACTTAACCAATTTACAACACCCATCTCAATGCCGGTGTACCTAGCATCGTGGCGAGGGTTTGAAAGACAAAACTAACAAACAACTTATAAAAACATCATTACTGTAATAAATTTTATAAGACAATGCATATTTTATTAGAGTATTCGAAACAAAGAACCATTAAAACCATGAAGACTGGAGAACCTCCACATAATAAGAACAGAGTATGTCATTAATTAGCCATAAGGCTATAAACCTGTCAATAAGTCGAAAACAATGAAATACAAGTCACGGCATCGAGGCCGAAGTTACCCTACTACAGGCAAGGGTTTTAATAACCAAAAATAGTAAATAACAACTGAGATAAACATTTTAAACACCGAAGGAACCGAAGTCATATTTCTTCTCCAACTGAAACCCTTTTCCCCTAATCTTACAAGCATGGAGTTGCCACATTGTAACCGGGGCTTACCCGTAGGTCTTGTTGTCAATCCAAATTTCGAGAGGGTTCTTCCAAGCGTAAGGGAGAGCTGTAACTTGCAAGTGAATACCAAAACCTTGATTAGAAAACTGAGTTATATAACCGTAACTGTAACTTAAAACTTATACACATTTGTAAGACAAATTATTACCCGGAAGCGAAGGAATTTGAAGCCACGAAGGAAACGAACCAGCTCAACGAATAGTACAACCCTCGTGCTCACCTATGACAGAGGCAGCAAATTCAAAATGCATACTACCCCAATGTCTGGAGCATGATTAAAGCTTTGGCAATGGCCATGCAAGGAATCGTCACTAAAAACTACTAACAGAGAACAACTACACGCATAGCAAAGTATTCATGCAGAAGGAAAACCAAGTGTGAGCTGTGAGTCTTGAAATCCACACACTAGAGTGGCAACACTTCTCTACACATAGACAATGGAGCTAGAGATAAGCACAAGCGAGCCCTCATGGCCGTATTAAACCAGACAGTGTAAAGACCAAAACCCTCGACGAAGAATGAGGAGTTAGGGTTGCGTTGGAGGCTTTTAAATCATGCATTGCACGAAGATGGATGTTCCACATACCCACAAATTTACTCAGTCCACAGTGGGTTGAATGATATAGTTGTCACTGCATTGTCAGGACAACAAATTATTGTCAATAATTTAATTAGTAACTACAATGATAGTATAGTTATAAAGTCAACATATCATTACAATGATAAACCATAGGGTAAGCTTTGGTAAAAGAATAAGATTTATATTGCATCGTTAACCCTTGCTTTATATAAACCTTGGAATCTTCGTTGGTAATGAACCAAAACATATATTGCATCGATAGCCTCGTTTTATAATGACCTTATAATCTTTCTTAGTAAAACATTTAAGAAGAGATCAATAGTATAGTAAAAGTTATTGAGCATGAGTTGATAGTACCACTATTGACCCTTTTTATAATCATAAACGATGCATGTCTATGCTGTTAGAACTAGTTATAAATCAATAAGGTGTATAAATAAATAAATAATAAATACACCCTAGAATAACTCTTACTTTTGAATGTAGTCTACAGTACTAAGAGTAAGATAAACTTCTTGGAGGTACATGATCTTTTGGTCTGCACAAAATACCAAAGCTCTAAGTCTAAACAAACCAAGGTGAGATTAGACTTGGTAGTAAAGGATAGTAAAACTATCCAAAAATAAATATAGTATCACTTGTTATTATAAATAAATAATAGGGTAATGTAATCTCGCCACATTACTTATGTCATGAAGAAATTGGGAAGATAGAATTCACAGCTTGACGACAATTGTGCAAATGATCATTTATAACTATAATACATTAACCAGCTGATAAATTTCCTCTACTAAAGTTCAATTAAAAGTAGAACTGAGGGTTCTTTT
This sequence comes from Pseudotsuga menziesii, assembly GCA_001517045.1. Lineage (NCBI taxonomy): Eukaryota > Viridiplantae > Streptophyta > Pinopsida > Pinales > Pinaceae > Pseudotsuga > Pseudotsuga menziesii. The sequence goes on along the minus strand of LPNX010886832.1, from coordinate 385,091 downwards.
GTAAGCTTGTCCTTAGAAGGCTTTAGTTTTATTTTCCATGCTTATAAGTAGTGTTTAAAACTGTAGAAATAACAACAACAGTAAAGTCTTATGTCAGTAAAGGTATTGTTCTACAAGATCTTGAGCTTGATAAGAACTTGGATAATAGCTTGAAAGAAGGTTTGTCCAAAAATAAAGTCAAACTAATGAAAAACATTGAGTATGGTAAGGTTATTGGTCTTTACGACATGAATTTAAAATACTGTCATAGTTGCAAAACATGTAAAGAAGAGTTACTTTACCTCGTAGTACCCTTGGATTATATTAAGCAAACTTTTACTCTAGCAGTATATTTATGCTAAAGAAGTATATCTGGATTAACGATTTAATAAACTCCTGCTGGTTCAAAATTTACCTGTCAAGCCTGTAAGATCCATAAATCCATCTAAGTTAGCAATCACTAAGTAAGCCCTAGATAGAACGTAACTTCTCACCTACTTGACAAGATCAAATCATCAGTACAACTAGAAACAAATGAATGAAAATTAGTTACATCACATATCGAAATTAAAATAGTATTAATTTATATGTGTTTAAGTTAATCATTAGTTTGTTAACTGTTTCATTTTTCCGTTAACCGTTAGCAGTTAACAAATTGCGACTATAGACAATTTATGTTACATCAAAAATTTTGATTTTTGTGAAAATTTGGGGTTATGACACCCACCATATATAAAAGTCATCGTCATAGACACTTTGGACTGACACTCCACAACCTTGACAGAGGAAGACCTCTCCCCACCTAGTCAGTTTAGGCTGGCGAGGAGAAAATGTTGGTAGTGCGACTGCAGGGCTAATGGAATGCACTCTCTCAAAGAAAAACACTACTAATATGCTTGAGTATCCAAAGTTTTTCCAGCGTCCTCTGTTGCAGTCAGAGAGATGCTTCCTCATAATCGGGATCATACCCGAACACCGATCAAATAAAGTACCCTGCACACACTGCACTGCAATCCTCATCTGTGTCTGAGTAGCTGGATGTAATGAAGATGATCCTGCAACCCTCACCACAGTGATTACCACTACCTGCAATGGAAATATGGTTATGTGAACAATAGGGATGCATTATCCATTTTTTTGTGTGCCCGATGAGCAGTAAGTGTCAACATAGTCCTGGACACTCATAGGGTCACCACCCCTACCAGTACCCTCAAGATTCACGGGAATACCTCTGTGGGACAACCCTGCAATGAAGTACATGTCTTCTACTGTGACTTCCAAGATCTCCCCTTGAAGATCAAAAGCACCAAGGTCGTGATCCCAGTAACTGATCAAATGCTTCGGTAAACGGACATTGGCCCGCATGTTGGGAGTACATAAGAACTTCAATAAACCACTTTACTGTAAAGCTTAATATTGATCCATGTCTTCATGCTATCGTTCCCTCCACTCTAGCACCAGCTTGTACCTTCCCATTGACCATTATTGATCATTAGAACCCATTGAATTCCTTTAATTTTGGCCATATTGCAATATTTTATAGGTCGCACAGAACACGCGAATGTGCTTTAGGCATGTCGTGTGTTCCACGTGGGTTGGTCTCAAGAAAGTCGCATGTAGAACGCATGTATGCGACTATCTTAGTAGCATACCCGCTTGTATTGCGTAACCCTTTTAGGGATGGCACAAAACCTTAAATTTTTTCACAAAAATGAAAATTAGAGCGGATAGAATGAAGGAGAGGGGTGAGCAACCCAACCTGACACTTGCGGATTTTGAATTGGTCCACTAGTTTTTCCTCGCTGAGCAATCCAAGTCAAAGGTGAAAAATTGCTAAATTGGGTAAAATTGTGAAATGGTATGTTTTATTTTTGTTTTTTTTTAACTATATATAGAAAAAATTCAAAATTTTGAACCTATAGTCTATAGTTTAAGAATTATTTTTTTATAAATGAACTAATACCATCACTTTTTCCTCAATGAAACAGGTTCTAGGTATTTAAAAAGTTGTTATCCACTCATATAGGGTAGGATGCGGTCCTTTATATGTAGTTATGTATTTATACCTTATCCATTTTTTAACCCAAGGATTACTTCTTTGACCATGGACTATGGTGTTTAACCATTTTCACCTCGTCTACATCATTGTTCCTCCGTGGATAGGGCATCCTTTTCATGGGTACCCTAGTTTAGAACACTTACTGTCTTATGGTACCCATGTCGCAATTGTGGTAGGTTTGTGGGAGCCTTCTTAGTAGTTTTTCATGACAAAATGAGCCTTCATTTTGCATCTTTTTGTGAGTTGTCCGTGTTTTATAAGGCTCTCCGCCCTCATGGAGCTTCTTTAGGCCTAGTTCTAACTCCTCAAAATAGACTTGACTGCCGAGTAAACTTGTCCATTCAGACTCGTTAAGAATAAGTGAACGAGCATCCACATTGGTGGTAGTTTATCGCTTTTTCGAACCATGTGGAATAGTTACGAAAAAGGAACACTCTCTTTTATTTGGAATTGAGAAGAGTATTCTCAGGCATAGGTTTATCACTTTTCCAGAACTGAGGGACTAAGCGTACGGAAAAGGAACACCCGGTATGAGCTTAGTTTTCTCTTTTTCTTGCTTTGGACCCAAACATGAAAAAGATTTCGAGCATACTTTATGTCTTTATCATGCTCACAAAAATTAAGAACAAAGCATCGAGTTTACTGTTGTAAGTCCCATTTCTTGTAATCAAATGGATCTTTTCGAGTGATCTTGCCTTCCTTCACACTCGTAAAACTCAGGCTATATGTTTCTTTTGAAGGAGCGTTGGGTAGGTGGTAATTTAACCTTTTTCGTACCTTCTTGACTAAGTATGAAAAAGGTGCGCCTTACTTCTTCGAAAGCTAAGAGAATTCTTCTGTGGATTATTTTATACTTTTCTGGCTTCAGGAGACTAAATTGTACGAAAAAGAACCCCCATGGATTCTTCTTTGGACTTTTCAAACTCTCAAAATATGAAAACACCAATGAGCATGTACTAGTTCGGGCTCGTAAAATCCACGAATTAGTAAACTTATCAAGCATTATTCTCTTCCCTCTTCAAGCTTTTCAAAAATGAAGAGAGACCTGATTTGACTCTCCTGGATTCGTTAAAGTTTAACAGGAAATATAAGGAATAATTACTCTCATTGGGTTATAAACAATAGCAGTATGTCATCCTTGAACATAGCACTCTCTCAATAATTCGATTCTCATGTTTCAGTTTACACTTTAGCTCAGCTATTACTTTGAGTTTTTACTCCTGCACTTGTCCTTTATACATGGGGAATCTGATTATGTCTCCTACATGACATATATGTCTAGTTGTTCTCTCTGCAAGTTAACAGCTGTTGTGGGTCATCTCTATGTCGTGCTCACTGTTTAAGGATTTGTCCCTTCATCTGCTTATTATCTTGATTCCCATCATTATCCTATATGAGTATTACTTGTGTCTACCTTCCCGCATCCAGTTCCTAGTCACTCTTGTGATCTGTTGGAGGATCCATTGCCTTCCTCATCATCGTACAGTTTGTTGATGTATTTGTAACTTCAGAACGTATTCACTTGTATATCTTATGTATTGTACCCCGATCTTTATTCTGGGAAGTATCTGTAACGTAATTGAGTCATGTCATGCCCCGATGTTCTGATCGGGAGATTCAATAATGTAAACAAGTCATGTAAAGTCATTGAGGTTAACCCTCCATTTTAAGTCGGGGCAATAGTCCTCACAATTGAGTTAAGGTTAACCCTCCTTGTTGATTGGAGGGAAAAGTCCCCACAGTTGTGGGGCACTAGGGTTATTAGACTCTCCTAGAGATGTCGGCCCTGGTAAGTAATTGTTAAGTGAGGCCGACTTGTTGGAGTGGAAATTAAGTGAATGAAAGAATATAAATAGAGAGCGAGACTCTCTATTTATCACACACACACGCACTCAATGGGGCGTATGAGTGAGAGAGGAGAAGCTCTATCAAGTGAGAGAGAGAGAACAACTGTGGAGATCATCTTTTCTGTCTTTGGGTTTTACTTGATCCATTGGTGCTCATTCTATCTTTGAGGAATTTGTGAGGTTTTCTCCTTTATGGTTTCTCTGAGGAAAATTCTTTGTGTCTCTTGTCTCTTGTGATTTTTCTATGCATGCTATTCTCCCAGATAAGATCCTAGATCATACTGCTTAAATTATAAAAATCTAACATGGTTCTCATTAGCACTTCCTGAAGACGAACACCTAGAATTTTGACGATGGTACCTTAGGATTCACTACCATTATTGGTGAATTCCTTTGCTTCAGTTTTCAGTTTCACTCATTGTCTGACATTCTGTTCAATTCCTTCCATGTTTTACTTCATCGCATCTATTCACATGGTAGGGATTGTATTGGTTCCTTTGGATTTTGATGAAGACCTTAGGTTCACTTTTTATAACCTAAGTTGCACAAGATTGTGTCATGATCAATTACATAGCTTCTAGATTTTGAAGACTCATCATTGTATATTATGGCTTCGATCCACCTTTGTAATATACGTGGTCTTGTTACCCGTATTATATGATGTAATCAAATATTGTAAAGGAGCTAGTGTTCCATTATATTGAACATGGCATCCTCAGATATGGTTTTGTATATGATTTTGATGTGTATATGTTTCAAGTATGTCCTCTGCTACCTTGGACACTTGAGTTATCCAAGATTAAAGACTGTAATTTATTTCGGCCATTGCTTCCCTCTGACCTCACACATTAGGGGGCATTTGTTATCATGTAAAATGGCACTTCTCCATCCGAGTACTAACATCCAATAAGTCAGGACACAAAAGGACAAACTGGATTGAAGTAGCCAAAATACTATAGATGGGAATGAATGTTGATACATCATCTCCTGACCAGCTGGATATATTTTTATTTGGACATTAGGGTTGCACACACGACTATTTGCACAACAACCAGTGTGTCACACATGAGTATGTACATTGCAACTCGCGTGTACATTGAACACGGGGGTTTCCTTAAAGCAAGGAGTGTGTCATACACGACTTGCCTATATCAATACTCATGTGTACCTTAATTTGAATTTAAAAAATATAAAACACGATTAGTCGAGAATAGTTGAGCCCCTAAGCATAACTATCTCAACTATCTCAACCATCTCAACCATCAAAACCTCTCGTTTACCTCATGTGTAAATAGAGGGCATGGGATGGGGATAATCAATTATTCTAAGAAGAGAAAAGTTATGCTGGTGGTATTCCTTCAGACACCTTGGAGCCGTAGAACTTAGTGTCCTTGGTTTGCATAGGAGCACTTGTCTCAGACGTTGGGTTGCAATCTCACCATCTCTGTTTATTAAGAAATAAATTTCTTCTTCCAATATTGTGCACTCTTGTATATGTTGATTTCTGAATTATCTCAGAGTTTCATTATGAATATGTTATTTCAGTAACCATATATATATATAAGATATTTGTAGGAAGAAATTGTTCTTTGCAGGTTATTGGAGAAACCCTGGAAGCTGTGGAAGCAACTAGAAGAGGAGAAGAAAAGCTTGGATCAACTGTCATAAACCAGGTTTGCTGAGTTTTATTACTATTCCTATTTCAATTTCTACATGGCTGATTGTCTGCAAGTCTAACTTAGTAAGTTGGTAACCCCAGAGACCCTATGTTATAAGGGTGTGTTTTCTTGAACAATATGCTAGTCATGGTCACCAGGTGATACAAGTATCCTTTAGGTATTAGCTACCCCTAGAGTGATTTACTTTAGCATATGACTATATGACCCGGGGTAATACATATGATCATAGGTTCACAACAATTCTTATGAGTATGATATGATATAGATGATTAGTTAAGTAAACACATATAGACCATGCAAAACTAATTAAGATAAATCAGATGAGCATAAAGATAGAGAGAGAATTCGAATTTCCCATGTATGCCTCCAAGTGAACTCTAATTAATAAGACATCAGTTGAGTCATAGTTGTGATAAACAAGTTTTAGTTAATTAAGGAATCAATTCCTTAACTTATGCAAAGTGGTTGTTGAAGATGACACTTATGGTGAAGCACTAGTTACATTCACTTCTGTTCAACTACAGTCATTTTAGTTCAATTACATTCAGTTACATGCAGTTCCATTAAATTCAGTTCAGTTCAATCAGTTAATACCTTAGTTAGAGGACGTTAGCACCAGTGAATTAATCAAGGGCACATATCTTCAGTGTGGGAGATAATTATAAGGTGGAAAATTAGCATCAAGTCAGTAGGGGTGCAAGGTCAAAGGTGGAACAATGTTGACATTGTTAATAGTGTTATCGGTGCACAAAAGCATGCAACCATTTGCTACCTTCTTTGTATGACTGAATTTGGCTTGTTATTAAAGTGCTATGCACTTGGCAAGACTGGTACAATGTTCCATTTGATCTATATTCTCTTGTTCTCTCTTATCAAGCAATCTTCTATTGTGTTGTAATCATTCTCTATCGATTATCTATAATACTCAAAGATTGTTTGATGATTTTTTTATCCTCCGGATCAGTGGAGGGTTTTCCCAGGGTACATCATGTGTCTTATGGATTGAATGCTTATGTATGAATTGTTTATGAGATATATTTGCATTGTAATTGTGGATTAAAGTTTTAAAGTTCCAGAATATTTCTTTCTCACTCAAACACTAACATCCACCCATGTAAAATTCTTGCTCTAGAAAATAAGTCGATCTAGGATGTCATTACAAAACTCCATCCTTTGGTAATCCGGTCCATAGATGTTAACTAGGTGAAAATCTATCTTCAATTCTTTTGGATAAAAATCAAATTCAATAGCTAACTTAAATAATAATGATCTTCAGGTTTGTTAATAAAGCTCTCTAAATTTTGACAATGGTCCAGAAGAAGATGCTACTCGAATTGGTTTTGTTAGTGTTGTAAGACATCAATTAGTTGATATGTGTTAGTTAAGAAATTTTTCTACTTACTACTAGTGCTCTAGAAAGTCAAACTCAAAATCTAAAAACAATAGTTGAGTGCCTTTCAAATGAGCTTAGCAATGATGCAAAAGGGTCTTCAAAGAGGTATGAGTTATTTGGTTTATATAAACATAGTTTTCTTTATCATCATGTGTTATTTTCATATTACTCCCATGCCAGTTTTACTTCCAATATGAATGCTTTGATGATTTTTAATGGTGATGACTACAAAATTTCCTCCCAGTAGTTATGTGTTCAAAAAGGATGAGATTAAGCATGTTGCTAAGGAAAATAGTTGATCAGTTGGTACTATTCCTTTTCTTAAAACTGAGAAGAATAAACACATTCATATGGAGTTAGTTTTATGAAAATAGTTAGTTCTATTGTCATGCATGGTATCATGAGTGAGGAATTGTTTCAAGGGTAAGCTTTATGATAGTAGCATGATTTCAGATTATGAGTAGTTCATAGGTGTAACCATTTGATATTTCCAATGGTTTTTTTCCTTTTTATTTACATTGAGGAATTTTGATTCCATTTGTTCTACATGAATAATATTTTTTGTGGGATTACACTTTTTGCTATCAAAATTTCACCACAAATTATAATGCAATAAGTTGTCATGAATATTGGGGCGGTAGGTGTGGGGGGGAGGGTTCTACTAGAATCTGATGGAAAAAATACCATGACCTATTCGTGGGAAAGCATAAAGGTATCTAATAATCAAGCAGAACTTGATTCTCTTCTTACAGGCCTAGATTTAGCTTTAAGATCTTCAACTTAAGCAAATTCTAGTCTTATGAGACTCTTTTTTGGTCATTAAGCAGGAGAGGACAAATATGTTCAGTGAGGGATCAATCCTATCAAGAACTTATGAGCGGATCATATGGAGGATAAATAAATCTCAAGATGTCAAGCTCCTTCATGTTAGAAGGCACAATAACGTGGACATGAGCTATCTTGCAAACAAGGATTCTTGGCTAGATTGTGGGGTGCTTATAAAAAATGGAGTCCCTCCCAAGAGAAGGTGTCTCCCTCAGTTGTTATATCATGGGAATATACAATTCAAAAAATTCAATGGCAAATTTAATGTGCTTTGGAATTGAAAACATGGAGTATATCAAGAAGCCTCCATCACATATGAGGAAACATCTAGAGGCTTCTTCATATGGGGGAGACTTGACACTCCCCTGTGCTTCAGAATCCCCCATTTGTGTGACTATCTCTATGGATTTGTGTATCTTTATGGATCCTCTTTAGTTTCTCCTCAGTGCAGGTGGGGTTTATCCTTAGTAAGATATTGGTGACATGTATAGGATTGGTGTGTGTGGGTAGAGGACTGACTTAGGCTTGTCACATGCAAGTTTGGATTTCCATTGATGATTGAGGATCTATGGTAGGTTTTGTTGCATTTTAAATTTTCCTCTTTGGTTGTGAATAATGTGAGGTCTATATTTCTGCTTGTGATTGTGAATATTTTGCGGTTTGGTGGTCTGGTCTCGTTGGGGGTATTTTTTTTCTTTCCTTGGGAGGGCCCTGTTCTATCAATTTTTTATTCATGGACAATACCTCAAGTTGGAATGTTGTAGGATGGGATGTTCAAGGAGACAATCATGATTTTAAATGAATGATGGGACACTTAAATGCAAGGTTGGATGGAATAAAAGGCATCATGGACAATATAAATTTTGTATTAGCTCTTTAGAAGGAAAAACAAGGAATTCTTGAGAACATGGTTCAGGAATAGGGAATGTAGATTCTCAAGTTTCTTAGTGATTGAGAGATGCATTTTAATATAATTTTGGGGTTTTTAAAGGATTCCCACTCTGCTAAGGCTAAGTTATTTAAATATCGTTATATGGAAAATGACATCGATCGGCATTGCAGCGGAAATGTCTAATTCAAAGGATTATGATAAGGAACAATACTTGTAGCATGAAGGATATTGTGGCCATGATTTCCTTTAATATGCATTCTTTTTATGTATTACACTTTGTATCAACATACTATGGAAATTTATAAGGATTTATAGATGCATGTTTTTTGAGAATTTGATTGGTTTAATATTAAGGAGATAGAAGGAGGAGAATTTGTTTGCTATTACAATACAACATTTTGACTATTTTGAACTCTATGTGATGTATCTTTTTGGATGACTCTCCTTAGTGGATTTAATATAAAAATATCTCTACCTATCTCGGTTGTTAAAAAAATTGTCATGAATACTATAAACCTTCTTTGTAGTATATAGTATTGTTAATCCTAAAATTATTTTAGTTGGATCCTCCTATAGATGAAGTTATATATACCTGAAATCATTATATTTGATATGTTAGTGCAATGAACATCTTGACTTTGCTTTAACTTTGACACCGCGTGGACTATGTCGGTAATGGTCATCATTATTATGTACTTATATATTATATCTTAGCATAGTGAAATTACTTCTTAGCAATGTATTAACACAGTTCTCGAGATAGTTTTTGCATGCATTTCAAGGTAGTTTTTCATGCTTCCCAAGGTGGTTTTTGCATAGAGTTCAAGGCAGTTTTGGCATGGATCCCGAGGTGGGATCCATACACAGTCTGTACAGTTTCTCTTTTGTGTAGAATTGTTGTCTCAAATTGTGTGCCAAAGGAGGCCTCATGAAAAAGGTATTCAAGTTTATACTCATTTTTCTCAATTTTTCAAGGGGAACATAGTGGTGCAGTCTGTTTCTACGTCTAACAGACATAATTAAGAAGTGTTTCCAGAACACTCATTTTGTAAGCTTTTGAAGACTAATAAGATCAACCTTCCCATTTGAAGTGGCCTGGAGACGTAGCCTAGGAGGGGTGAACTCCATTATCAAATGTTGTCTTCGTTTTATGGTTTGCATATCTCTTTTAATTGCTTATGTGATTGATTTAAAGCATTATGATTTCATCTTTTAAGTCTATTTATGAGTAATTAACATTTAAATTTCACATGTAAAATTAATGGCTAAAAAATATCCTGAACATTTCCATATCAAAGAGGACCATAGCTTATTCCATCGAGGATCATTTTATCCCTCAAGTATCTTCAAAGAAGACTCAAAAGGAAATGTTGATGCATTATCCGATCTATTTGAAGGAAGTAACATCAATAGAAGAATGACCTCGAGAAACCAACTCAAGAGTGTGAATATTCAAAATCCAGAAACAATACAATAATACTTCATAGCTAGAGTGTCCTAGATCAAAGAAAAATCATGTTAGGATTATTAAGTAATCCTCCCTTGACCACCATAGTCTATTTGTATTTTACTATCTTAAGAGGTCATTACAACTTCACTAGTGCATGTGAGACTCACCTGGGTGCCACCTACCCCTCAATGCGCCTGTCTGTATGAGTTAAGGATCTATAGGGACCAATCCCTATAATTTAGGAACCCACTCTGAGTGACACCAGGAGTCTACGAAATTTGACCCTAGTTAATGTTTAGTTATGCTATGATTCCCATCAGTTAGTTCACTCCTAGTCATCCTAGCGCAAGTTTGCATGATTTAAGGGAGTCAAGTCACATTTTTTCACCTAGGCTATATCAGTTAACTAGTTGTGAACTGATTCAGTGATCTATAGTTGCATTAGTGAGATCTAGTGGTGATTTTTCCACACCAAGTTAGATATGGAGTCAGTCCATGTTGGTAGATTCTAATCCTATCTTAGGCATTCGAAGTATCCTATTTGTAACACCATTGTATTACATATTATTTACTGATTAATGGATGTAATATTATTCTTCCAATTATTGGTCTCATGTGTGTTTAATTTTCCATGAATGATTGATTAGAGTTTACTGTATTACTTCTCTTTGTTCTACAATCTTCTTTCACACTTGATTTCGTTCAGGCTTTAGGATCCAGCTTCACAAAATTAAACATGGTATAGGTTTGACAAGGGAAAGTGCTCCTACTGTAAGAAAGGAAACCGTATAGAGAAATATTGTATGAAGAAGACCATAGATCAGATATCAAAACTCCTTGAGAAGCACAATATAGCCCCCCCTGAAGATGTAAGGAAGGATGAATCTGGAGACAAGAATGAATATCATGATGAGAGATGCCATGCATTGAAGACTGGTTTTTCAAAATCACATGGATTCCTCATTGATTCAAGAACCTCCAATCACATGGTTACATCCAAAGAAACATCATATTCATTACAAATTATAGAGGGTCCAAGTATTCACATGGGAGATGACACTCAAATCCAAGTTGAAGGAAAGGGTTCAATCAAGTTAGAGAATTTATTGTTTAAGATTGTACTCTATGTGCCCTCCTTAGCAACAAATTTGTTGTCTGTATACCAGATGACTCATACCGGCTCACTGAAGCAAGTGGTATTCGGTCCTGACTCAATGGATATCTCAGATATCTCAACTGGGAAGCTTATAACAAAAGATGCTGCAAACCATGCCTACAAGGCATAGGAATTCTCACACTTTCTGCCATACTCAAATATAGTTCCATCTCAGCCTTGATTTGAAAGGGAACATAAATTCATCCCACCTAAACCTTTTGCATATGATAAAGTTTCCATTAATGTTTTAGATTTATAATCTGAAGCAGAGTACCAAGTTGAATTAGTTTATGGAATTGAAGATGAAGGTCAATTAGATCCAGATCCAAATCCAGTCCCTACTCTGAATCCTAGGCCTAAATAGGATCAAAAGGTTATTGAGGCACCTGAGAATATGACTAGAGAGCCATCTGACACAAGGATAACAAGATATCAATTTCAAAAATAGATCCTTACACCATGTCAAGCAAATTAAATTCTTCCAGATATGTACTACAAGTTCCCAGAGAGATGTTACATGACTATAAGGTTTTATCAACAATTCTTCTCAGTAAAGAAAGAATTGGGTCATGTCACTCATCCTCCAGAAAGAACAAACAAAGGCAACATTTCTTCTCCTATCTATCATTGGATTGAAAGAAGGTGGAGAGGTTAACATGCACAGTACCATGAAACTAGTGCACACAAGAACCATCACACTACATTACCGCTCCACTGCAGATACATTTTCAAAGTTTTTACTCAAGAAGATTTTTTTTCTCTTCGTATGAAATATTGATCTTGGTTTTTCCTACTTATTTTGAAGGGAGGGGGTTTCCCATGAGGTTTCCCCCATTTCCTTGGTTTGTTAAGCAATCATTTTTTGCATTAGATTGTATGGGTGACATTTGATCTTAGTTTTTAGGTCCCAAGTTGTTCAAGTTAGGATTAAGGGGGGCTGTTAGGATTATTAATTAATCCTCCCTTGATCACCATAGTATATTTGTATTTTCCTAGCTTAGGAGGTCATTGCCGCTTCACTAGTGCATGGGGGAGTCACCTGGGGTCCACCTACCACTCAATGCACCTGTATGCATGATTTTAGGAGCTCCAGGGACCAATTCCTATAATTTATGAACCCACTATGAGTTCCACCATCAATCTCCAACAGTTGACCCTAGTCAGTGTTCATTTATGTTTAGTTATGATCCAATTCCCATCAGTTATTTCACTCCCAGTCATCCTAGAGCCAGTTTTCATGATTTAAGGGAGGTAGGGTGCATTTTCTCACCTACCTACATCAATTAACTGGCTATGAACTAGTTCAATGATCTAGAGTTGCATTAGTGATATCTAGTGGTGATTTTCCCACACTGCGTTAGCTACGGAGTCCATCCAAGTTGGTAGATTCAAATCCTATCTTAGGAATTCAAATTATCCTATTTGTAACACCATTGTATTACATATTATTTATTGATTAATGGATGTAAGGTTATTCTTCCAATTATTGGTATCATGTTTGTTTAATTTTCCATGAATTATTGATTAGAGTTTATTGTATTCTACAATCTTCTTTCATATTTGATTTCATTCAAGCCCGAGGATCTAAATTCACAAAATTAAACAAATCAAAGGCTATTGGAGACATAGTCGAAGAATAATAAATTATGATGAACACCTTGAATGGTCTCCCAAGGGATAATGATTCCTTCATTAAGGGAATATGTGCAAGAAGGAAGTTGACCAAGTTCAGTACACTATGGGAGGAATGTGTACAAGAAAAAGAAAGAATAATAAACAGAAAGGAGAAGCTAAATGACAATGAAGATCAAGCTATAACAACCCATACAAAGAATGGAAGAAAAAAAAGAAAGGATCAAGGATCACCTCCCAAAATACCTCAAGGATTTAAACGAGGTAAGAAAATTAAAAGGGACTTCTCAACTTTTGAATGTTTTACATGTCACAAGTTAGGGCCCATTGACATAATATGTTCTCTTAGGAAATAACAGTTCAATAAGAAGAACCAAAATTTACATGCCCATGCAGTCAAAGAGAATAAATCAGATGAAGAAAATGCTAGAGAAAGTGAAGACTATAGTGAAGAATATGTCTTAATTTCAACTCTCACAGGATCAATCTCACATGGAAGTGACGCTTGGCTCGTAGATAGTGGTTCCTACAAACAAATGGAAAGTTACAAATACTCTCTCTCAATTCTTACCCATAAATAATATCCACACAAAGTAAGCTTGGAAATGATTATTAATATCCCATCAAAGGAATGGGAGAAGCCTCTTACAAGCTAAAATATGGAAATTCCAAGAAGATGAAAGAAGTGTTATATGTCCCAGGATTAAAGAATAATCTCATTTATATCTCATTTCTAGATAAGAAATGTTTTAGAGTAGCTTTTGTATATGGTGAAGTCCTCATGTGGTCGAAGGGAAAGACAATAGATGATACAGTTGTAATTGGAGTTGAAGAAGGAGGACTCTACAAATTGAAGGAGCACATAGTTTCAACTTTCACAACTAGTACCATTAGTCCATGTGAATTATGGAATATAATACTTGCTCATGTGAACTACAAATAATTTCCAATTGTGATCAAGTTAGCAATAGGTTGACCATAAATCCATATCAATCACGAAGGAGTGTGCATAAGGAAAAAATACCAAGAACCCATTTCCAAGAAACAACAATAAAGCTAAAGGGATCTTAGATATTGTTCACTCATATGTATGTAGTCCGATGTCAGCCACTTATCTAAGAGGGTATGTTTACTATGCTTCCTTTAATGATGAAAATTCCCGCAAAACTTGTATTTACTTCTTGAAGAGTAAATATGAGGTATTTGAAAAGTTCAAAGAGTTCAAGGCTCTTGTTGAGAATTTTTATAGAAAAGAAGATCAATATATTAAGGTCTAATAATGGAGGAGAATTCACTTCAAATGAATTCAAGGAATTATGTAAAGAAGATAGAATTAAGAGGGATCTTATTACACTCTTTAATACCCAACATAATGGAGTGGTAGAAAGGAAGAACATATCTATCATGGAAGCAATCAAAGACACGATCCATGATTAGGATCTACCAATGCACCTATGGGCTGAAGAAGTAAGGACCAGAGTCTATGGGCATAACATAATATCACAAAATGCTCTTGGGAACAATACTTCAGAATAAATGTTTACCGGTGAGAAGCCTAAAGTAAACCATCTAAGGATATTTGGCTTCACTGTATACATACATGTTCCTAAGGAGAAAATATCAAATTAGACCCTTCAGGTAAGAAGGGGATATTTGTGGGTTATATTGATCAATTGAAAGCTTACCGAGTATACATCCTAGGATGTCATCATATTGAAATAAGAAGAAACATTACATTTGATTAAGGATACAACTTTCAACAAATCCAGAAAGAACCTTACAGATGAATATCATGAAGAGGAGTAGGAAGCTCCTAGAATTATAGAGACCAAAAGACTACTGGTCAAAGATGTTGAAAAAGAACACATCCCAAAAGATCATGACAAGGTAGAAACCCAAATACCTATGGATCCACCTGAGAAGATGACCACAACAAAGAGAAGACCATATTGGGCTCGTGATATAATACAATAAACAAAAATATATGGTGCTCCAAAATGAAGCAAGAGACCAAGGTTCTACTCCAACTATGTGGCCTTGATGTGCAACCTTATTGATGGAGAACCCACCTGTTTTGAAGAAGCAAGAAAGAAGAAAGAATGGATGGATTCCATGATAGAAGAATACCAATCTATAGTAAATAATGATGTTTGGGATATGGTGTTTAGACCGAAGTATAAATCGATAGCCTAATCAAAGTGGATTTTCAAGACAAAGCATTCGACAGATGGCAGTACTGAAAAATACAAAGCAAGATTTGTTGCATGATGATTCTATTTGAAGGAAGGAATTGATTATGAAGAGGCTTTCCCCCAGTATAAATATACACTTCAATAAAAAATATCATTTCCTTAACAACTAAGATGAAATGGAAGCTACACCAGATGGATGTAAATACAAATTTTCTAAATAGTGCAATAGAAGAAGAAGTGTACATTGAAAAACCACCAGGTTTTGAAACCCATGATAAGAAGACACATGTATGTAGATTGAAGAAAGAATTATATGTGTTGAATAAAACACCCAGATCTTGGTATGGAAGAATTGATGGATTCCTGATGAGCCAAAGATTTACCAAAAGTAAAGAAGATTCCAACCTTTACTATAAGGTTTTAGATGATGGGATCATGATATTATTGTTGTATTCAAATGGTCTATTTTTTACAGGAGAAGAGAAGATCATCAACAAGTGTAAGAAGAAGCTTGCAACATAATTCAAGATGAAAGACCTTGGTATGATGCATTACTTCCTAGGTGTCGAAGTATGGCAGTTCCCAGATGAGATTTTACTAAACTAAGGAAAACATGCAGTCAATATCCTAAAAATATTTGGGATGACGGATTGCAAGGAAATGAATACTCCTGTGGTGAAAAACTTGAAGCTCCCGAATGATGGATCCTTAGAGAGAGTAGATGTTACATTATACAGATAGATTATTGGGTCACTAATGTATTTGAAAATAACAAGATCAGTTATATGTTTTGTTGTAAACACCTTGAGTTAGTATATGGTGGAGCCCTAGTAACATGTTAAATTTTTTGCAACAAAACATGTGAAGAGGTACCTAAAGGGTAAATTGGATTGTGGCCTCATATATGTAGCCAGAAGTGAGTTCATGTTGTATGGGTATACCGATTCAGATTGGGAAGGAAGTGATGAAGATACAAAGAGCACTTCAAGATGTTGTTTCAGTTTGGGATCATGTGTGATCTGTTGAATTAGTAGAAAGCATACAATTGTTTCTCTCAGTACAACCGAGGCTGGTTATATTGCAACATGTTCATCCTATAGTGAAGTAGTATGGCTTCACAAGTTGTTAGAAATATTGTTTGATTCCAAGATGGATGTGGTTGATATTTACTGTGATAACTAGAGTTGCATCAAGTTGGCAGAGAACCTAATGTTTCATGACAAGTCAAGGCATTTATAAATTAAGTACTGTTACATCTGAGATATGGTGCATAGAGGAGCTGTAAAGCTCCAGTATGTTCCTACATAGGAACAAGTTTCCAATGTGTTGACTAAGCCTCTGTCTCATGTAAAGTTTGAATACTTTCAAGACAAGCTTAGTGTAGTTTGAAATGACCTCCCCTTGAAAGAGGGAGTGATGATGATGATTCAACATTCATTTGCAGATAGTGTTCCAACATGCATTTGAGGATGATGATGGTACAACATTCATTTGCAAACAATGATGATACAACATTAATTTGCGGATAAAGGTCCAACATTAATTTGTGGACGATGATGGTCCAACATTCATTTGCAGACGATGATGATCCAACATTCATTTTTAGATAGCGGTCCAACATTCAGTTGTGGATGATGATGGTCCATCATATATTTGTGGATGATGATGATCCAACATTCATTTGAGTATAGTGGTAAAACATTCATCTATAGACGATGATGGTCCAAGATTCATTTGTGGATGATGATGATCCAATATTAATTTGCAGATAATGGTCCAACATTCATTTGCATATGATGATGGTCCAATATTCATTTGCAGAAGATGATGATCCAACATTCATTTGCAGATGGAGATCCAAAATTCATTTACGGACGATGATGTTCCAACATTTTTCATATTGAGGGTGATCCAACATTCATTTGTGGATGTTGTTCTAGTATTTGTATACTGAGGATATTGCAGGTATTGACATACTAATGAGACTGCAAGTGATGGTGATCTTCGTGATGATGTTCATGTTGATGATGTTTGTGATGATGTTCATGTTGATGTTCCATGATGATGATGATGTACATGATGATGTTCCATGATGATGATGTTCGTGATGATTTTCCACGGTGATGATGTTCATGATGATGTTCCACGATGATGATGTTCCATGATGATGATGTTCCAAAGATGATGTAGTTGTTAAAAATTTCCTATGATATATAAACTCACTAGTGAGTTGTACAATTGTTGCTATTGTAGAATACCTTCCTTGTTAAGAGGGAGTGTTAAAGAAATGCAACTTAAAAATATATTCTATTGTACTTTTAATGCCATTATTATTATTCCTCCTTTCATAGATGTTGTTCCTCCAATCGGGGATGTCATTGATGTACTTGGTCATGTAAAAGTATTGAGGTAAGACCTCCATTGTAATTTGGGTCAACAAAACCCTCAAAAGTATTATTAAAATTTTATTTTGAGTATCCCAAGGAAATTCAGCCTTGGTTGAGAGGAGAATTCGACCTTGTTGGGTTATTAGGATTCTCAACTGATGTGTGTAAATAGGAGAGATTCGTCCCTCATTTCGACACACCCAACACTAAAGCAATTTCGCTAGAGAGAGAGGGAGCGATCCATTTGAGAGAGAGGAAGAAACTAGTCTTATTTCTGGGTTCTTACACTATACTTTGTTGAAGTCTATATTGAGTAAATTTTGCTGGGTTTTCTACCCCACGAGGGTTTCCCAGGAAAACTATTTTGTTCTCTTTGTGTTATTGTGCTTGTCATTATTTCAATGATCCTTTTGTTTTTTTATAACAACTCTTAAAATATAAACAATCCACTCCTTCTATCAACACTTTTCTTATGTGTCTTCCATAGTAGAAAAAAAAGAAAAAGTACTGGCATCTCTAGTCTTGTTCCCGAGGTCTCTCTTTCAAACAATTAGTCTAATATTTGGTACTCGTTGAGAAAACATGTTTAGAGAGATTCCCCTTATACTCCAAGAAAATCCACCTCTTTCCTTAACACTTTGGTGATATTTTTACTACATTTAACATCATTCATAGATTACTAATTCGTTATTGAGAATGGACCTACAATAAGAACATGCCTAACAAAGCTTAAACATAAAGACCCTAAGAAACATTCTTCAAATCCCTCCAAAATTCATTCTTCCTCCAAAATTAATAACTATTATTTAATGATTTTAACTATTATTTTATTATTTTAAGTATTGTTTTATTATTTTCCTTAGGAGGCCCATTTTAGACCCCAAATTTCCTCTAATGATGATTTGATACTTGGTAAAAAATATAGTTTAAATATTCCTTTACTCACCATAAATAGCCATCTCTTTACTCAACCCTTTGGTGATATTTTTCATAGATTGATTAATATGTACAAAGTATTTTATCATCATCAAGAAAAACCTTGCAATATCATCTTTCCCACTAAATCTTTGACAAATGTCCACTCAAGTAGCCTATACTTCAAATCCTACCTTTTCTCATTCTTTCTCACCCAATGTTTTGGGGCATTACTTAATTTTAATTTTGGAAGACACATGCTAAGAGAAGGATTCACTGATATATAGGGTTTCCCTAGCCATTTATCTACTGAAATATACACCCAAATATATCATACCTATAATTATCCCATGCTCATTGATCGAATAATTTAAATCCAAGGATTGAGGTTATTGTTGAGGATTTTTCTCTTTGAAGCACAACCTTTTCCATTTATTTACAAATGGGAGAAGAGATATATTTAGACACATAGGAATTTAAGGCTCTAGTTATTACTCTAAATATTTCCACAAGATACCAACCTCAACATTAGATATTTGTCAAGTGTCTAGAGGCCATGCCTCAACTGGATATTGCATCCTAGGAGATAAGGAGGAAATCCCTTATTATATCAAAGAGAGTTTTGATTGAGAAGTTCAGTAGCCTCTGGCCTAGTACCAATGTTATTCAATTATGGGTAGAAAAATATTGCACACCAAGGATATAAAGCCAAGTTTTCGATTGTTTGCATCAAGAAGAGCCTATTTTGTTTTCCTTTTTTCGAATAAGGAAGCCCATGATTTGATTTTTGGCTCTAGACATTATTTCATGGGATCCAAAGGAAAGTAATTATCACCTTGGTATCTGGATTTTAATCTAGAGGAGGAGGCTACTATAGCCCATCTATGGGCCAAATTGCCTCATTTTCCCCTAATTTTTTGGGATCATAGTTCTCTCACATATATTGTGAATAAGGGGAATTTATTCTCTTGTGCATGAATATGCATGGAATTTGAATTGGACAAGCACCAACTACAATAATTACAAATCAATTTGGAGGGGTGGAGTCACTTGTAAACCCTTGATTATGATCAACTTCTCTTCATATGCAATCATTGTCATATTTATAAGAATTTTGCTAAAAAAAATTGCCCAAAGTCTCAAGTGAAATAAGCCCCTCCTTCTCAAAAGTAACCCAAATTTTGTTAGGTTTAGAGTATGCATAGAAGTTCATAGTGCAAGGAATCACAACACTCAAAGATTTCTCAAGAGGATCACCAAAAACAAGCAAAAACATATTTGAATCATTGGAAAAGTTAGAACAAGATTAGAAGGAAAACAAAGAGAAA
The DNA here is from genome assembly GCA_001517045.1 of Pseudotsuga menziesii. Lineage (NCBI taxonomy): Eukaryota > Viridiplantae > Streptophyta > Pinopsida > Pinales > Pinaceae > Pseudotsuga > Pseudotsuga menziesii. The sequence continues at coordinate 365,357 of LPNX010886832.1, read as the reverse complement.
GAGCAAGAAGAGAACAAATAAGGATGGGTTGAGCTTGAAATTCCGACATGAAGAAAAAAAAATGGTGTTCCAATACAAACCAAAGAGGAAGAATAAGAGGAACCAACACACAATTCAAAGGAACTAGGATTGGAAGAAGAGAAAGTAAGTGAAGATTATCTAGCTAAGCCCTCATTGTAGCTTCATCTCACCTTAGTGCCCCATTCACATGAAAATTTGATGTCTCTTTTCTTAGTTGAATATTTGAAGAAAGGATATCAACCCTCCCCTCCTCTCACATGAGGAAGGAAATCAACATGAGATCAAAGATAAAAATAGACAAAAGCATGAATCTTCTTCTTCTTGGGTACTCAAGCAACTTTGTATTCTCTCCTTTTAACGGGGATGCCTCCTTAAAGACCATAATTATGTATTTTTTCTATGCTTTATGATGCAAGAAATTTGTAAGAATATATCCTAGTACTTAAGAATTTGTAAGAAAATGAACTGGTAAAGGAAAATGGTGGACTCACTCTTCCGATTTCCTTATAGGGAGAAAGACTAATCCTCTGTTAGTGATTTATTTTTTGAAATTCTATAATTTCTAGTCGTTAATTAGACCACGACCTTCTTATATTGATCCAATGCTACCTATTCTTGTAAAAAATAATTAAAAATACTCAATGTTTCAGAAGAAGGAAAACAAATTCTCCACAATAATCCATTGAGAGCATTGAAACCATTTAAATTTATTAGTTCCTAGGTGGAATTTTGGTGAGAGATCAACTCTTCTTCTTGCTACATTTCTATGGCTTGAATGGTCTCTCTCTACCTCTTTCTCTCTCATTCTACTATTTGACTTTTTCTTTTGTGTCCTTGATTTGGACAATCTCATGCACTTTTGGTGTCTCAACTCGCTACCATCCTTCTTATTCAACTTAGGGTTCATTTAGGTGGTCCCTATAACAATAAATCTCTTTATGATCTTATTTCCTTGAGAAAACATTTAACAATAAATTATATTATTTGGTTAAATTGTCGAGTATTGATTTTTGAAAAGGTGGAAGAGTGGCCTTGTGATCAATGTGGATCCAAAAACATTTGTTCAAGAAGTCTTGTACTTGAAAGTTCATGATTTCATTTGTTGTTTACATGGTCTTTGGCCTCTGGAGAAGCCATCATAAACTATATTAGGAGATCATGGAAGAAAAAAATATAAGTTTGAGATATCTCTTTTAGATAAGGGATATACAATATTTGTTTTAAATTCCCTAATGGCATACAAATGGTGTTATAATTATGCTTATCAAATTATGGGAGTGTTCCATTCGGACATACAAATGGTGTTCTAATTATGCTTATCAAATTATGGGAACGTTCCATTCATATAAGACATGAAATCTTATGAGGGATCTAGTTTGTATGATGATCCTTTTCCTCCCATCTAAATTATAGATTGTTTTCCTCTCAAGAATCAATCATTATTTAGGAACAAAATAACCCAAATAAACCAATATAAAAGATGCAAAACCTAGAGCTATATTTTATTAAACCCTATCAGAAAAACATGCATACAGTTCTTAGAAAACATTTTGAAGTCAATACAATAATTATGAAAACTTCCTTTTTAAATGTAGGGTTTGCATGTGTATAGTCATCTATACAAAGTATTTCATCAACCTCAAGATAGGGGAAATGATCCCCAATCTTATTTGAGTAGGAATATATCCATTGACCTCGTAAAATGCCCATTTTAGGCCCGAGAAAAGAAGAAAAAATAAACAAGAGTAAGCTGGTCCTACTTGTCAACCTTGAATCATATTAAAAAGGAATACACCTAAGCAAAGGAACATTAAAGGGTGAATTGTGATGTAGGTGTTTCCCTTGAAATCAAATTTTGTAACCTTACGGAATGGACATATCTTCAAGGGAGGAACCGAAAAAAATAAAAATAAAAACGTAAAACAAAGAAAAATATGGCATAATGAAAATTACTTCTCACTTCCAAAATCACGTGTAATAAGGAGTATGACTTAACAACATGTCAATAATTAAATTATTTAGAAATATATGATCACCATAAAATTATTATTATTAATATGATTATGAAAATTGAAGCAAACGATTTGATAAAAATAGATGTCAAGAAAATCCTTCCATGTCATTTAAAAAAATGAGATTTGTGACTCCATTAATAATGATGTAAGATGGGGTATTGTTGAGGAAAGATTGTAAAAAAAAAACACACACACGTATATAACTTTCAAGAGAAGATATTGTCGTAGGCTAATAAAAGCAATGCTTAAAGAAGATATTGTGTTGGCTAATAAAAGCAATGCTTAAACTATGTTGGCTTTGATAAAAAAAATTAAATAAACCATTCAAATTGTTAGTTAGCAATGAGAGTAGTCTCTTGGACTATATCATGACTAATCAATATGACTAACCAATAAAACCAAGGGAAAATATTAAAATAAAAAGTTACATTTAAGAATGCCTATATCTTAGATTGAAGAAATCAAACCTCAAAACCAAATCTACGGAGGAATACAAAAAGTAATTGTTGAGCTATGGTTAAAAATCCACTCTAAAGATGTATAAAGCAAATGAGTGCTTTCAATTTGGTGGAGATATCCTCTCTTTGACATAACCAAAGGTTTGGGATGGGAAATTCCATTTTAGGTAATTATCTTTTTCTTAAGTCCTTAGCCTTAATGTTTAAAGCCCTCTCTCTTTCAATTAAAAACCGAAGGGTGTGGTGATGTGGCGTCCTGGAAGGATTTTCACTTGGAATAATAATACATGGTTAAATAGTTACATAAGTTTATAACAAGTGATGATCTCCCGTCCAAAAATATACGTTGGAATTTGTTGTTGAGCCTTCTACCCCACAAACAGTTAGAATTACATTTTATATGGCTTAGTGGCTTAGTGTTGTTGAATATATGTTTTCATTAATGTTAAAGGATAAAAAATTAAATGGATTAGAAGTCAATTCAAATATGTTAAGGATTAAAGATCAAAAGTTAAAGATGTTAGAGGATCAAAGATTAGATGGATCGGAAGTCAAAAGAATCAGATGAAATTTTTAAAAGATTTCTTTTCACAATCGGATTCAAGAATTACATATGAGAGAAGTCACATGACAACAATAATGCCACCATGACATTGGTCACAAATGCACACATAATAATAGATATAGAAGAGCATTGAAAATGGCACAGATGCGCAAACACTATTTGTGTGACTTATGAATAAAGAGAAACAAAATTATGTGCAAAAGTCCCACAAAGAATATGGTAAGTGGTACAAAGATTTGTAAAGTAACATAACTAATAAACCAACGTGTGCAAGATTCCCACAATGATGTTGGCATATGTGCGACATAAACTACACAAAGATGATTTGTGAATAGTGGCATGCTGATGCATATCCTAAGTTGTTGAAGACGCAATCCAATGGAGAGTAACCCAAAGTTAAGGGACTTGACCAAGTGGACACATCTCTTGAATCAAGAAGATTATAAATAAGCAAGAGATGAATGATGTGAAGTAAGCTTGTAAGAAATGAAGATCTGAGATAAATGTTTGACAAGATTTGGAATTTCTTTGGGGTATCAATGGCTCGTTGATCACATAGAGTATCTTTATGTAGCGGAGTTGTAGTGCGCAATATAGTTAGTGATGAACAATGAGTAAGTGCACTATAAGAAAGGATACTCGTAGTTTAGATGTGTGAAGTTATTGCTCAGTAAAGACACACAATGCAGATCAGCTGAGAAGATGCAGATAACAGTTATTTTTGCACATCATTTGTTGTGTCTAGTCAAATTTTATTCCCTTATTTTGCAAAGAAATGATTGGGTGTGCAACCTTGCAGAATCCTTCAATGAACCTTCTATAATAAACAACAAGACCCATAAAATATCTCACATTTGTCATATTCCTTGGAGTTTTCCAATTCATAATGACTTCAATCTTTTATGGATCTATTGATATTCCTTCCTATGAATTAATGTAACCGAAATAATAAATTTTGTGTTTATAGAAACCAAATTTGCTTAACTTTGCATACAACTTATGCCCCCTTAGCAATTGCAAAGCCATTCTCAAATGTTCTTCATGCTCCTATTCATTCTTAGAGTAAATAATAATGTCATCTAGGAAAACAAGAGCAAACTCGTCCAAATACCTACTAAAAACACTATTCACGAGACACATGAATGCAACTGGTGTATTGGTGAGATCAAATGACACCACCGCAAATTCTTAGTCTGTACCTTGTTCTAAAATATATCTTGTGAATGTCTTCTTCCTTGATTCTCACCTGATTGTAACTAAAACTAAAGTCAATCTTTGAAAATGCGTTTCCTCCCGTCATTTGAGAAAAAATATCATCAATTCAAGGCAAAGAGTACTTATTTTTCACTACCATTTTATTCAGCTTCCTATAATCAATACATAACCTAAGTTTTCCATATTTATTTTTCACAAATAGAATGGGTTCTCCCCATGGAGACACACTTAGTCAAATGTACTTATTTTCCAACAATTTTTGCAATTGCATTTTCAACTCTAATAATTCTGGTGTGCTCATCCTATAAGGTGTCGTAGGAACTGGTGCAACTCATGGCACAAGATTAATTATAAAATCAATGTTCCTCTGTAACACCCCGGTTTTGATCCTATGGTATTAAAATTGTACATGATGTATATATTGTATTTGAATCATGGCAAGGAGATCAAGGCCAAGGCCCTGCCATTGATGGTGTTTTGTGTGTCAGCGATCAAGGTTGATGCCGATGGTTATAGTGCTGGTCAAGCACAATATACTTTGAATATATCATGTAAATACATAATTTAATAAAATACCACAACTAGCTATTCACTACAACGTAAGAGATGGGGGCATGATTCCATGAGGAATAGGGAGGGGGATTTGTCAAATCCCTTGAGCCAATAGGGTGAGACCAGATGTCGTGGGGAGAACCCTCAAGCTCCCAACTACCTTTTCTTTGTCCTTTGTCCTCAATCATTCAATCCTTCTAGAAGGTGGTTGAGGCAGTTGATGCCTTGGGAAGAGCAAGGCATGGTAGTCAGATTTCGTGTCTGAGCAACCCTGCATCCTGTAGTCTGAGAAAACCTGCAACCCACAGTCTGGGGAAGCCGTGTTCTTGCTTCCGAAGCAAGTAAACATGGGGATGCGTTCCCATCCCCCATTTTTGGAGTCTCCCTACATGTTTTGGTCATTCCCGATCACATTCAACTCATCATTCACATTGGTTATTCACTCTCCAGAGTTGCGCGAGGGGGGGATTGTTGTTAAGTGTGATTCATTGTTCATGGTGCGCAGACGTGTTCTGTAGTGTTTTCTCTATGTTACAAAGTGGTATGAGACCTTGGTATTTGTGTACCAGTGAACCTTGTTGTTGTTGAGTTTCCCTGTGGTTGTTGTTATGTGTGCCCTAGTTTGGGTCTGAACTGTATGCAAGACTTAGGAGTGGAAGGGACTTCGAATGGGCTTGATAAACCTAGTGAAGGGAGGAACCTCACAAAAAGACAACTAGAGTGGCTGGTGAATCTTCTCTGTACATATTGAAGAGAACTCAAAGGGAAGGTATAACTGGAGGGACTGTGGAGCAGAGAAGGGTATACTTTGTTGTGTTGGGTGTGTAGGTATTGTGGATGCCAGGCCAAATATATCTCATGGAGGTGTCCCTAGCTCTTGAATGAGCCACTAGCTTAGACATTCTTCCTTTCCACTGCCTTAGTAGCCTGATAAACCCAAAGGTAGATTGGCTTGGATGACAACCTGATAAACCCAATTGGATATTGGATTGGTTGGGCAGCCTGATAAACCCAATCGTATATTGGCTTGGATGAGCAACCTGATAAACCCAACGATGTGTTGGCTTGGATGTGTCTTGTGGTGCATTTTGGACATGCATAATCCTTGGATGAACAACCTGATAAACCCAACTATTAGATGGCTTGGCTGAGAATCCTAGTAAACCCAGTAGTGAGATGGCTTGGCTGAGTGGCATGATAAAACCATCTGTTAGTTGGATTGGCTGGTACTTAATGTGTATGTTGGCTTGACTGTGTGCAGTCTGATAAACCCACTATCTATTGGCTTGGTTGAGTAGCTTGATAAACCCAACAATGTATTGGCATGTTTCATGCAGCCTGATAAACCCAATTTGGTATTGTCTTGGATGGACAGTCTGATAAACCCAACGGTAGGTTGGCTTGACTTTGTTTGACGTGTCCTAGCTATGTGTGATCTTGCTGTTCCCTAGTTCCTTGTAGAATTCATGCCCAGCTCGAGGGTGACCATTATGTTGAGAGATTAATGAACACAACTGGCCTATGGTTGGGTGGAACATTGCAACGACATAGCTAGTTGCAGGACAGCTCCAACTTCAAGCTAAGTATTCTCTATTATGTTATTCTACAATGCATTTGCTTATGAATGAACTGATTATGTTGAATGTTTATTAATGAATTACGTAGAGTTATTGTTGTTATATGTCCCTGCATTTGTATCTGCATGTGTTTTTGGTTTCCAATGCATTGTGCTTAAGTTCATGGAAGATAGAGGCCTGATTACAGGGTCAGAAGGAATCTAACTTAAGTGTTTCTGCACCGTGGAATCCACCTGCAGAAGGCCGGAAGCAGAAAGAAAAGTTGAGAACAGAGAAAAATGTGGGGTTTTCGCAACCCAAAATCTGCTTACAGAAGGAGAAAGGAGGGAAGCGAAAAAGAGAAGTGGAAACATGGCAGAATGTTGGTTTTCTGCACCCCACGATCTGGTTGTGGAAGGCAAAAAGCGGAAGCGAAAATAGAGCTGAAAATTCTACGGTAAAGTCTAGATTTCTGCACCCCGGAGTCCACCTGCAGAAGGCGGAAGGTGGGAGGCGAAAATCAGGAAACATAGAGAGAAATAAGACCAAGTGTTGGTTTTCCGTGATCTGAAGTTCACCCGCGGAATGCAGAAGGTGGAAAACAGAAGCAGAAAGTGAATAAGTCAAGGTATTTATTTGTTGGTTTTCCGATTCCCGAGTTCCGTAGCAGAAGGTGGAAAGGAGGAATGCAGAAGGAGAAATGTGGCTGAATGATTCCATCGAATGCTGAGTTTCTGATTCTCAAGTTTCGTAGTGGAAGGCATAAGGAGAAATGTGGCTGAATGATTCCGTCGATTTACTGAGTTTCCAATTCCCGAGTTTCACAGCGGAAGGCGGAAAGGCGAAATGCAGAAGGCAGAAAGTGGTTGAATGAATTTGTCGCACAATATGTTTCCAGTCCCCAGATTCTGCAGCAGAAGGAAAAAAGGGGAATGTGGAAGGTGGAGTGCAAAAATGTCGGGTTCAATGTGGAAACGACCTTTTCGGATACAGAGTGGATCTGATGATGGTGGAACAACTGTTGCAGTGTTTTTTAAGCCTGAGAATGAATGTTAAAGTATGTTATAGGACATGTGACTGTGTTCAAGAGAAAGAAATAATAAGTTTTAAATTATTCTACATATCAGTCAAGTGTATGGTCACTAGGTTCATGGACATCAAGGTATCAGAGAAAGCGGTTGAAGTGTGTGTCCCTCCCTTAATAAGCTGATCAGAGGGGTGGGTATGCTACAATGTAGTATCATAGCTATTGGTTACAACATTGGGCCTGGATGGGTCAAGTGAATAACTTTCAGAGCATTTGGTTACAACATTGGGCCTGGATGGGCTAAGTGAATAGCTTTAAGAGATATTGGTTACAACATTGGGCCTAAATGGGCCAAGTGAACAGTTGGTAAGTGGTTTTAAAAAAATTATGAGATTATCATGCAACTAACAAATGGTTTTTATTGACAGATTTTGCAGAGTCATGGTACAGATTGGAAAAGTTGGGTTTTGGCTTGTCCATGAGAACCTACGTATGAAAGATGCACATGATCCCTATGAGTATGAGGCAGATGCTATGGGGGAAAACATTCGAGTTGGAAATGCTGAAACATAGTCAAACTAAAGAATATTTCAAGATACTCTGCCAAATATTGTAGCCACCATGAGAATCCTAAGGGTGGAACTGCAATTTTTCTGAGAAGACAATGAAAGAATGATTAAGGCTAATGAAGAGAAGAATCAGTTGAATGCAGCCATGCTGCAGAGTTTGACAAACATCCAAAGGAAACTTAACTCTGGGCATCGAGCAGCAAATCCAGAAAGAAGTAGGAGCAGTGCTAGAAGAAGAAAAATGTCTTCTAGTGGATCATCTGACTCTTAAGGATACACTCGGGGTTCAATCTCTTCATATCACTAGAATACGAGGAAGAGGCATTACATGAGCAGTTCACATGATGAATTCAAGAAGGCAAGGCCTCTTACCTTTAAGGGTGAGGTAAATACCAGTCAAGAAGCTGAAGCTTGGCTTCTTTAGATGAAAAATTATTTCCAAGTCCAAGACTACTCGGGAAATATGAAGGCAAGGGTAGCCATCTTCAATTTGAATGGAAGAGCATATATATGGTGGGAACACCTCAGGAAGGTGAAGAAGATTAATGACATAAAGGTTGTGTGGAAGCAGTTCAAGAAGTATTTCATGCAGAAGTACCTCTCTAATAGGTACTATGATGACAATATTAAAGAGTTCCATGAGTTGAAATTGGGACCGCTGACCATGGAAGAATATGCAAACAAATTCTTGGAGTTGTTGAGGTATGTTAGATATATCAGAGATGATAAAGTGAAAATTCAACGTTTTCTGAGTGGGATACCTCAATCTTACAAAGACGGAATTGAGTTTGATGAACCTAGAACTCTAGAAGAGGATATAAGAAAGGCCAAGTATTGTTGTGATCAAAACAAAAGCAAGCATGATATCCGTAAGGCATGGAAGGAAAAAACGAAGGAAAAGTTTGACCAAAGGAAGAAAGGTTTCAAACCTTCTCACTTCCAAAATTAGCAAAGGCAACCATCACAAGCTATGACTAAGCCATCCAGAGTGATGGAATATAGGCCAAGAGATCCAAAAGTGATCAGAGAACCACTCCAATGTTGGAGATGCGGAGAAAATCACATGCACAGGAACTGCTCGCTTGAGAATGGGTATGCACGAAAAGCTCACAACATTCAAGAAGTAGAAACGGTGAGTCAAGTAGCAAGTACCATCCCTAGAATTTATGTAGTGCTAGAGGACCATCAGGCTTATTATCAGTCAACTGTGGTTGAATTTTAAGGTAAGACTGCTGAGCAATCTATTTCTATTTTGATTGACCCTGGATCTACTCATAGTTATATCACTCCTAGAATAGTTAAGATTGGTGCTTTTAATAAATTAAAGCATAACATATCATGGTTAGTTCAACTAGCCACTGGAACCAAGATAAAAGTTAGTGAAGTGGTAGAGAAATTTCCATTAGTCATGGATGGGTTATTCACTTATGCAGATTTGAATGTTCTGCCATTTGGTTCCTATGACATTCTTAATGGAATGGAGTGGTTAGAAATGCATAGAGTTAAGCTTAACTATTACAATAAGAATTTTGAATGCATGGATGAAGAAGGAAACCTAAGGGTTGTAAGAGGCATTCCAAAAGTGATTTTTGTTAGGCAAATTTCAGCAATGCAGCTGAAGAAGTTATGTAGGAAATCTTGTACATTGTGTGCAACCCATGTTTTGGATGCAATAGAGAATGAAACTCCTGGGTTCGAGGAATTTCTTGTATTGCAAGAATTCAAGGAGGTTTTTCCTGATGAAATTCTAGGGCTTCCTCCAAAAAGAGACATTGATTTTACAATTGACCTTGTGCCTGGAGCACCACCAGTGTCTAAGACACCTTACAGAGTGAGCACACAAGAAGTGTTAGAACTTACAATGCAGTCGCAAGAGTTATTGGAAAAGAATTATATTAGGCCAAGTGTGTCCCTGTGGGGAGCACTAGTTCTGTTTGTGAAAAAGAAATATGGTACGCTCAGGTTATGTATTGATTACATACATTTGAACAAAGTCACTGTGAAGAATAAATATCCTTTACCTCAAATTGATGACCATTTTTATCAAATGAGAGGAGCAAAGGTATTTTCCAAGATTGACTTGAGGTATGGTTACCATCAGGTAAGAATCAAGGATGAAGATATTCATAAGACAACCTTATGAACAAGGTATGGGCACTATGAGTTTGTAGTGATACCATTTGGTCTCACAAATGCACCAACTACATTTATGTGCCTCATAAATAGTGTTTTCAGCAAGTATCTGGACAAGTTTGTTCTTGTTTTCCTTGATGACATTATTCTTTATTCTAAGAATGAAGAAGAGCATGAAGAACATTTGAGACTGACATTGAAATTGCTAAGGGAGCATCAGCTGTATGCAAAGTTGAGAAAATGTGACTTTTACAAAGATAGAATTCATTATTTAGGTCACATTATTTAAGAAGAAGGGATATCTGTGGACCCTAAAAAGATTGAGGCCATCATGAATTGGCCAACTCCAAGAAATGTGACAGATGTGAGATCTTTTATGGGACTTGCAGGATACTACAGGAGATTCATTGAAGGATTCTACAAGGTTTCACATTCAATCATTTCTTTGCAAAAGAAGGGGATAAAGTTTGAATGGACATCAATATGTGAAGGAAGCTTCCAGTAGTTGAAGAATCTCCTTTTAAGTGCACCAATTCTGAAAATTACAGACCCAGAAAAAGACTTTGTGGTGTGCAATAATGCATGCAATCAAGGAATTGGAGGAGTTTTTATGAATGAAAACCATGTGGTATGCTATGAGTTAATAAAGTTGAAGGAGAATGAGAAGAACTATGCTACTCATGGTCTAGAACTTGCAGCCATACTACATGTTCTCAAGATGTGGAGGCATTACTTAATGGGAAAAAAATTTGAGTTAAGGACAGATCATTGTGGTCTAAAATACTTGTTTGATCAACCAAATCTAAATGCTAGGCAAGCTAGATGGCTGGAGTTTTCGTGTGAGTTCAATTTTGAAATTAAGCACATAAAAGGAAAAGAAAATAAATTTGTTGGTGCACTCAACATGAAGGTGCATGAAATAGATGCGGCATCTCTTAGTATTTTGCAATCAGATTTGAGACATCAGATTGTTAATCATACTGTTGAAGATGAATTGTATGTGCAAATAAAGTACAAGTTGCAGGAGCAAAATCCTGAAAAGAAGTATGAAGGATATAAATTGGAAGAAGATGAACTTCTTACCTATAAGAACAAAATTTATATTCCAAATGTAGCAGACTTAAGGAGAAATGTTATGGATGAAATCCATTAAGCTCCATATTCTAGTCATCAAGGATATCAGAAGACAATTTCTACAACCAGAAAGCAATATTTTTGGCTAGGAATGAAAAAGGACATTGCTGAGTATATTGATAAATGCATGAAATGTTAGCAGGTGAAGGTTGAGAATCAACACCCAACAAGTTTATTGCATCCTTTTCCAGTCCCAAAATGGAAATGGGAAGTTATTTCCATGGATTTTATTACAGGATTGTCGATGACTAGGAGGCAACATGATTCCATCATGGTTGTGGTGGACAAGTTAACAAAGGTATCACATTTTATACCGGTCAAGTCCACGTACAAGGCTGATTCCATTGCAAAAATTTTCATGAAGGAAATTTCCAGATTGCATGGATTTCCTAAGGCAATAATTTATGATAGGGATGCCAAGTTTACTTCCAATTTTTGGAGAAGTCTATTTGTATATTTGGGTACAAATATGAACTTCAGCACTTCCTACCATCCTCATACTGATGGTCAGAAAGAGAGAGTAAATCAGGTGCTTGAAGACATGCTTCACATGTATGTGATGGACAAACCATCCAAGTGGGAGGATTACTTACACTTGGTAGAATTTTCGTATAAAAATGGACAACAAGCATCATTGGGAATGAGTACATATGAATCCTTGTATGAAAGAAGGTGTAGGACACCAGTGGCTTGGGATAATCCAATAAACATGATTATTCTTGGTCCAAAATTGCTCAAGGAAATGGAGCAAGAGGTGGCAAAGATCAGGAGAAACCTAAAAGCAACCCAATATAGAAAGAAAAGCTATGCATACAAGCATAGAGTGCATAATGAGTTCAGTGTTGGGGATCATGTTTACCTTAGAGTGAGGCCAAGGAAGATTTCCTTGAAGCTTGGAATTTTTTCCAAGCTGTCACCTAGATATTGTGGGCCTTTTGAAGTTCTTGAAAGAATAGGGCTAGTTGCATATAGACTTGCATTTCTTACTAGCACTAGAGCTCATAATTTTTTTCATGTTTCTTTTCTTAATAAATATGTACATGATCGTAACCATTGTTAGTGATTGAGCAAACTATGAAGAAACTTGAACTTTAAAAATTTAATCCATAATAACAGTGCATATAAATCTCATCAATAATCCAAAGACATAAATCAAACCATAGAACAAGGAATATACCCTGGGAAAACCCTCTACTAATTCAGAGGATAAAAAACCCAACAAACGATTTTAGACTATGATTGATAAGTAACAGAGAATTATTACAACACAATAGCATATTTCTTTCACTGAGATCACCAGAGAGTAGAGATCGAATGGAACACTATATCTAACTTGCCAAGTGCATAACACTTTAATAACAAGTCAAATTATGTTTTAAAACAAAAGTAGAATGGTTGCATGTATCAGCAACTTGTTAACACTTTGAACACTGAACCATCTTCAATCATGTGCCCCCATGATCTGGTGCCAAGATGGAACTCCATAATTATTTCCCACAAGAAGATATGTGCCTTCCATTAATTAACTAACTCTAACTGAGTTGTTAACTGAGCTGAACAGAATGGTACTACATGCAACTGAATGTAACTGAGTTGAACTGAATGTAACTGAACAAAACTGAATGTAACTGAACAGAACTGAATGTAACTGAACATAACTAAATGAAACTAAACATAACTGAATGTAACTGAACATAACTAGTGCATCTCCATCAATGTTTATTTCCAATAACAATTTTCATAAATTAAGGAGTTGAACCCTTAATTAACTGAACTTGTTTACCATAACTGCAATTCAGATTCTCTCTCTATCTCCGTGCTTAAAATATCTCTGCATGGTCCATGTGTGTTTTCATTAATTAATCATATCATACTCATAAGATCGTTTCCGAACCTATGATCATATCTATTGCCCCAGGTCATATAGTCATATGCTAAAGTAAATCTCTCTAGGGGTAGCTAATCCCTAAAGGAGACTTGTAGCACCTGTTGACCATGACTAGCCATACATCACATAATATATCTACTTTACATAGTAAAGTACACCACCTCACAACATGAGGATATTCGTAGGACTACACAAGCCTACTGTCCACCTCAATCATATGAGGATATTCATAGGACTACACAAGCCTAATGTCTTGATATTACTCACAAGACTTTAAAACATCACCACCTCAACCATATGAGGATATTCATAGGACTACACAAGCCTACTGTCTTGATATTACAAGACTGGAGAATGACTCCCGATGCTGTAATCTCAACAACCATGTGATAAATTGGGATGTGATTCAGGTGGAACCCGAGAGACAGTTCCAAACCGAGCCGGTCCGCATCCTCGATAGGAAGGTCACAGTGCTCTGGGATCGATCCATTGGATAGGTAAATATGCAGTGGAAGAACTACAGTCCTGATGAGGCTACGTGGGAGATGGAGGATGCCATGCAATTGGCACATCCATTTTTGTTCAATTTTGTAAAGAACTGAGGACAATGCTAATGAAGGGGGAGTGGAATGTAACACCCCAGTTTTGTCCCCATGGTATTAAAATTGTACATGATGTATATATTGTATTTGAATAATGGAAAGGAGCTGAAGGCCAAGGCCCTTCCATTGGTTTGGTGTTTTGGTTGTCGGCGATAAAGGTTGATGCTGATGGTTATAGTGTTGGTCAGGCACAATATATTTTGAAGATATCATGTAAATACACAATTTAATAAAATACCACAACTAGCTATGCACTGCAACGTAAGAGAAGGGGGCATGATTCCACAAGGAATAGGGAGGGGGATTTGCCAAATACCTTGAGTTAATAGGGTGAGACCAGATATCGTGGGGAGACCCTCAAGTTCCCAACTACCTTTTTTTTGTCCTCTGTCCTCAATCATTCAATCCTTCCAGAAGGTGGTTGGGGTAGTTAATGCCTTGGGTAGAGCAAGGCATGTCAGTTAGATTTTGTGTGTTAGCAAGCCTGCAACATGCAGTCTGAGCAAACCTGCAACCCGTAGTTTGGGGAAGCTATGTTATTTCTTTTAAATCAAGTAAACATGGGGATGCGTGCTCATCCCATCATTTTTGGAGTTTCCTTGCATGTTTTGGTCATTCCGAACCGCATTTGACTCATCATTCACGTCGGTTCACAACAAGATTTGAACCAAAAATCCGACGATAGAATCCGACAACATCCGACATCAAGTATGGATGTGTCGGATGGAAATTATGAAAAGTACTGAACCTTCCGATTTCATTTAGTAGTCATCGGATCTATGATGTCCTTACTGTAGGTTTTTCGATGACAAATTGCAACACTATATCGTCGGTTATGCGACGAGAAGGTGTTGAATTTGCGACGGGCAGGTGTCGAATTTGCGATGGGAAGGTGTCGCATTTGCGACAATGCGTGGAGGATGAGACGTCGGATATCCGAAGACAGTGTGCCAAATTTTTGACAACATTATAAGGATGGGTCGTCAGATATTCGACATCCTTAGGCTATTTTTTCATATAATTTAAAGACATATTGCAAATAATTTAAACCCATATTTCCAATGGTAACTAGGTTCATATTGTCGGATATTCGACGACTGTCGAATTAGAAATATAAAAAATTTTAAACATTCTGACATGTTTTCTATAGGAGTGATAGACTATTTGTGGAAATTCTTTATTCCTCAACGGACGGTTTGAGGAATTGTTTTATCCTTCAATGGGCAGTTGTTGGAAATTTTTTTTCTTTGATAGACAGCTTGCGGGATTTTTTTAATTCTTCGACAAACCTACATTTGAGAAAATTGTGATGCATGGAACTTGATTTTTTAAGATTGTCGATAGTATCCATTCACGAAGTTTGTGACAAAATGTCAAATAGAAATAATCTTGATCCAAACGAACAAAATCGACAATTTCTTGCTAAACTATGGGATGCAACGAAATGAAGGGGTGATGGAAAATGTTATTGTCCATGTACTCAATGTAGGGGATTTAAGAGGAGAATAATATTGATCTCAATAGCCACAAAAAATTGCAGGGAACATGGACACACTGAGGGGGGGAATGAGTATCGTTCATTTGTAGGTTTAACATTATAAAGTTATTTATGTTTTTTGCTTTGGTAAATGTATGTATTATTTTAATATTTCCTATACTAAATTATATCTATTGATGTTTTCATGTATTTATAAAGGAAAGAAACCCTACGACATATCATTCAGAGGAAGTGCTTTCAGAACAAGTTTCGGATCAGGATCATGGAGCGTCTATGTTTAATGGAGAATAAGTGAATGATCATATTGAGCAAGATGATCATACTGATAACGTAGTTGAGGATGATGGTACACATACATTGATCCATGATTCATTTAATGTTAGAATGGATGATGACGATGACAATGATAATGAAAATGATGATGACTTTGATGATGTCCATGATATACCTCTTCTCGATAAGGCATATGAACCCCTTTATGAAGGCTCAAAAACAAATCTTCTCTTTGTTGTATTGTTGATAATGAACTTGAAGGTTATGAATAGTCTTTCAAACATATCAATCACACAAATGCTAAGGTATGTAAAATAATCCATCACATATATATGATCGTGATAAAGTTAATATTATTTATTTATTACATTAATTTTATATATATATATATATATATATATATATATATTGTTGTAGCTTGATAGCTGAATTTTTGTTACCGCCATCAAATATTTTACCTCACACATATCGATATTTATTTTCCATCATGAAAGAGATTGGGATGCATTATGAAGCAATTCATGCATGCCTCGATGACCATGTTATATATTATAATCAGCATGAATTTGCAACAGAATGTCTAGAATGTCATATAAGTAGATATCGAACATATCAAGTAACAAAAAAGGTGCCTCAGAAGGTTCCTTGTTATATTCCCATCATTCCACGTTTGCAACGACTGTTCAGGTGCAAAAACATAGAGCAATTTATGGATTACCATGCCAGGAACAGAAGTCAAGATGATGTTATTCGAATGGCTGTAGATGGTTCTGCTTTTAGAGATATGGAGGAAAAGACGCCTCACTTTAAAGAAGAACCACATAATCTTAGGATTTCTTTGGCAGCAGATGTTGTTAATCCATTTTCATATATGAAATCCATTTACACGGTGTGGCCTATTTTTGATATCAACAATCAAATTCCTCCATGGTTGTCAATAAAGAGGGAGCACATAATGTTGTCGATGATTATTCCAGGTATTTTGTGTCTACAACTATTTTATTTCTAATGTAGTTGTGGCATCTCATTTGTCGTATTATGTTTCCTAATTTCATTTGTATATTTTTGTATTTTACTCTTGTGCATGGTTTATATATCTTAATGGTTCTCATAATGATATATTTTATATGTACTTCAAATAAATCGGGTAAGTTCCTAGTCAAAGATATGAATGTATATATCAAACCTCTTATAGATGAGATACTGAAGTTATGGAATGACATCACTATGTATGACGTATCTATACCAATACAAAAAAGGCAATTTCAATTCCATACAATGGTTGTATGGACAATACATGATGCCCCTGGGTTAACCCAATTTTGTGGTTTGTAATTTTAAGTTCCACTTTAGTTGCATTTAATTATATGAAGTATTTAATATAGTTAATATATAATTATAATTGACATATATATTCCATATCTATATATTGTAGGTCTTCAGACAAAGAGTAAATTTGCATGTCTAGTTTGTGGTCCTAAGATAAAATCCCGTCGCTCAAAAAGCTTAAGAAAGGAGGTGTTTGATGAGTATAGGAATTTCCTCTCTAAGAATCACTGGTATAGAACAACCAAAAAAATAATTTTCAATGGGAAGTAGAATACTGCATTAAAACCATGGAGAAAGACACCTCACCTTTGGAAGATGCAACACAATAGAAATAGTCAAGCTAGTACGTATGGATCATCGTATATGAATTGTTATGTATTTTAATTTTTATTGTGAGTTGTTTACTGTAGTGGCCATATTTTATTTATGATGTAATTTATTTATATGCAAATATTCATGATGTCCATCGTGATCATGAAGGCATTAATGGGCTTCCACGAGGAATGAAAAGTTATCCTATACAATTCAACAGGTTGCCCTACTATGAGCACCTACAAATTGCTCATTTGTTTGATACAATGCATATTGGAAAGAATATGACTGAAACATTACGGCGACTACTGGAGCTAAGGAGGGAGAAAGATAAAATTGTGAAAGCTTGCAAAGAAATTCAAGAAGGAAACCATGCAATGAAAGATGTCATCCAATTTCATAGCAGCAGAGACCAAGTTAATATAAACTCAATTCCATGGATGTTTACGGAGCAGCAAAGCAATGTTGTCAAAGAAGTATTGCGGAAAATTAAATTTCCCACTGGATTTTGTGCGAAATTGAAGAATATCATAACAAAAACGATGATTTTGCGGGGGTCAAAACACATGATTGGCACGTCTTCATCAAGGTAATTATTATTGTTATGTCCATATAATTTTTTTTTTTCATTATATTGCATATATTTTTTTTTCTTGTTTGTATACTCTTTGTTTAATAAATGGCGTGGTTTGTATATTGATACAATATGTTCTACCTCTCTCTCTCTCTGGGACAACTTTGACAACAATGTCAAACAAGTTATATATAATCTTGGTAAATACATGAGGTAAATAGCGATTATTTGCATGTGCTTAGTGTTCTTTAATTCTCCATATAATTTATATTTGTTTTTTGTGCACTATTTTCATGATATGTAATTTAATGTTCTTTTTGTTAAATATAATTATTGGTTTGCGTCACTTGTAGATGGTTGACATTTAGAGAAATCCATAAATAAGATATAAAGTATTGGAGGAGATAAATTCCTCATCTCATGTGTGAAATGCAGAGGCATCTACCTTCAGCATTTTTCAATGCACATGAACACTATCTCATACAACAAGTTGAGGAGATTGAGTTGTGTGGACCTATGCACTCAAGGTCCACGTGGATGGTTGAGAGGCACTTGAAATTTATGAAGGGTTTAGTTAGACAAAGAGCACATGTTGAGGGTTCTATGATGGAAGGATATACGGTATACCAAAACATGTTGTATGTTAGTGAATATCTTCCTATTTTAGCGTTAAAGATCAATTTACATCACATTTGTGATCCGTACTCCAATAACAAATTTGAAGGGGAGTAACTGAAGGGGAAAGGTAGATCGAGGAAGGCAAAAGGTAATTATTAGCTAGTGGATGTTTATTATATCATTCATATTCTAATTTCATTTTCTAGTTATTGCATCAATTAAGGGCATATACTTTGTTCAGGAAATTTACACATGTCTTTCATTTTAATGATTATTGTCATCAAGTAGTTGGTCAAGAATGGGATGAAATTCATTTATACATCTCAAACAATCTTGACTGGATGAAGGTATGGATTGAACGATGTGAACAATCAGGTCATGGAATATCATGGGAAGGTGTGGCTTCATTGGTAAAAGCAACACATCACAATGGAGATAGAAATATTATAGAAAGGGAAATCGATTTAGCATATGGTTTAAAAGATAAAATGGCAAGCATATTAATCAATCACTCTAAATATTTTATTTTGCAAATTACATTTTGACGTACATGTTGTTCTTTTCCATGTATTGCTGCATAACTATTGAATCGTTGTGTAATATTTTCGTGTATTGCTTGTTGCAGGTAAAACACCATAAGTCTATGGTCTGAAATGGTTGTAGATATCGAATCAAAAAATTGGATGAAACAAAGAAAACATCATATTGTCGGATATCTACAGTCTTTGAGGTGACCAATGTTTCATCTAGAAGTGACAGACATCCAGAACTCTTAGAAAATCGATACTATGGGTATTTGGAAGATATTATATAGTGTGACTTTAAATCCTTCAAGGTAGTTCTATTCATTGTCAAATGGTACAGGTTACGATTGAATCAACGTGATCCCAATAAAACTATTATTGAACATGATAATGGATTTACCATGGTAAATACAAGGTTGTTTGATCCAGGAACGGAGCCCTATGTTCTTCCAAGCCAATGTGAACATGTATTTTACTCGGAGGTTGCAAGTAAAGCGGGATAGTCATTTGTTGTGAGACACAATCCAAGGGGAAGGCTGGTAAAGTATAACCTGGATGATGGTAATGAAGAGGGTTCTCTAGAAGAATAAGATGATGATGAAGAGCATGATCAACATGAGTTAGGTGATGATGATGATCCAACAGAATATGTCCAAGAAACAGTTGAATCAAAAGATGTAGCAGATAATGCCCATGAATATTATACCAATGATGACACAATGAGCGTAATTGACTTAGATGATGATGATGATATGTCAAATCCTTACAATGTTGACTCTGGATCTAATGATACAGATGATGAATTAGATGAAGAAGACAATGACATGGATGAAGAAGACGATGAAATATATTGAAAGGTAAATATTTAATTAGACCTATCCTTTTATCTTATTTTTTTTAAAGAGTTACTAACATCATCATCATCACCATCATCTTCATCATCATCATCATGTTGATCATCATCGTCACTATCATCATCATCATCATCGTCAACACCATCATCATCGTTATCGTTATCATCATCATCAAGAGTGTCATCATCATCATGACCCTCATCATCATCATCATAATCATCATAATCATAATGATCACACTTATCATTATCATCATCTTCATCACCGTCATCATCATCATCTTCATCACCATCATAACCATCATCATCATCTTCATCGTCGTCTTCATCATCATCATCAACATCATCATCATCATCACCATCATTGTCATCGTTGTCATCAACATCAACATAAACATCATCATCGTCTTCATCAAATTGACATCATCATAATTATCATCATCAACATCATCATCATCATAATCATCATCATCATCATCATCAACATCATCATCATCATCATCATTGTCATCAAATTGACGACGATGATGATGATGATCATCATGGTCGTCATCTTCATCCTCATGATAATCATCATCATGATCAACATCACCATCATCATCATGATGATCACTATTATCGTCTTCATGATGATGATGATGATGATGATGATCATCATCATCATCATCATCATCATCATCGTCATCATGTTGATCATCATTATCATCGTCTTCATCATCATGACCCTCATCATGATCATGATCATCATCATCATTATCATCATGTTGATCATCATCGTATTCATTATCATGATCATCACCATCATCATCATCTTCATCATCATTGTCATTGCCATGATGTTCAGCATCATCGTCTTCATCACCATTATGTTCATATTCATCATCACCATCCACATCACCATCGTCATCATGTTGATCATCATTGTCTTCATCGTCATCTTTATCATGATGATGATGATAATCATCATCATCATCATTGTCATTGTCATCGTCTTCATCATCATCACCCTCATCATCATCATTGCCGTCATCGCCTTCATCATCATCGTCTTCATCATCATGACCCTCATGATCATTGTTGTCATCATCATGATCATCATGTTGATCGTCATTGTATTCATCATCATGATCATCTTCTTCATCATTGTCATTACCGTGATGTTCAACATCATCGTCTTCATCACCATTGTATCTATCAACTAGTTCAAGTACTATGAGTGTAGGAGAAATATTGTAGTGTCCTAATCGAGAAAGATTTTCTATAGCAAGTACATTTATTGTTTCTCCCAAATCGATGAGAATGTTTTCAATATGAATGTTATTGATAAAAATGGTGACCAAAGGATTTCATGGGCCCACATATTTTTCAGTAGTGACATGAGCACACATAAAGCTATCTAATTTTCCTATAATTTGTATGGTTAGTGGTTCCATCTTTTGGCATCCTTGTTTTCTGATGCATAAATCCCCCGCTATTTTAGCATAGATGGGTATATCTTTTAGGGCATTCAATAAGGGGATTTTGACACATACATTTTTAAGTTCTACTGCAAAAACGAATTTGATGGGAGTGATTGTCTTTTATACATGTATCCTTTTTAGAAATGGACATTGATTATATTGTGGCGTTTGTAGCTCCTGAGTGTTTATTGGTAAGGCTAATGATTGATTTTGAATTTTCTGATTTTGGACATGAAGTTGTGACTGTTTATTGGTGTTTGAGTCAAATGGAGTGGGAATTTCCTCCTCATCGTTCTCATGAATGACTACTAAAGGATTTTGGTTAAAAGTGTCCCTAATATTAGATGGATTTAGTGTGGTGACAAAGGAATGTTAGTGTATGTAGGGAAGGTTTGGATTTCATTATTATAGGTAGGTTGGATTGTTTTATTGTTATTTGGATTGGAGATGGGTTGGTTAGGGAATTTTGTTGGTCTTGGGGGATTTGGGGAGGAAATAAATTGTAATTGCACTGACTTACTGATTTGTGGTTGAGGGATTTGTGGGGGATATGTAGAATACGATGGTGTTGTAGGAAGCGTGGGTGTTGCAGGATATGTGTGTGCTACAAGAAACATAGAAAGAAATGGATGCATTTCATGATGACAAGAATTTAACATGGCATCATATGATCTCCCATGATAATGATATTTCCAAGGCTATTGTGGAGCAGTTTGAGGAATCCAATATGCCATGGTGTTGGGTCATTCCATGCCCGATTATATGAATAAAAAACTTGTGAAGCATAATTTTGCATCATACTTAAATATCGATATTGTCATGGGGATTGTGGATCCATTGCATACAATGATATTGTGGTCTCTTTCTCTCCCTGGTATAATTCTTTCAAACATGGTATGGTACGCAGATAAAATCCTTAAAGTGGTTCAAAACCTATAAATTATCTCACCGATCCACACATAAATGAAATTGATTTCAAACACCACCTACTAGAAACTAAGGTGCAGTTCAATATTGAAAATAACCCATTGTGAACTCTTAAGGTAGAACCGTAAGGAAATCATATGTAATATATTTGGCATTAAGATATAAATTCATACAATAATACCACACTATAAATTAAATAAATAAATTAGGTCATGGTTCAAAAGATGAGATGTGGCTTCATCAGATTACTCAATGTAGGTTTCATCTAAAACCTAGTTATTTTTTTTATTAATAAACAAAATATCTTCGGTTTTTCGACGGCAACTGATATTTGGCTTCATTTGATTTCCTACACCTTGGCGCTAAACTCCGACGATGTAGCTTTGTCTCTGATGAGATTTTTTTTTCGGTTATTCGATGAGCTGTGGCCCTAGTCCAACGAGGTTGCCATGAGTCCGACAAGAGTGATCCGTCGAACATCGTAGGAGAACCGAGTAGAACCCGTTGAAAATCCGACGACTTAAGCATCGCACAAATGACAAGGTGAGGTTGGGAAATTCAAAATTCACCGTCGGAGCAACAACTAAAGAGTCGTCGGACATTTGACAGGTTTCTGTCGAAAATTTGACAAAGCATTCCTGGAAAGAGAAGTCGGATTTTCAACTATATGGGAGGCGGATATTCGACGAGGTATGGCATGTCATCGAATATCCGATGATATGCCACCGATGACAAAAAAAATTGTTGCTGTCGAATTATTAACAGGATTCTGTCAAATTTCAGACATGAAAGTCGTCAGATTATGGGTTCAAATTCTGTTGTGGTTGTTCACTCTCCAGATTCACGGGAGGTGAGGGATTGTTTTTCAGTGTGATTCATTGTTCATGGTACACAGACGCGTTTTGTAGTGTTTTCTCTATGTTTCAAAGTGGTATGAGACCTTGGTATTTGTGTACAAGTGAACCTTGTTGTTGTTGAGTTTCCCTGTGGTTTTTGTTATGTGTGCCTTGGTTTGGGTCTGAATTGTATGCAAGACTTAGGAGTGGAAGAGACGTCGAATGGGCTTGATAAACCTAGTGAAGGGAGGAACCCCACAAAATGATAAGAGTGGCTAGTGAATCTTCTCTGCACATCTTGAAGAGCACTGGAAGGGAAGGTATAGCCTGAGGGTCTATGGAGCAGAGAAGAGGATATTTCATTGCGTTGGGTGTGTAGGTATTATGGATGCTTGGTTGAGGGGCCTGATAAACCCATCTGTTAGTTGGCTTGGATGGTCCTTAAAGTGTATGTTGGATTGACTGTGTTCAGTCTGATAAACCCACTGTCTGTTGTCTTGGTTGAGTATCCTGATAAACCCAATAGTGTATTGGCATGTTTCCTGCATCCTGATAAACCCAATATGGTATTTGTTATCAACCAAACTGGAATTTCTCCGTCTGAGTATTGACATCCAATATGTCGGGACACAAAAGGAAAAATAGGATTGAAGTATCCAAAACACTATAGATGTGCATGACTGTTGATACATAATCTCCTAACTAGCTTAATATATTTGTATTTTGAGATTAGGGTTGCACACATGACTATTTGCATTGCAATCCGCGCGTCATACACGACTATTTGCATTGTAACCCGTGTGTACATTGAACACACGAATTGCCTTAAAGAAAGGAGCATGTCATACGTGCCTTTCCTATATTAATACTTGTGTGACCCTTAATTTAACGTTAAAAAATATAAATCATGATTAGTCGAGATCAATTGAGTCCCTAATCATAACTATCTCAACTGTCTCAACCATCCTAACCTTTGAAACCTCTCTATTCCCCCATGTATAAATAGAGGGAATGTGATGAGGCTAATCAATCATTCTTAGAAGAGCAAAGTCATGCTGGTGGTATGCCTTCAGACATCTTGGAGCAGCATAACTTAGTGTCCTCGGTTTGCAGAGGAGTCCTTGTTTCAGAAGCTGGGTTGTAATCTCACCATTCTCTGTTTATTAATAAAGAAAGTTCTTCTTCCAATCTTTGTATTGTTGAATTATTGTATATGATGAATGATGAATTGTTTTGATTATTTTATTATGAATATGCATCTCATTAACCATTGATATATATATATATATATATGTATATATATATATATACAAGATATTGCTGGAATTTTTTTTTCTTTGCAGGTGAATTGGAGAAGTCTTGGAAGCTTTGGAAGAGACTGAAAGAGGAGAAGACCAAGCTTGGATCAACCGTCATAAACCGAGTATGTCAAGTTTACTTCCTATTCCTATTTCAATTTCTACATAAGATTATTGTATGCAAGTGTATTAGTAACTTGGTAACCCCAGAGACCCTAGGTTACAAGGGTGCATTGTACAGAACAATAGAACTGGCGACTCCACTAGGGAATCCAGCTTGCTGTGGTTTCGTTCTTTAGGTTCCCTTACCAACCTTTGCTTCTTTTTTATTATGGGCATGTTTATTATTTTTTCCTTTGATTTATATTTTGGCATGTCCAAGACCTTGTTTCTAGTATTTTTTCTTTGAAAATTTGTTAGCAGCACACGTGGGTTGTCTGCCTAGACAATCGCATGTTTCACTGTGAATACGTTGGTTTCCTTCTGGACAGTCGCATGTCATACACGGTTTGTCTGCATAGATAGTCATGTGTTTCCTGTAGCATTCTTTGGGTACATTAGGGTTTGCTTGTCCCTATTGTTTGGCCTTTTGATTGCTTGTGAGGGTTCTGTTTATGATATGACTCTGTGAGTTTGAGGTATGTACGTAACATTGTTTACTTGATTTCTTCAAGTTCTTGAACTTTTGTGTTTGATTTTCTTTCATTGTTGAGTGTAGTTGGTCCTCCTTCTTGGTTTATAAGTTTGAGTGCTTGTGTTCTAGGTCAGTGATCAAGTCCTTTGAATACTTTTTGCTATGTACTTATTCTTGTAGATAGAGTCTGTCACTCTTCTTTTGTGGATTTAGTGAGATTTTAAGTTTGTTAATTCCTCCAAGTTAGCGTTTGTTCCAGTTTCTTCCTTTTGGTTGAAGTGGGTTACTTTAGGATATTTTTGCCTCATTTCACTAGTGTGTGCTTAGATTAGTCAAATTTGCTCAAGTTTGCATTCATTTGCATAGTAATTTTTGAAGTTGTTTGAAAAGAAAAGACAAAAAATATTTTATACTCTTGCATTAGGTTGCAGTCAGTATTTATTTTCACTATTTTTCAAATAAAAATTCAAAAATTCTTAAAAAAGAGTCTTGTAGTTTCTCATGCTTAGTTTTAAATTCATTAGCTTTTGCTTAAAAGAAAAGAAAAGTTGGCTTGGTAGTTGTATCCTGCTTTGAATTTCTAGCTATTACATCATTTTTGCTTTCTTTTATCGATTCTATAACACTATACAAGTTTCATGTCATTTTACTTTGACTAAAAACAACCTATTAAAAAGAACAACATAATTAAAAATTACTAGTAAGTTTATCTTTTTTAGGTTCATACACCAACTAACTTAGGCTAGACTCGTGGATTAGGGAGTTTAAATCTCCACAAGTATTTGATTTCAGACATAGTTGGCCAATCCTTAGGTAAATACTCCTCTATATTGAGTGTATATGGGAAGCTCCTCTCACACAGGAGTTAAGCACGAGGCCGCGTGAGGACCTGGACTTAGGAGATAACCCTTCAATTCCTTGTTCGAGCGTAGAACAAGATTTTTACGCATCTGGGGACTTCTGTCAATACCACCTCTTGGGTCCTGGGAGGTGTTGGTGTTGACAGGGTTTCAATATTTGCTACCCTGCCCATGCGTATGAATTAGGATTGAAACTGTCCCCCCAGACTCTCAGTGTAGTTGCAGTACCCTTTAGTCTCTTTGACATTAGGGTTCATACACAGGTATATTGGAAGGCTATTTTTGGTCTACCTTGGATGGGCTTGGAAAGTAACCCCGATAGAAGGCGTGGGTGGGTGGTTGGGTGATTCCTCCGCTTGTGCCTAAGAACATATACAGGGACACCAAGTAACCATCTATCAGCTTTATTTTGGAAGGCATATCTTATACCCATTTGTCTGTTTGGCTTTAGAAAATTCTTAGTGAGTGTTGTGTGGTTTGTTTGTATTTAGTTGGCCTTTAGGTGTGTGAAGAGTTAATTTTTAGCTGTGGAGGACCAACCTCTCAGAAGTTCAAGAAGGTTGCAAAACCTTCCTCCAACTATTACAGTGGAGCCTCCACCGCCCCCTCAAAGGCAAAGATTATATACTAACGGTTCTTTTGAACTGATAGGAGTAAGTGGAGTTCCAGGTGAACCAAAACTTAGGACTAATCAAGTTGATACAACCGTAGTAGAGATTAAAGACTTGAAGGTTGACGATTTTGCAAGGAACTTTAACCCACCTCTTATTGACTTAAACGATCCTGTGATCATCCAATTTATTCCCTTTACTTCACCTGTGATTGGTGTTCCCATGAGCAGAGTTATGGTTAACTCTGGAGAGGGTATTTCTACCCCCACTTCAGCCATGTTGGCTGGAGGAGTGCCACCTCCCCCGGTTGGTACTCCCATACCAAGTACATCTACTGTACCTTTATCATTGAGTAGTCAAGTGGTACAACCACCGACTTCCTCCAATGTAGTAGATACTTTTAGTGGGGTGGTCACTAGGATTCCCAGTGCTCCTTTTGCTTCCCCCTCTTTCATGCACACTGCTCAGAGTGGTCCTAGTGGATCCTCCTCATTTGTTCAGGGATTCCCATGGAATGGGGGGCGCATTCCCCCATTTAACCCTTATGTAGGCCCTACACCTACATATGTTGGGATGCAGTTTGGAAACACGGACGATTTTGGTTAAGGTTTCCATACCCCGGTTTCAAACCCATTTACGAGCTCTCTCTTTTTGCTTTTTAGCAGAGGGATACCTGCTCCTATCTTTTCGAATCCAATTCCATCTGGAGGGGCTCAAACCAATTATACTGCACCGCACACAAATAATCCATTGGCTTATGGGTGGAATCCATTTCAAAGTAGTCCAACTACTGCACAACTGACAACTGGGG
The DNA here is from genome assembly GCA_001517045.1 of Pseudotsuga menziesii. NCBI lineage: Eukaryota > Viridiplantae > Streptophyta > Pinopsida > Pinales > Pinaceae > Pseudotsuga > Pseudotsuga menziesii. The sequence continues at coordinate 338,204 of LPNX010886832.1, read as the reverse complement.
GCAACCCCACCTTTACATTTGGGAACCAGGGGGCAGGTCCTTCTACCTCCCAAACTCATGATTTTTAGGCTCCATTTAGGCCTAAACATCTATTCTTGGCAACCTTAAATTTTCCAAATTTGTCTAAGTTGATGAATGACCCGGTGAAACATAGCGCCACATTTCCACCTGTTCCAAGCAAGTTACCCTTGTACATTCCCAAGTTTGATGGAAGAAATGGTGAATATCTAGGTGCCCATATCACCACTTTTCACTTATGATGCTCTTCCAACTCACTGAACGATGACACCGTTCAGTTGAGGCTGTTCTAAATAACTTTGACTGGTGTTGCAGAAAAGTGGTATATTAAATTTCCCTCTGTTGCGTTTGACAATTTTTGGGTCTTAGCAAATGCGTTCCTGAACCACTTCTAGCTTCCTGTCTGGTATGATGTCGACAAAAATCTACTGTCTACCTTTCGATAAGACAAATCCACGCACATCTCATATCATATCCAAGAGTGGCGAAGATGGAAGAGGCTTATTAAAGCCACCATTCCCCCCGAGTTCTTGTTAGAGTGGTTCCTTAAATCTTTATTTCCTTATACATATAAGGATGTATCCACTTCGGGGGTGAACACTGAAGAAGAGGCCATCCTCAGGGCCCAACAAATGTATTTGATATATGCTCAGTCTAGGATATTATATGAAATCATACCTGAGGCACCGTGGTCTACCCATAGTGTCAAGAAACCAAAGCCTGGACCCCATGCCAATGGTGTGGTTGGTTCAGTTAATTATCCCACTGTAGAGTCATTGGCCAAGCAACTCCATGAGTTATCTGTCAAGCAGTCTATAGCGGAGGTAACGAAGGCTACCCCCTCACTCCAAAATGAATTTTTTTTTGCACAATCCTCCCGAAACTGAAATCAACAACCCACTAGGAAAAAGAAGAAAGTGAAGAAAGGTGAGGGAAATCAGAACAGGCCTAATCCCACAAACAATTATTATGGGGGAAAGAAGGATAAGAAGAAGGATAAATTTCCCTGTAAGTTGTGCCAGGGATATCACTTAACTCATCAATTCCCTCTCATTGACCAAGCTCAAAAGTTGCATAAGAACCAACAACCGACTGTCCTGAAGGATCCTTTTCCCCAAGGACAGAATGCAACTTATATTTCTAATGTAGCTGGGGGCACTCCTAGTGCCCCTCTTGACCAAAATTATATCAACATGGTATGATCTAGTGCCTTGCTCCAAAGAATAAACACAAACTATGAGACAAAGGCTCAGGAGAGTGGTAAGTCTGTTGGTGAAACCTCTAACCCTCTCATGATCGAGAAACCTATTGATCCAATGCCTAAAATACCAAAAGGTGTCTTTAAAAAGGCATTTCATAATCCAAAATCTAGGGATTCTTCTAACTACTCTATGGTGGAATATGCCTTCTAACCTTGTAATGACAGTATTGGCTTGGCTAGACAGTATGATAAACCCAACTGTAGGTACTATGTTTGATGTGTTATGGCTATGTGTGAGTCTGTTGTTCCCTAGTTCCTTGTGGAAGTCATGCCCAGCTCAGGGGTGGCAGTTGTGTTGAGATATTAATGAACACAACTAGCCTATGGTTGGGTGGAACGTTGCAGCGACATAGCTAGTTGCGGGAGAACTTCATCTTCAAGATAAGTATTCTCTGTTATGTTATCATGCAATGTGTTTTCTTCTGAATGAACTGATTATGTTGAATGATTATTAATGAATTAAGTATAGTTACTGCTATTATATGTCCCTGCATTTTCATATACATGTGTTTTTGGTTTCCAATGCATTGTGCTTAAGTTCATGGAGGCTAGAATCATGGTTACAAGTCCAGAAGGCATCTGACTTAAGTGTTTTTGCACCGCGAAATCTGCCCGCAGAAGGCAAAAGGTGGGAAGCGAAAAGAAAATTTGATAACATAGTAGAATGTGGGTTTTCCACACCCTGGAATCTTCCCACGGAAGGCGGAAGGAGGAAAATAGAAGTGGAAATAGGGTATAATGTTGGTTTTCCTCACCCTGGGATCCTCCTGCAGAAGGAGGAAAGTAGAAGCGGAAAACCTAGCCGAAAATTACAAGGTAAAGTGTAGATTTCTGCACAGGGTCCTGCTGCAGAAGGCAGAAGGTGGGAGGCGGAAATTGGGAAACAGAAAGAGAAATGAGACCAAGTGTTGGTTTTCCGTGCTCTAAAGTCCGCCCGCAGAATGCGAAAGATGGAAGGCGGAAAGTGGAAAGTGAACAAGTCAAGGTGTTGATTTGTTAATTTTCTAATTCCCAAGTTCCACAGTGGAAGGCAGAATGCAGAAGGCGAAATTAGGCTGAATGATTCCATTGAATGCCGAGTTTCTAATTCCCAAGTTTCATAGCAAAAGGCGGAAGGAGAAATGTGGCTGAATGATTCCATTGATTTGCTGATTTTACAATTCCCGAGTTCCCTAGTGGAAGGTGAAAATGCGAAATGCGAAACGCAGAAAGTGGCTGAAAGAACTTGTCGCACATTATGTTTTCGGTCCCTAGATTCCGCAGCAGAAGGAAAAAAGAGGAATGTGGAAGGCGAGTGAGGAAAGGCCGTGTTCAGTGCGAAAATGAACTTTTCGACTACATAGTGGATATGATGATGGCGGAACGATTGTTACAGTGGTTTTTAAGCCTGAGAATGAATGTTAAAGGATGTTATAGGACCCATGAATATGTTCAAGAGAAAGAAATAATAAGTTTTAAATTATTCTGCATATCAGTCAGGTGTATTGGCACTAGGTTCATGGACATCAAGGTATCAGAGAAAGAGGTTGAAGTGTGCATCCCTCCCCTAATAAGATGATTAGAGGGGTAGGTATGATACACCCTATTTTGATAAAGTCTCTACACTTCATTGGGAAACACAACCCTGAATTCTTACAAAACATGATAGTCTTCCAACTCAAGAATTTCATTTTCTGTTTTATTCAAAACATGGGATACATACAATTGAAATTATTTTATACATAAATTCTTCAAATGCATGGCTAAAATCTACCTAATGGAAACTACCTTTGGAATACTTTTTACAACCATTGGGTTTCCTTCTTCATAAATGCATTCAAAAGTCTTATTGTAGCAATCGATTTTAACTCAGTGTGCTTCCAGGTAGTCCATCCCAATGACAATATCATAGGAACCAAGTGGAAAAATATTTAGATTTTCACAAGTGAACAATCCATCCATTTCTAATGGACATTTCTTCATCATTTCACTAAATCTCCTCTTGGTTCATATGTCTAGTTTGACTAATCATGATTTACTATGATTTGATTTCTTAAAAGCACAAATCTCAACAATTTTAGGAGCCATATAACTATGATTAGATCCAGAGTCAATCAAAATAGAAATAGATTGCTTAGAAATATTACCTTCAACCTCAACCACAGTTGATTCATTGTCTGCTTAGTAATCCTCTAGTGCTACATAAAATCTAGGGATGGTTCTTGCCACTTTACCCACAATTTCAGCTTCTTGGATGTTGTGAACATGATTTGTACTCCCATTTCAATATAAACAATTTCTAAGCATATGGCACTCTCCATATCCCCAACATTGAAGTGCCTCTCTTGGCTCTCTTTGCTTGTCTCCCATCATCCTAGCTAGTTTAGTCAGACCCTGTGGTGGCTGCCTTGGCTAACTTCTGAAATGAGGATGCTTTAACCCTTTCTCCTTTGGTTAAGCTTATCATTTTTCTTATCCTTCCATATCTTATGGAATTATTTCATGCTTTTGTTTTGATCATCATAATACTTGGCCTTTCTTATGGTCTCATCTAGAGTTTGAGGTTCATCAAACTCAATTCTATTTTTGTAGGATTGAGGAAACCCACTTAGAAAATGATGAATTTTCACTTTATCATCCATGGTATACTTAACATATCTCAACAACTCTAAGAATTTATTTGCATATTCCTCCATAGTCATTTGGCCCAATTTCAACTCATGGAATTCTTTAATTTTTCCATCATATATAGTACCAATCAATACTTTTGCTTGAAGTATTTCATGAATTGCTTCCAGACAATATTCCTTTCATTGATATTCTTCACTTTCCTAAGGTGATCCCACCATATAGATTCTCTTCTACTCATATTGAAAATAATTACCCTTGTCTTCATATTTCCAGAGTAGTTTTGAACCTGAAAATACGTCCTCATCCCAAGAAGCCAAGCCTCAAATTCTTGTCCATATTTTACCTCACCCATCAAATGTAGGAGGTTTGGCCTTCCTAAATTCTCCATGTAAGTTGTTATTGAAATTGCTCTTCCTCTTATTCCTGTGAGATGAATAGCTTGATCCTTCAATGAATCCTTAGAGTTAGATGACTCATGAGGAGATATTTTTGGAATATATGTCCCATCTCTAGAAATCCTTCTTGAAATAAGGTACCTCTTGTGGAAATTCCTCCTTGAGATAATCCCACCCTTTTCCTTTGTGAATCTTCCTCTGAATTTCTGTTAAACTTTGAAGTATAACTACATTCAACTGATTCTATTCTTCTTGAGCTTTAATCAACCTCTCTTTAACTACATAGTTCCACCCTTAGGATCCTCATGATTTCTCCAATGTTTGGGGGAATCATTTGGTTTCTTTGGCCATTATATTATGTCTCTGCATTCTCAACATATATATTTTCTCCCATGACATCTGCCTTAGCCTCATAGGTATCTTGTGCATCATCCATGATGATGATCTTCTTGGCCCAACCAAGGCCAAAGATCCCCAACTGCACTAAACTAAAGGATGACCCTTAATTATCGTGTATAGGATATTGAATATGCAAAAGTGCTCATATAAACACATTTGTTACCTCATTACATTTTGCAAAAAATCTATATTATCCTTCATGCACTCCGGGAACTACCCATATTGACAATTTTTTTTGGTTAGATTATGGCTACAAGCACTTTTTAAAGCAAATTTAAGAAGTATCTCAATTAGCATTTCAGAATTTGACTATAAAAAAATATTCCCCTATGGATAAGCTTTCCAATGACTATAAGTATTCCCATTTCTGATTCATGAGCAAAACATTATAACCTTTAAAACATTGTAAAAATTGTCCAATTTCTACACTTATCATGTAGGTTCATTTAATCGAGAAGCCAACTTCAAACACTTGTAGAAGACAATATCTAGAGAACAAAGAAAATAATTTCTGTTGGCCCCAATAATAAATATGATTACAATTTCTCAACAATTTTGATTTCTTTGATTTGATGCTCCAATCACCTTTTATAAATTTTTGGAATTACTACTTCAAACCTTTTCACTTTCTCCAGACTTAGTTTTTTTTTCTTGAGTTTTTGTGACTAACTTATTGTTGACTTAATCGAACAGTGAAACATTTCAATTCTTATTAGTCCTTCCATCCTCAAAAGAAAACTCTCAAATTCCTTGATGTATCAGGTGGGTGACGGGAGTCAAGGATGCTTTCCCCCTTGCGGCGTCCCTGCACCATTGCAAGGTGGGTGGTGTGCATCACCCTTGTTTTTTGTTGTAGATATTTCAATTTCGCACAATCCAGTAAATAATACCAATGCCTTTTCTTGCTGACATGACAGCGTGATGACATTTCATGATGCATTCTTACTGATGTCTCAGATAGGTCCTACTTGTCACCCTAAGACAGGGCCATGTCACACTCCACCAGCAGCCAAGTCACCATACCAACTGACCTTGGGCACAAATGCATCGATGGTATCCCGTCACCGGAAGTGGTAACGAATCGTTGTGAAAGTATTTTTGAAATTTTTTTGGGGGAGTCATTTCCATTCAAAAATATGACACGTGGATAGGCAATATCTTCCCAATGACTCACCAACCCATCGTTAACCATTGTTCAAGTTACCAATGCCCTATGGGCCACAACCGTCAATCACATGCACCCTTGGCCGATCATGATTGTTGACGAGGTTTATCCCCTTTTCGGATATCCCTTATTTCTCAGACTCGGGTCACATGGTTCGTCGGCCTACCACTCAGGTGTTAAGCTCCAACAAGCACCTAGATTGGATTTTAACACTTAGGTGCTAATGTTTTTCAACGCTTATCCAACAAGATGGTACCTGTCTAATGTGGTTGGTCCAAGATACACCCTTCATCCAAATGGTAGGTCCATGTCATCCTATATCCATGTGGCACATCCACATCACACAATCCATGTGGCATGGGTGGGTCCCACCTTTAAAATTGCCAAATTTTCAAAAATTCAAAATTGTGTGAAGTTATAATTTGACAATAAGGGGATTATTTCGAAATTAGTTCGAGGAAACTCCCAACCCCTTATCCATCACTTAACAAAACATGATTTCCATATAACCATTTCTATTTTTTCTTGTAAGTGTGGATTTCTAGCTCACATAGCTCCGGTGTTACAACCAAAGCTCTAATACCACTCTATTACGCCCCCATCCATCAATATGACTAATAGAGGGGGACATGAACAAATTATGGGATTCTAAATTTCACCCCATATTACAAATTCATAACATTTAAAATATGTGTGCAAATTCATAAATGAAAATACATAACAAAAAATAAACTCTATCCACACACATCTAGCATGCATATATTAGCATAATCATCATAGGCATTAGATAAAAAACATTGCATATTCAATAGAAGATAGTTCACTTATCTTTAAATAAAAAATATTCAAGTGTCTGGCCATGTAAGAGCAATTTTCCACCCAACGTAGGCACTCTGTCCAACATATACTCTTTCTACATAGAGGCCACCACCAAGTTGGGCTATGAAGCCACCAGGGTGAAGGAAACACTTATAAGCTTCTCTCTCTCTCTCTCTCTTCCAACAACCAATTATGCTCTCTATGCTTATCCAAAATCTCATACAAATCTCTACATAGATATCTCATAGCCATCACATCCATGGCACTCCTTCCAACTTTCCCACATAAAACAAGGAAGGAAAGCCCCTTCATTGATCCATAGTTCCCTTCGGAAATCAACCTTTATAATGCTTACTAGTGTGTGCAGTAAAAATCCAACCAACTGTATGCTATTGGAGAACCTCCTATAGCATAAATCGTGGATTCTTAAGCATATGTAAGTAGAAAAACTCAAAGGGTAAGGTTTCCTAGCTTGACCAACATTTTCGCTCACCTCAAACTATCTATTTCCCCTTCAAATATGCATCTCTAGTATTCAAACTTCTAGGTTAAAACACAGTCTGGTAATGGTCATAAACCATAATAGCGAGCTTTATGTAGTGTAGATCTGCATGAGAAAATGACAGAATGAGTATTGAATACAAAGGATATAAGATGATGGTGAAAATACAACTAACATAATTTTTTACCATAGAATTAAAGGTCTTTTGATAGCTGACATACCTGTCACAAAAGTGCATTCACCTCCATGCTTCAATAACTACATGGGGTGAATTTTCGTACTAACCTGACACATGCATTCAATGATTGGATTTAACAATCAAAATGAATTAATTGGCTCATTTAAGGCACATGGAAGAATTTGGATGAGTTCTAAGGTTGAAAATTGGTAGAAAAGGATTTAGCCTCTCATAAACCCCCTTTCCTCTTCCCCTCTAGTGGAATCATAGCCCCTCAAGTGCTCTTTACACAACCATCTTGGACCATTTTATTATTTTCCAACATAATATTTCCATATATTTCGAATTGGCGCGATGAGCCAACCACTGGTCCAAATAAAAGTATTTACATCATACATGCGTACCCATTCACTAGTCGAGCCTTGGCCTTGAGTTCTGCACTAGGAATCCATACTAGCATATTTACATCATTTACATAATTTTGATTAAATACATTCCAAGTCAAAATTGGGGATATTACATGGACCCGTTTGTTTATGTTAGAGTCTATAGGAGGATTTCTCTCATTATTTCATTTTGGATATAAATTCATTATTAGTTCTTGCTAAGATCCGTAAGGACTATAGAAATTGTTTTGGTTGATTGCATTAATAGCTCCATGGTTTTGAAAGTGATTTATCCTAAGTTTTATGGCTTATTTTTCCTACCAACCAATGAGAAACTTGGGGTCCTTATTTGGCCTCATATTGAGACACAATAAGGATGTCTAAAGTCAATGGAAATTTCCATTATGGGATAGTACATTGCCACACCACCTTCCCTTTCCACCACCACGACCTCATCACCTACTCTTTCCACAACCACTACCTCTTACACTTTCATGTGCTGCACTTTCCACGACCTGCATGTGCTACACTTCCCACTACCACTAGGATGGTATTCACTAACCAAGCGAACACAGAAGAAACTAGACCTGTATATGAGAAAACAAGTTATCCCAAGTTGGAGCCATTCCACACTCTCCATAATTCCAGAATGTCCTACTTAGATAGTTGGATCATATTTCTAGGAATATATTATGGGCTAATGCCCATGAATTTGAGTTGGAAGTTGATCACTTAAGCAAATTTGAGTTCCAATTTTTTCCTCAAGACCATGCCACAAATTCATCTGTTCAAATATGAATTTGTTGTTTTGGACCTATAACTTTTTTTCTATGAATTTGTTTATGAATTGGATGATGGAGGATCTAAAAGAGAAGTTCAAGCAGTCACATATAATGAAGATATTTGTTGTTGACTTTGTCGATTACCCATGTGATAACCCAAATTCATGTGCCAGTTAGAATCCACTAGAAAATTTAATGTTCCAAATGAATCTTGGAAGAATCGAGATCTGATAGATCATTGGATTGAAGTATAGAATAATTGTATTGTGCCACAATCATGCCAAGATTACTTGGTGTTACGGAGAGAAACTTCCTATGGCTTGGGGTGTACCACAACAAACAGATAAACCGTAAAAATCAATCTCTTCCCAATATGCAAGAGAAACCAAACATCTAACAATAAAGGATCTCGAATCATACCTTATTCCAGATGGTTCAAGTAGATCCCCGTTGAGATTTTTCCAATCCCGCTTGCGCTAGCAATTGCTCTCAACAGCAACAAACAAGACAAGCATGCTATATAATATGTGTTATATCTACTCTAGCATATATAATCAACAATGTATAAGCAATTAAACATATCCATGGATTCAATATTCATTCAAATGCACATTATTGGTTAGGAAAAGATATTTCTATTAATCAAATCAGAGATTACACAAGTGACAACCTCTGTCGGCACATCTGTGAATTGGAGAAACCGAGTCCTCCACCTGGGCCTCCACCACCTCAATCCTCCATCTCTCGATAGAAAAATTGCAAGCAAAGGAAAGCTTGGGAAGAACACAAAGTGCTCCAAAGGGACAAAGGGATGTAGACTCAAGTATAAGCAAGCTACGACAACAATTAACTATAGTTTCCTTGCTCTTCAATTCCTCTCCTTCAATGTATCCAAGGGGTTCCTTATATAGCACTCCAAAGGGGTAATGGAGGGTCAAATCCGAGTGATCTTGAGGCATATGGAAGGCCAAGAGTCAAGTGGTTCGGACACACATCAAGGAAAACTCCAAAAATATTTGAAATTATGCACACATCCCGATGTACACGGGTTTGAGGTCAATATCCACGTATACACGCAAGTATGGGATTAAAAGTTGCGTACAACAATAAACAGGTGTTTTAAGGGATGAACTTGGAAACATCAAAGGTACAATATCAGTCCATGGGGTCCAAAGAGTTTGCAGAGGGATAGGGAAGGCCATAAATATGTGATCAACCGTGTGTGGTAAAATCAGCTGTAACACTTGGGATTGGATTTAACAAACTCTTGGTAATAAAAGATAATGAAGACATATGTATTATGTGATACTGAGGATGAAGGATCATTATGAGGAAGCATAAGTGATTGCTGGTAACTACCATTGATTAGAAATTTTCTTGAAGGAACTGTAGGTAGATGAAAAGTGCTTGATGTGTATTGTGTATAATGTGATGTAGAGGAACATGCAACGATAGTTTTTTTTTTGTTTGCTTGGTAGTTGTAACCATGTATTGCAAGAAAATTACGTAAATGTTTTTAGGTTTCACCATAACAAGTCTAATGGTGATTTGAAAATAGAGATCGAAAGTTTTTACTTTTAATTGATAGTGAATGCAACTCCACACAAGAGCAAGACGAGATACTTGATTCATATAAAAGCATGAGTTTATTGGGAGAACGTGGAATTAAACAACAAGAAGAAGAGGATTAATTTGATGTTCATTGGTGATGGCATTGGTTCCATTGTGGTTATGGAAATTTGGAATCTATATTTGAAAAACTGAGGCATATCATTAATAAATTGCATGTAGTCATATTACATCCATGCTGGAAGAAATCCCCAAAATACTCTCTACAATGATTTCAATGTTCATAACATGGGTGCACTAGAAATATCCTACTACTTCTGTATTGCCTCCCTTCCAGATCCATGACTTCAATGATAATACGAAGAAATACTCAAATGCTCCCTATGATGATTTCGATGTTCATAACATGGGTGCACTATTATTTTATTTATACTTCCCCTTATATCTCATTTAACCGATGTAGCAATTAGGATTTTTAATGGTAAATGTGCAATTTCTCCAAGCTCAAATTCATTAATGATATTATTTTTTTTGTATATAACTCTGGAATAGTAAAAATATTATCGAGTGAGAAGTCATATATTCACTATGTATGAAATTGGTAGTTGGACGAACTCTGAATAAGAGCTCATAGGTTGTTTTTAAAACTAAATTTAATTGTTGTCACGCGATGATAATCCATATCTCAACAATTGCCAATCATCATGCTTGCTTCAAAATGGCTTCCACATATATGAATTGACAAATTTTTAACATAGAGCATTTTCAATAATTGATTTTATGTTTTGTGATTTTTTCATCAACTAATATTCGCAGAAGTAACTATGGAAAATAAGCTATTTTTCATATTCATTAGACATAATCCTAATACTAGTACCCAATACAGATGAGAAAATCTCCCAAAAATATAAAAGAGTTTATTATTGAATCCCAAAGCTACTAGTAAACTGAATTTGTACTATTTATCTAGATATATTATATATAATAACAACTATAATCTAGTTCTAAAACGTTACATATATGTAACACTACTAGAGAGAAAGTAATGTTACCATGGAGCAAGTTACTGATGCAGGGAGAAGTAACACTGCTAGGGAGAAACTAACTGACACAACCCTCCGCTCGAGAGAAGATGCATGACACTTCTCTAGTTTCTTCTAATAAGCATGAATCCACACCTCTCCTATCCAAGGCGTTTATGATTATCCTATGAAATCCTATTGGGATTGATTCAAAGATTTGTTATGATGATCCACAAATAGAAGGTTGAGATTTTAGTTTAGAGTAGTATGATGATTAAGATCATAATTACGAGTACTATAAAAGATGATGATTAGGCTCCTCTTTGGCATTTTAATGATTTGGATTAGATTTAAAATTAGTTTTAGATCTTGATATATACAATGGATCATTATAGTATCTTAGTTTTAATCTCACTCATGTCTATTCATAATGTATTCAAGCTACTACAACACCATATTTATCACAACCCCACCACCATCTTTCATAAGACTTGCACTAAAAATAACATACACACTAATACCAAAAATGCTTTTGCTAGCCAAAAACAAAGAATAGTGACGATGCAAGACAACACTAGATTTATCACAACCCCAGCACCATCTTTCAAGAGACTTGCACTAGAAATAACATACACACTAATACCAATAATTCTTGTGTTATCCCTCCCCCCCCCAAAAAAAATAGTGATGATGGGTGAATGGAGGCCACATGTGTCGATTTTCTAGAGTGCATGACTGAACTTTGTGGAAATTCAGGATATTATTTTCTTCACGGGACGATACTAACACCACATGCAAAAGAAGTAGATGAATCATGGATAGTTTTCCATAAGTGGAGCTAGAGCTATCATATCTAGGACGCTACGATTTGTGAAAAGAAAACCATTAATCAAAGAGAGACATGTATCCATGACGAGGTCATATTTTTGTGTAGACATCATGTATCCTAGAAAACATAGGAAAGTACTATAGCTAATAATTTTGAACGTGTTGGTAATATGGACCCACTGAACAAAGCAATGTACTTCTTATTATATTTTGCAATCGAGGAACACAGTTGTTATCTCCCAAATTGACCACCGTCTTTTTGGGTGATAGAATGGGTACAATTTTATTTTTGTGAGTCTTGGGTTTCAAATGGTAAAAAGACAGGTTTCGGCAGCTAACTCTGTTTTGCAGGAAGCCAGTTAGCTGCCGAAAGGGCCCATGTTCGGCAGTTAAAGGCGTTAACAGAAAAGACATAAGCTGCCGAAAAAGGTTTTTACAAGCAAAATTAAAAGATTTGGGTCCGTACTCAGCTCCACACCAAGCGAGCCTGTGTTTTAGCCAAATTTTCAGTCAAACAAATTGCTCCACGTTCATTAGGCTCTCTTTGAGTTTTGAATCTTTGCCCAGCTGTTGTTACATGTTTCTGTTTCAAGGCTTCTCTCACCGATGGAAATGAAACTAGAGTGGCTTAGTGAATGAGAGTTCAGTCATCAATGCTAGGAACGAACTGAGTTTGTCCGAATAGTAGAACTGCTGTATAACTCATAGACTTACCTCTGAAGTCCTTGGTAACTTGACTTAAAGGAACCAGCTTTCTGTTACATTCATTATCTCAAAGTTGCAGTGACAGGTCATCATCCAGCTCTATGACTGATAATTAAAATCTTCAGCTACAAATCAGGAATCATAAACGAACTCATTCTTTCAACAAATAACTGAGACTCCAAATGGAGGGTATCTTTAATCAACTGAGAAGGTATCTAACTCTCTGATTCGAGTTAAGAGGAGCTCGGCAAAACATTAATAACACAGATCTGTAACAAGAATTGGAGGTTTTTTCTGCTGAAACCACGTGATCTTGCGGGGAATTTTTGGCAGC